>JAQFVV010012480.1:153141-485176 GCA_028023455.1 Epiperipatus broadwayi | reverse complement strand
AAAGAGGATCAATCATTTGAAGAATTAGAAAGTTGTTTAAGAGAGAATTATTATTTCTTTGTTTTGACTGAATGAAAAGTATTTTGTGGTTATATGCTATAAAGTTTACAATATTTATAATATTTTATGGGATTGAGTTAGTGTGTTTGTTAGTTGAATATTTAATATGGGTAATTGCCCAGTGTATAGGATTGAGTAATACTTTATTTTCCATGTATTGGAGTATTTTGATAGGAGTGGATTGAATCCTCCTTTTATATTTGATATATTGAATTAAATCTGTATGAAGCTAGAGATGTTATCTTCCTAATTTTTATTTGGTGATGTGTTATTCCACTAGTTGTTTAGTCTTAAAAATAGACTTGGAAGTTATTGTGTATTTACCTGATTTGAAGTATAGAAATCTTTTATCCCATGTGTGTATTGGATGTTTTCCAACTTATGCTATGCCTAGTGTTTGATGGTTTATGATAAAAAAGAAGAATAAAAGGAAAGTATAGTGTCTTATAAAACAGCTGTATTATAGTTGATAAATAAAGATTGATTGATCTTCACTTCCAACTGTACTATGATTATATTGAAATATCATAAGCAAACCGATTAGATTGATTAACATTACTTATTTATTTATTTTCTTTGACACACAGCATAATACAGATCCATGCACAGATTGTTAACTTTGATATAAAAAAAATCATTATTAATGTAGAACTTTACTTATCATGTTAAAACATTTATAGTAATCATTTAAGCTTCATCTCATTGATTTTTATCATTTAATCATAATTTGCATAAATAATCAAGCAAAGGTAGGACATAGTTAATGAATACAAAGATTTATTTTATTTTGGCAAAGCAGAATCTAGTTATATTCAATTTAATATTTCACTTCTCAAAAATCCATTGGAAAATAAGTATTTAATTATAATAAAAGTATTACGATATATTTCTTCGCAAGAGAATTGAATATTATTCTTAGTTTAACTCCCTTATTTTAATTTATTGTTGATAATTTAAAGTAAACAATGCAAAATCTTAATTCTGTTCTGTACTAATGAATAAGACCATGTTGTTGTTGATAAATTGCATAATAAATTAAAGGGATATCCTGCATTTGGCTGAAGAAAAAGATAATTTGTGGTAATCAAAAGCACGCGGGCGCTACATGCATACATTTGCTTATATAAGTCTATCAGAAATCACTGATAGCTAAAGAGCCATTTCTTTATAGAAAATAATAGGGACTTATTTAGTTCATTTAATGTTTCAAATAATAAAATGTTTACCAATCTACCAAAATGTTCTGATGAATGAAATATAGTAGATGTAAAAGTTAATGAATCATGTTGTATTATATCTTCTTGTGTAATCTGTACTCAATGATATTAAATCCCTTTGGAATTTGTGTTAATAACAATAAAAGAAAAGTAGATGTTGATTTAACTATTTTCTATTTGATTAATAAATATTTTGTTATCTAAATTTGTATATGGATTTCTTCTATAACATTCATTCGTGTTTTACACTTCCACACATGCTTATACATTTATTTTATTTAATGTAACATAATTGTATTTTATTTAATTATAATAAATCTCTAGATATGATGGTATTGATTTCCTTGATTCAAGCACTATATGAGATGCCAAATACCTACTGATCATTTTTAAAAGGGTTTTGTTATTTAATTTTTGTTTAGATGATGAATTGAAATCAAAATGTGCCTGATTTCTTTCATTATCTAACTGCAAGTATTTAATCAGGGTATTGTTTGGTTTATAATATTATTTTCATAGTGTTAAATAATAGTTTGAGGTATAGAAATGTTAGATCAAGCCATACCATAAGTTAATTCTCTGTGATCTTCAATATATCATTTATATTAGATAATAAATTCATTTAGCCAGATTAGATTAGTGAGTAGTTAAAATTTAGTAGTGATAAGTTTAGTTTGAGTTTAGATCTAGTGAATTATACATTACAATTTCTGAAATATTATTTTTTTTTCATTTTAGTTATTAGTTTAATTGCATAATATAGTAGAAGCTGTTCAGTGCATATGGATGATGGGAGGAGGTGAAATATAGAGTATTATTAGTTAATTTTAGCTGGTAGAATTTTACCAATTTAATTTTTGTCTAGCATAGAACTTGATAGATGTTTGTTCCTATTAGTAATAATATTTTCTCCCACATCTAGTGTAGATTGTACACCTCATACTCCTCTGTATCCCTCAACTGAGTTAGTTTTAGGTGAAAGCATTAATTAAGAGCATATCATGGCTGGAACTTTGCACATGGGGTGTAAGTCACAACTACCAAATATCCTTTGATGTTAAAGTAAGTTAAGTTTTGAAGTAATGATAGGAAAGCTATTTTGTTTGATATATATAGGCAGTATGTTTATTGAATTTTACTTGAAAAACTCTATTCATTAATAGATGAAATCATGGATGTGAATAAATTTTAGTAAACTTTATTGTAATGTCATATGAATTTTATATATATATATTAATGTTTAGGTTTCAATAATCTCCACTCTCCAACCCTTCAGCCATTCATATCATTAAAAATTTTATGATGGTATAACCAAAGTCCTTGATTATATAAAATAGAGTAGATGACTGTAGGAAGTTTGTAATCATGGGTTCAAATCCCCTCTAATTACATGTAGCTTAAGTATATATCCTATATTTGTTTTTAAATGCTACAGATTCTGTCTATCCTCTTTTTTGTATTTAAGTGGTCTGAATGACTTCGGTCAACATGGGTATCACAACAAATTGGCAAACAATGGTAACATCAAGTATATATATAACAATTACAAATTCATTACAATTAATATGTCATTTAACAATAATAATTGTTGAAGAGATTTTTATCAAATAATAAATTTTTAAAACAATAATTTGTTATTGATTTACTAAATCGATAAAAATAACTGCTCTTACAAGCATATGAGAAGTCCATGTGTTGTTAATATATATCTCATTACAATCAATATTAACACCATTATCAAGAAAACCCAAAAACTCATTGCCTATAGTTATAAAATGTTTTATATGGCATCTGTTGTTAGTTTGGCATATTCTTTGCCAGAAAAATGAATGCATGTATCTCATCTCTATACCATTATTTAATGTAGTCTATGGATTTTCTTTTTTTTTTTTTTGTATCTTCGGTTATAAAAAAAATTGAATTTTTAATTTTTAGTTCTGAATTCCTCAATATATATTGTACCGGGTTCGATCCACAGAAGATCTTACTTACCCTGCAAGCTTAGTTTAGCTGGTTTCAAGCTTATTTTATAATACATTTATAATCTTATTTAATTATAAATATTACGTGAACGAACCGACACGTTCGAGCAAAGTGGAAAATATTATTGATAGCTTTAGCTGTCAATGATACCCATGATCAGATTGAGCTATGCAATGCATCACTTGATCACATTTCCAGATCATGGCCCACCTTGGCTGCTAGATTCAAACCTCTACTATCCAAACACTTTATTTGTTTCAGAGTAAACCCCGGGTGCCAGCTAGTCTAAGACTAACATGTTCGGACAGTAGGCCCATAATCCAGTGCTCAAAAAATCCCTTAACTAGCTCAGTCTATTATTTAATTCATTAACAAAATATAGTTTCAATTAGTGGTGAAAAGAATTGACCGACAAAATAAAGTTTTAGATTTAAAGACAATTTTTTTTAATTATGGCATTTACTAAACTAATTTTAAATATTTTATAAATCTTATTTAACTAATATAACACACGCACATTTATAATTTACACACTATAATATATTATGAGAAAGCATTAAATAATATTTGAAATACAAAATACAATGAAATCAATATATACAAAGCATGAACACACACAACATTTTAAACACACATATTAACAGTTCATTTATGTATGCTATAGAGTTCTTAAACTTGACTCTTGGAGCTTTATTAATGCATGGCTACTTTAGAAATAAGAAAAATGTTATTACCTGGGATTTTGAACGTGGATACTTCTTGCTGTTTGCTGCTTCTGATGAAGTATTTCTAACCAGTTAGATTTTAAGTTTTCTTGCGGAGATTTGATGCTGATTATTCTGAGGCATTTTCTTTAAGACAATTAGATATTGAGCAGCTTCAGGTTGTTACACAGTCATCTCTTTTATCCAGTAGTTGGCTGTTTTCATTGGACTTTAGGCTGGAGAAAGTCATATGTTTTTCCGAGGTTTTAACACTGCATTCTTGATTCTGGTATAACTTACTGATAGATTGTACTGCTGTTATCTCAATTGCCACTAACTTGACTCAAACTCAACTCTAATGCAACTAACTCCACTCAAACTTAAACATGACTAACTGTCCAATAAAAAATTGGATATTTATACATATGACATGTTGGCATTTTTGATATCCTCTGGCAATGTCTGTTGTTGAAATTCTTTTGATAATCTCTTAATTACATGTTTTTGAAGATTGTTTAATTAGTAGCCATGCAAATGCGTTGTTTTTATAATTTTATTAGTAGCCACTGCTGAGTGTTTTTTATTTTTTTATCTTTCATTTATTTTTAATATTTAATATGCATATATTATATTTACAGTCACACACACATATATAATCCAAGATCCATTCACTATTTAGTTTTAAGATGACCTTTTTTTTCTTTCTTTAACTTGAATGAAACAAGATTTATATTTTTAAACTTTACATTACATTTTAACTAATAATAATAAGAAAAAACTCTTTACTTCTTTTATGAAACTTTTAGTTTGTTTCTACAGCAAATTCCCCCTCCCTCCTTTTAATTAATTAATTGTAACTTTTATTTCAAGAACTCTTAAACTTTTAATTTTACATTTACGAAAGATTTTAATTTTAATTTTTTTTTTTAAACAAAATTATTATGTGCCAACACAATATTGGTACAATATATATATATATATGACTAAGTAATTGTAACTTTTCTAAGTTTCTCTAGAAAATTTCTCACTCATCACAATTTTGTGTAATTCTGCTTTGGACATTTTTTTTCTCATGTAATCATTTCTCAATTATTCTTTTGTATTATTTTTATACAAATAGCAGGATTAATTCGCTGAATATTTTGTTGTCACTTTACATTTCACAACAGTGTAAACACTTCTACAGCAGACAATCACCCAGTACTGAGTAATTATTTTATTTTTTCAAATTCTATCCATGGCTTGTAAAAATTTTTTTACTCTGATTGTTTTTAACTTTTACTTTTTAATCAAAAATCATTAGTCTCCAAATGTGAAACTTTTTATATTGCTAGTTCAGTTTTGAATTTGCTCTTTTTTTTCAAGCACTATTAGTTTGTTTTAGGTTATGTTTATGTATTATCGATATATAAACCATTGCTTTCTAACTTAGTATTAAAGTTGTTTTTTTTTAATTTTCAATGTTTGCAATTTCATCTAAATATCTTTATTTATTCTAATTTCATGCTTTAATATGTCTGATTTTTGTTAAATTTCGATCTCTCTTACTATTTTTTTCAGATTAATGATAATTATGTATAGTGAAGTTAAACATCCTTATCATGTGCTATTTTCTAGATTAAACTAATTTAGCTACACATTCTTCCAAAACTTAAGCTTGTGGTTAAGACCTGTAGAGGTCCCTATATTCTTGAGGTTTACAGCCTTAATAAATATTACTTATGTAATCAATGTGCGTTTAAATAAATTTATAACTACACATTTTTTGAATACTTTTGGATTATTACATGTAATATTTATAGGATTAATTAGTATATTATTTAGTCAATATGATTTAAATACTGCCAGTTGACCTTTGGGTCTTTGATTATTATAGTTAAATGCTTTCTAGTATTCAACAAAACAAATAATTATTCTGTTACTTCTTTTTGCAATAAGGTGACGTGGTGATATTTAATATATATTATTTTTATCATTTTAACATTAATTTATTTATCTATCAAGTGTCTCTCTGTCTGCACTCTCAAGCTTTGCCTTATAATAATCAAATGATTATACATGAAGTATTTAACTAACAGTAATATTTTGATTTTTTAAAGAAAAACTTGTGAAAACTACAGATTGATACTAACTATGCTCTTTGGGAATTTCATCTTTTCCAAAAAAAAAAATACAATCTTACCGAATATGCGAATTTCTGAAGTATATACTTTCTCTCTCCATTTTATCAGATTTTCAATGAAATATATGGCTGAAGAGTTGGACAGTGGAGAAGATTGAAGCTTGTCAATTAAAGTTTGAATATTTTCTATCTTAATATAAACTAAGCAGTGATTGTATATATGTGGGGGAGATAGTGACGTGAACCAACTGATAAGTGCTGGTTCAGCACAAAATACGTGCATTGGAGATCATTTATCTTTGTCACATGTATGCGGTCATGTGTCTCAGTTGAATAAGGTGAATTGGATAGCTGTAGAGATTTGAAAGTCTGAATTCAAGCCCCTTATAAATAAATATATATAAACTATCAAATATCAAGATCTAAACTAATCAATATAATAAAACGAAGACACCAATCCAAAATAAAATCACTAGCCAAAATCAAATTTAAAATCCAACATAAAATAAATATATATTAACTTCCCCACAATTTTAATTCACATTCCGTTTATCTTTAATATTAAAATAATTCTTAAGTAAAAGAGAAAAAAAATTAATAAAGATAAAATTTATGATTTTGAAGGTAGAAAATTGTTGGAAACTCTATTGATATATTAAACGTAATAGAAATGCGGGTTGAAATTGTCAGTAAGAAATATATAATATTTATTTTGTCGTATTGTTTTTACACTTAAGAAGTCTCACCTTGACGCAGAAACTACTGATAGTCAAGTGTTTAATTTGATTTTGGATGGTGATTTAATTTTAAATTTGTGGGTCTATAATGTAAGTTATTGTAACCTGTTTATCTCTTAGAATTTTTTTATATTCTCATTGATAATTATAATAACACTATTTTAAAACTAGAATAGACCTAGGTCTAGGAAAAAAATACGTTTTGCACTTTTAACGTAAGCAAATGAAATATAATTATTTATTCATATAACATTTTTATTAATTTTTTAATTATAGTAAATACCATAATGTTTGTCCGATGTTGACTGCCTTACATAAAAAACTATATGTAGTAAGTAATTTACCACAATGCTTATGTCCACTTACAAAAGGAAAATGTCAGATAGAACTGAATTCTCGTGCATTTGATTATGATTTTAAAAAGTATAAATCATTTATTCAAGTGAGTATTTGGATTTAAATATTTTCTTTAAATATTAATTTTAATTAACAGAAGAATATGATGTTTTTTTCTTTATTTTATAGGGTGTTTATGAAATAAAAGTAAGTGTTATTCAAAGAAAGACAAACAAAGAACTTGGCTGTTTATCAACGATCATAGAAGTAGTCTAAATATGGTAGACATTTTATATTTTGTTTACATTTTTCAAAATAAATATAATAAAAAAATATTTTTATTTTGATAAACATCGCACAAATAATAATGGAAGAAAGTTTTGTTGTTTTTTTTTTTAAAAATAAATTGTTTTGGTTTAGAAATAAAATGTCTTGTGTAAAATGTTCTTTTAAAATTTTAATAGAGAATTTTATAAAAATTGTATTTTTTTCTACAGTAAAAAAACAATAATGTCAGAAACTAATTAATTTTACTATTTGTATTTGAATACTAAAATATTAACATTGAGAAGGGTGTACAACAGGGTGATTCTATATTTTCAAAACTATTTCAGCAATTTTGGAAGAAGTATTTTGTGGATTAAAATGGGATGCTAAGGAAATAAAAGTAAATTGACATTATTTAACTCATTTATGTTTTGCAGATGATGTAGTTGCGTTTGCAAATAATGTTTTAGAGCTTCAGGAGATGTTGGTAGAGTTATCACATGAAAGTAAGAAAGTAGGATTAAAGGCAAATGTTAAAAAGACTAAAATAACTTTCAATGAATTTTTTCAAAATAAAAAAAAAAGTTTGATAAAGATGAATTAGAAAAAGTTAACAACTACAAATATCTTGGTCAGATTATTACATGATGGATAAAATTAATTATAAAATTAAGGTTGCAGTAATTTTGGTAGAAATAACTTAATATTAAAAGGAAATATGTTTATGTGTCTAAAGAGGAAGACTTTTAATAAATGTGTTACCAGTTCTAACTTATGGATCTGAGACTTGGACACATAACAGAAGATTACTACAGACTTCAGACCATTTTATGTAATAAGGAGAGATGTATGTTAGGAGTAACAAGAAGAGATTAAAAATGAAATATATGGGTCAGAGAATAAACAGGTGTTATTGACATCATTGTAAAAATTAAGAGATTGAAGTAGAGATGAGCTAGACATATTACTAGAAGAGATTATAATATATGAACAGTTGAAAACTTAAACTGGATTCCAAGAAATTATAAAAGTCCTAGAAAGAGACCACATGTGAGATGAATGGATGTAATAAGAAAGTGTGCTAGGATGATGTGGAGAAAAAAGCTAGAGCTTGGAGAATGGCTTGAACTTGGAGACCATTTTGAAGTGATCCGTAATAGTTGAAAATGATGATGATGATTATTTGAATCAAAATTTAAGCTTTAGTTAAAGAATCATAAGCTAAAATATATATGGAAGAAAAGACCATGCTAATTTCAATACTATTTTCAAGCTTGGCAAAATGTGGAAATATTTTTGCATTCCTTATGATGAATATTTTTAATGATTTTTATTTGGAATATGTATGATCACCATTCAAAATAATGAACAATGTAAGAGAATGAGAAAATAAGATTATACTGAAATTTTATACCAAATCTCTCACAAATGCGGATAGCATTATAGCCTGTCATCTTTAGTTTAGTGGACTGCAAAAAAATTTCACTTATGGTTAATCACCACTTGAATAAAATTAATCCAAAAAATAGTTTTTTCTTACAAACCAATTATATATAATAGTGTTTATATGAATGACTAGTAAAAAATACTACTTTCAAATTCAAAATTTTATTTATCAAACTTTCTTCGCGAAAAAATAATTTCAAAAACGATTTTTTAAAAGAATCATCTGTTAAAGGAGTGACTTTCTAAAAAGTCTTTATATTTTGAGTTATTAATTTTTCATTTACACAACTATTAGAAATCTAATTTCATTTTTTCTTAAGAAAACAAGTTTTATATTTTATAAATTTGCTCTTTTATGAGACTCAACTTGTGTGGAAAGCACTCTCTAACAAATTACTTATTTCATGCGCTTTATTTATTAGAAATATCGTGTAAACTTATGACTATTAATATGCAAACCGATTATTTAAAGACTAGTAGTGAATGCACATACGATAATAAATATTTACAAATTAAAGTTTGAAGAGTTATTTATTACAGTCGTTAATAATACCAGTTTTGTCCAATTCACTAATTAAATAAATAATGAATACATTTATTAACATCTCACTCCTCCAAGTATTAAGGTCTGATTTTCTATCTATATACAATCTAAAACCAAATAACTGTAAATACCCTTTTTTAAAAAAATTAGTGGACAGTTCAAAAATAATCCTATTTGCAAATGTATTTAAAGAAACTGGAAAAACTAACTTGTAAATGTTTATTACAGTATGTTTATTTAGAATTTATAAATATTACAAATATATATAACTATACATTATTACTTATATATATATATATATTCAATGAAAATATATATTTAGAAAGCAAACTGCTTAATTCTCATAATTAATGCTGTTTTAGAGTATATAAATATTTAATAAAATTGAATCATCAAATAATATTTATAAACATAAGTTTCGCCAGCAACAATGTAAAAAAAAGTTCAATTATTCTATTCAAGATTACTGTGGGAATCACATGACAAATCTTTATATAAATCAAGGTATAAAAGAACAAAAAGCAGAAAGAAATTATAATTTAATAATGTTAATGAGTTTGATATATAAAATATATACTTGCTTTATGGTGAATTATTAATAGTTAAACAATTGCAGCTGTTCTTATGTCTATACTAGTTTAAAGCATAGGATTTGTTAGTAATGGCTATATTGAAGTCATTATTCCAAGTATTTCATGCAAATGATATCGAACTTCTTAATCTCTTAAAAATATTCTTAAAGCAGTTGATTATCAACTATTTTCTACTAACTATAAAATGTATCTTCATGAAAATTTATTACATCTCAAAACAACAAATTCTTGATAAAATTGTGTACTTACATTCATACAGCCCATTAGCAAATAATCTTATTCCAGCTAATATGTACAAGCATCTAAATTATATTATTTCCCCCATATTGTAATCAACTTTGTTCACATGATTATCATATATCTAATCTATCCACTATATCTATCAGTGGATATTGATCAAAAAATCTTTGCCAGAATTATTCTTTAACAACTAAATGACCTTATCCTCTCTAATCTATTCTCATCATGTCATCTCAAGCTATTCTATTATCACAGTAGTCAACATTGTATGCAAAACAAAATAAATTAACAAATTATGTTTCATAACCAGATTGACTTTAAGATTGCCTTTGATATGGAAAACTGTGAATACTTATTTAACACCTTAAGTAAAATTCTACATAACCATACACATATAATTACTATGGTAAAAATTTATCTTACCAATAGATCCATCAAACACAAAAATTATATGCGTCTCTCTTCTCCTTTTAAACCAAGTCGAGGTATTCCATAAGGCTCACCATTTGTTTCACTATTATTAGCAATATATTTAGATTCTATGATCAAAAAGACTGAGCTATGCACAGGTTTCTTTCTTCCCCATCTTGGTACTACTGTTAAAATGACATCTTTTGTTGATGATGTGCCCATAGTCTCAGAAACCTACAAAATATTATTCTCATTCTTCATATACTGAACAAATTTGAAACCCTATCAGGATCTACAATATAAGTTTGTAAATATTCCATGCGGCAGATAGCTGTAGCTGTAGATCACAATCTACTTTTATTCTTAACAGGTACACATTCATCTTTTCTCGGAATTCCAAGTAAGTTATCCAAAACAGAATTAAGCCATGATCTAAATCTACTGTGCATAAACATGTTGAACACAAAATGCCTTTTGCCCAAATTTTTTTTACCCTATAGTAAACGTTTTATATCATTAATGTTATTCTGGGCGTATGCTTGCTTACTATAGTCCATGAATGTATCTTGTAAGGAGTACTGTTAAAAATACCATGACCACAATGAAATCAAATATCTGGGATCAAAATCAATTACAAGTGTTTATAAAGTCGAATATTGCGTTTAAATTTGTAGAGGTCTCTCTTGTAATAAATTAAGCAATCAAGGCGCATGTACTAAGGTTATAGCCTTATATAAGTATTACTCTATTCTTATTAAATCAGTAAATATAATTTTTATTTAATAATAATAATAATAATAATAATAATAATAATAATAATAATAATAATAATAATAATAATAATAATAATAATAATAATAATAATAATAATAATAATAATAATAATAATAATAATAATAATAATAATAATAATATATCAAATATACTCAGGGAGTGTTGGATCATTTTGTGAGTATGATAAAAGAATTCAGACATCATATTTTAATATTATACCCCTCACAAACTTACATTGATTTATTTAGAGATGGATATTCAACTTTCTAATGTTAGTTTTTTTTATATAATTTCAAAAATGAAAATGCTTTAGCATATGATGGTGATATTTTGGGACTACATACCTCAAAATAAATTTATCTGATATTAAGAGTGCTTCAATTATTCTAACATATATAAATCTCCTGCAAGTTTCGTGCTTTTGTAATGAAGCAAATTTTGGTGATAAAGATTGAGGATCATGGGCTAGTTCTATCATTCCCTGCTCAAACTTCTAACAAATTCCTGAACAATAAACCATTATACTTTTATTATTATTGTTTATGGAAATATATGATATAGAAAATGCCGCAGTATTTTTTCCTTGGACGTATTTGTTATCAACAAGCAAAAGTATTTTCCGCGTTTCTGTAGATTACATTGAATTCAGCAAGAATGATTATGAGAAAATGTGTACGATTTAAAAAGTTAAAAAATACTCACCAATAATATTCTGTCTCATAGTCGAGTCCAGAGTGTAGTCACATCACCGATTATTTCATTTTTCAATCAATTCTCTTTATTGTCCAGCTTTTCAATTCCATATAACTATTCCGATCTTTTATATAATCTAACAATTTCAATCCTTATCTACTTTTCTTCATGCTTCCCATTTTCCGCAAGCATCTTTTATTAAACTATACTTTTTTCTTAATATATGTCCAATTCAGTTTCTCATTCTACTTTTAATTTCCTTAAACAATCTTTTTTCATTTACTCTTTCCAAAACTTTTTCAATTGTTTTTTTTATTCATCCAATTAATTTTTTTCATTCTTCTTCAAGTCCACATCTCAAAGGCTTCCAATGTATTCCACATTTTATTACTTGTTGTCCACGTGTCACAGTCATACAATAATATACTTCATGCTTAGCATTTAATTAATATTTTCCGTCATTCTATCTTCAAAAGCCCAAGGAATACTTTTTCCCCTTAATAAATGTCTCCTTTGCCAATGCTAATCTTCTTTTAATTTCATCTTCACTTCTATCCTCATTCAACCACCTACCCAAACATCTAAACCCTTTTACTTGTTGAACTATGTTATCATGGATTTCAATTTGCCGACTTTTTACATTTCTCCCTATCCATAAATACTTACTCTTCTCAACATTATTCTTTATTTCATATTCCATACATCCCTTCCTCTAACTTATTCTATATATTCTGAACATGCTTTTTATTCTCAGCTACAAAAGCCATATCATCTACAAATCTTCAAAAAAATATATTAAGATATTAAAATATGTTATTAGGCAAATTAATCATTTATACATTGTATTATTTGGTCAGGGCAATTTTATCAATTAACTGAAAACATTACCACATATGTTACTGTTGAATGAAAAATGTTGTAACAATGTTTAACATAAAGTAATAGTCCATTAAGTTTCATTACAGTAAGATCAGAAAAGCCATTTCTGATGATAAAAAATATATGCGACTACAATAATGAAAGCTTTTAATCAAGGATAGGTGTTCTATTTGGGTTTGTAGATGTTGTCACAAATCAAGCATTCAACCGCATTGTTAATTTGATGATAGGGTTTTTAGTATGAAATAAATAATTAAAAGCAAATATAAAAATATCATTTTGGATTTAGATTTTCTATATCAGTTTGTTGATTATTAGGCTACTCATGACAAATTATAAGAATAAATTAAGGATCATATTCTTAATATTTTGAATGCAACATATTTTAATTTACGAATTACAGTTTTAATTAATAATTGACGATAACTATTCAAAACCTTTTAGTATGGATAGTTGTCAGTTTGAAAATGTGATACAATTAAATGCCAGTATCTTGGTAGCAAGATAGATGGAAGATGATTCAGATATGGAGATGTAAGAGGATCGTTAGCATTTGCTGAAACCTTTAAGAGAAACAGAATGTTTTTTCATTAATATACTACTTTAATTAAATTATACATCATTTTACTATAAAGCATTAAAAAAATATTTAAGAATGCTTCCTAGTATTTTAGAAATAAAATAGCAAAAAATTTGATATATTTTTCGTCTTTTTTTAATATGTTTGTATTAAATTTATAATAGTAATAATATATCTTTGATGGGTTAAATATTTTCTTGGAGTGATTGTCATTAATTAAACCTCACACATACATGTAAATGAATAAATAGCTTAACACTCATATAAATACATACAGAAAGTTAACAATAATTTCATCATTTTAGAATCTTATAAGTTGACCCTATACATTAACAACCATTCTCTCCCATATATCGACATATAAATTGTTAATATTTAAATTAAATAACTTGGGACCTATTTAAAAAAGAAAATCCTGCACTTCTAACTTAAATATTAAAAGTACTGAAATTGAAGTATGGATGATATTGATGTTAATATGCAATATTAACTGATTCAATTCCTGTCTGGAATGAAATACTATATAATAAAATATTTTAAACCACTAAATATTACATGATCACCATTCCCGTGCTTACACAAGTTGTTATAACAGAGGAAAAATTCTCCATACCCTATTGTATGAACAATTTTGTCTCTGTTAATAAAATAGTTTTTGATTTTCTCTATGCATTTATATGGGAAACAAAATATTTATTCAGAAGACAAGCTTGTAGATGATTTGATTAATTAATGTTAAAACATATTTTGTATATAAAAAAACATATCATTCTCTCTCTAGCAATAACATTATTATAACTATATAAATAATTATTTATTTAATAGTCTAAGAAAATGTGAACTTTTTAGAGATAATAAAATAACATATAAAATGTTCTTAAATACTCCTAAATTTTTAAATGAATAATAGACGTGAAAATTATAAAATGCACATATTTAATTATGCCATTTTTCATCACTATTATACATTTTCCATTCCTGTTACAGTTTATCTCTATAACGTATATTTATTCTTCATCTGTACATAATTTTTGAAATAAAATAATTATTATAAATATTAGACTATCTGAACATCTGTTTTGTTTTAAATGCCTATTAAAAATTTCTAAAAATGCCTTTATCTGTTTTAATAGAAAAATTTAAAGAAAAAAAAAGTATATGCTTTATCTATGATTTGTATGTTTTCTTAATAAACAATACATAAACGTCATTTAATTGTTGTTATATTTGATTCATATAAAATTCTGAATAGATTATAAGTCAATCCGAATTATTGCCATTGGTTATGTTGGTATTATATACATTTAGCGTTTCTAGCAGAGTCCTATATTCTGCAAGAGGAAATACAAAAAAAGGCATTGCACCTAAATCAAAATAGAAATTAAAATATTTTAATTTCTAATATACTATTATTAAGGTTATAAAATTATATCATGATAGTGCAATCTGACACAGAAATAAGAGAGAGACAAAAGCTAAACATAATCCTGTCACTTCCAAAACACTAACTATTTGATTATTTTGGCACCAATGATATAACGCAGGGGAAGAATCATACAATGAAGAACTAAAGGTCCCAAAATTAAAGTTCAGTAAATTCCAGAACTTAAACTACAAATAATAACTTGAACAACAAACTTTTCAAGTATTATTTTATTAATTGAATGCTGTCAACAAAAGCTTCAATAAAAATAATTTTTCAAGTATCAGATATTAAATTACCTTACTAAAGTACTAATAATTTGTACATATTTATAACTATTTATATGTAAAATACGGGCAAACTCTTTTTTATGAGTTTTTATTATGTAAAGATTTGCCACAGTTATTATCAATTTTTATTAACTATTAACTTCAACTATTTTTTAAAAAAATGTTTGGCATTATTTTTAAACTTTTGTTTGTTTGTTTTTTTAAAAATAGTACTGCCATAATAGCCTGCTGTTATCATGAAAATGATATTTATTTCTCATAAAATAAAAAGACAAAATTTATGCCTACAAAGTTAAAGTTTTATTTATTACACATTTTTTTAATATATTGTAACGAGCATAGACGTTCGTTACATTGTTTTGTTTTGTTTTTAAATTTATTAAACATGAAAGTAAATTAAAAAGTTCGCATTTAAAAATTTTCTTTAAGAATTAAAAATTAAAATTAAATATCATCTTAAACTTTTATATATTAAATCGCACAGATAATGAAAAATTATTAAAATAAAACTTTATTAAAGAAAAAGTATTTTAAAACTAAATTTTAAAAAGATTTGGAGATGAAATTATATCTTTAAATTTATCTTTGAATATATTTTTGATTTGGAAAACAGGTTAATTAATCAGAAATGGAAATGATTGTTAATTAGTTAAATGTAAACCAGCCTTCGGCATTTAAATGTAAAAACACCGGTCAGATAGGAAAACAATAGAAACTTTAGCAAATAAGAAGAAATCCCTATGGAATCGGACCGCAGCGAAAGGACCATCGCATCGGTGACGTAATGTAAATTCAATCCTTCACATTAATATAAAAGGAAAATTTGGAAATTATTAATCAGTGACTGGAAATTGATTATTACGATGTGACTATATGTAGTAGTACGGAGTTGGAGGAATTGACAGACGCACGGTCAATTTTTTCAGCTGTTAAAGAAAGGAGAAATGAACTATTGTTTCCTACATTGAGGACCAACTAAATTAAAAAACCTCCGAATGAATAAATAAAACATCGGCTAAATGTATACCAATATCTTCAGGACGGCGTGGGAATTCCCGTTCAAACTTACAAACGACAGATAAAGATGAACTGTTTAAAACCGTAAGAACTTTACAATTAATGAACATTAAGTTAAAAACTTTTCGTATTTAAAATAATTGCATTAGTTTCCTATCTGACTAAAGTAGTTAAAATGTTAATTGATGTATTTTTTATTTATTTATTTAAAATCATTTCCATTTATTTAATTTTGTCTTTTAAGTTTATTATGATTTCTGTTTTCCGTTAAGTTAAATTATGTAAATGTTAAACTTAAGTCGGGCGTGAATGGCTGTATAGATTTGTAAAGTTATATTAGGGGAAGGTAATCTTAGGTTATTTGTTTCGTTGTTAAATTGGGTCAATGGATTGGATATATTGATGTAGTTAGTAGATGTAGTCGGAGATTCGCTACTGGCAGAATCGTTTATATATACGCCGCACTCTCCCGTTTTGCCTATGGAAGGAATTATAAAACGCAGAGTGCAGTTCCTTTCTATGGAGTTTTTTTTTTATTGTTCTTCTCGTTGGATAGAAGTAATATTCCTATCTAATGAAAGTCAATATCTTCTCTTAATCTTTTTGGGCGCGTATTCTGTATTACATTGAATACATCGATGTATCAGATGAATTGATGCAGTTTGACTGGAATTTTAGCCTAAGGTTAAATAGGGATAGAATATTTTATTTTCAAATGCAAATCTATGTGGTCTATTCATACTTGACCCTAAATAAAAATGCATTAAATTTAAGTTGTTTATAGACGCTTGCATGGATTGGTTATCGGTTAAGTATGTTTTGGGTTTTCATATTTGATCAAAATATATAGACATTCGATAAATAATGATACCTTACGGTGAGTATCTAAATGTATTTATTCGGATGTCTTTTAAGTTATTGGTGACAATGCAAGTATCTTATGGTGAATACTATTGGGTTACGTATAAATTTCCCTCCGCAATTGTCAGTAATCAATAATTTTGTATTTTGATCGTTTATGTTTACTTTGAAAGGTTTTTGACCGTGAAATCTATGTAACCGATCTATATTCAACATTATAAACAAGCTTTCCTAAATTTATCTATGCGAACTTAATTAAAATGTAAAATTAGAATATAATAGTAATTAAATGTAAATTAAAGTCAAAAATCAAAGTTAAAAATAATGTTAAATGTTAAAATGTAAACTAAGACTAAAATAATTTTAAATCTTATATATATGTGAATAAATAAATGTTTGTATGTTAATTACTGGCAGTGGCTTATTTTATTTATTTTTTTAATATTGAGATATAATTAGATAAGATATTATATTATTTAATCTCTGCTATTCCACTGAGCTAGTGACATGGGCTAACGACCGGAATCAAAATTTAAAAAAAAAAAAAAAATTTTTTTTTGACTTACGTATCTGCCTACTTTATAAATTTTTCTAGGTTCAAATGCCTAGATGGCGCCTTGTGGTGCAGATCATGTGAAGTCGTATTCTCCGTATCGTTACAATATATATATGAAATAATAAAGTGAACTAAATTAAATTTTAAAACTGCAGTTCAGTTATTTTTTTTCTTTATAATTTCCTAATAATTGAACATTCTCGACAAAAAAATATAACTTTCATTCACTTGCAAGTGAACATTATGTTGAATATTTATAATAATAAACTTCATTAAAGCAAAACTGAAAATTTATGCAAGGTCGTTAAAATTGAGATGACATCTGTCTCCTGCTATAGAACAAATAGGTTTGCGCAATAATTTATAACTTAGGCACATAATCGATTGAAGCCCTGATTTCAGCATGGTGAGAAAAGATTGGCTTATATAAAGAGCTCACTATTAAATAAGCTCTTAACAAGCTTTGCAGAATATCCCCAACCCAGACCGGTTTCTCCTATGGCTTCCTCAGTGAGGTGCTAGGATCTTCAAGCATTAGATTAAAAATATCAGAACAAGCCCAGCACTTACTTTATCTAATGCATAACTATTAAGTAGAAAATCTGAAATTTTCAGACATTATATCCTAGCACCTCACTTAGGAAACCAATAGCAGAAACCGGTCTGGGGTTAGGGATATTCTGCAAAGCTTGTTACGAGCTTATTTAATAGTGAGATCTTTATATAACATTTGTAATACAGGCTTGTTAAATTAGGTCATGTGATATTTGACCTTATTTCTTTGTAAAGATTGGCTTATATATAGATAAACTCTGATCATAAATGCACACATATTTTCCAAATCAATATTCATGGGTAAATGCAAATACATTATGTAGAACATGACTGGAGGATTCTTCCTTCTTTATAATATTACATATATAGTCTGCACTTAGTAACTAACAGAATATTTATTACAATAAACTCAAAAGTTAATATGTATATCATAGTAGGTGTTTAAAAATGAGATTATATCTGTCTCCTGCTATAGAATGAATAGGTTTGCACAATTAAATTAATAATTTATAACACAGGCAAACAATAGATTGAAGTCCTGATTTCAGCATGGTGAGCAATGATTGGCTTATATATTGTGACCCATGTTTTGCACATGGTACTATTTAAATGCTTTACTCAAGCGTTTGTACTATTTTACCTTTAGTAAAATAATATTACAATTCCTGTTGATGAAGTTATAAGATTTAAGTTAAAATTAAAGAAATAAATGCTTCAATGAAAATTAACTTTACCTAATTCAGAAATGATTAACTCTTGATAATTAGAGTAATAATAATTTGGTTTTTAAACATTCTCTTTATAGTGGTACTATATGCTGACTCACAAAATGAAATGAACTTTATTTCATTTAATCTCTGAGAAATTAATTATATTAAAGTTTCTAAGAGAAGACTTTTAATGTGGAATAAGTTGAGGCATTGATACGAAGTCTTTAATAAGAATAAACAGAAAGAGGAAAAAACATATACTTTTAAATATACTATGAATTGTGAAAAATATTCAAACTGTTTTTTTAGAAAGAAAGTAATTTATTAATTACTATCATTACTTTATTTACAAATAAATAAAATAATACTATAAATAATAATATGAAATGCTCTTTTTAGAATAAATGAACTGTAAATTTCCAAAATATATCTGCCGAAAATGTTAAAGACAACATCCCTAATAAAATATCTGCTGCTGTAATAAAAATAATAAAACAAGCTATAGCGGACTCTATGAAATAAACATGAGTAGATGAAAATGGATTCGAATCTAGTGCAGTAAATCTTTAAGTGTTGTTATTTTGCATATTATTTATCCCTGGAAGGTCATAAATGCTATGTTATTTTAAAATGTAACAAATTCTGGATGCAGTGCTTCTAAAAAGGATTCGCCCTAAAAAACACATTGTTATCTGCGTCAAGTAGTTCTCCCACGTGGTAGATCTCGGATAAAGAACTATGGATGTTTTAAAAAATGAATAATAATATTTTTTTTCTTTTAATACTATGCAAAAGTCTTTTTTTTTCCAATTATATGGTAAAATTTAGCATTTTATTATTATGTTAATTAAGGTAAAATTTATACATTTTTTTTTGCCTAAGTAAATTATATATAATATGCGTGTCAAGTAAAGGTATCTATTTCTTTACATTGCTAGTAGTATGTTATTAATACATAATTTATCTATTTATGGGTAAACAGCCAATATCTGGTATATAAGAAGCTCATAAAAATTTCAACTACTATAATATAATAATTTTATTATGAAGTTATTAATATGATAAGGTATTTATCGTTATTATATTTAGTATTTTGGCATTTTCTATTTATGTCTACTTTACTGCTATTATCTAGATATGTGGTTTTTTATTATTTGTGAAATTTATTATGCTATTTAAAGTATTTTTAAAGTTGCTTTGGTTTGTAGTTATTTGTTGGGTTTGTACATTATTTCATGTACGTATTTTAGAGATAGAAAATTTATTTTTTCAGTGGAAAATTTTTTTCATCTTGCCATAGTTATGCCTTGGATATATGCTAACCCCGTTTTATAGCTGTAGAATGCATATGGCTTTATTAACATTGTGTTTTAATTATATTGTACATTGAAGGATTTGAGATTTGCACTTCCCAATGTTTTTTTTTTTCATGAGAGGATTATATTTTAATATTTTATTACTGTCTTTTGTGCTTAGATAGCATAGTTTGATCCTTAGATAGGATTTTTTTGTTTATATTTCATTTTTCATGCGTTAAAATCTTACCACACATATATTTACCTGAGAAAAGGTATTAAAATATGCCATTCCTTATTTCCCATTTGTGTAGTTGTAGCTCTGAGAAACCTTTCTCCCATGAGGATATCAAGTTTATATTCCACCATGTGAGGTGAAATCAACATATGTGTTAAAATTGTTATGACAATTGATAAGTTAGAATTTGAAGTATATATTTACTTCAGAGACATTTGTCTATTCATAGTATATAGTAATGTATGTATTGTACTGCTGTGCCTTGCATGCAGACTACAAGAAAGTTACCAAACATGTTTAGGAATTTAATGTTAATGTATGAGTGTATCATAATAAGAGATGCACGTATGTATTATCATCATCATCACTATCCAGAAGTAGTTTGCTGATGGATTGCTAAGACAATTAAACATTTAAAGAATATATTATGTGAACATGGGCAAAAATCTAGTATGTTGTGTGCATGGCTTCTGAAAAGTTTTACCATTTTATAGTTACTAAGTTAACAAAATTCCAGACAGTAGGTATCTTTCTTATCTATGTCTTGTATGATAATTAGTATTATCATGACAATCTGCTCAAATTGGTTATCCATATATCAATTAAGGGTTAAGTTTCTAATTTTATTTTTAATGCTGTAAATAGAGACTTATTAGTTAATATACTAATCAATAGGAACCAACTGGACATGAACGTACGTCTCAGATATTATTGAAATTATATTTTTAAAAGCCTTAGTAAGTGATTATTTTATAACAATAAAGTAATATGAAGATTATGTTTAAAATAAGTCAACCCAATAGCAAATTATTCTTGCTATAAAATAAGTGTATGATAAGATAAAAATAGTCCGGAATTAGATGTTTAGCCAAAAATTAACCAGTTTGAATTAACAAAAACCGCCAAATTTTTGTAAATAATTGACCGATTTGCAAGTGGATAGACGATTATTTTTGTTAATTTATTTATGCATCTTGTGCAACAAACAGGGCCTGTGTATGCAGTTGATCTTTTTTGTAAAATATTTGTTATTAAATTTTGTGTAAAGTGAAATTGGTATGAACTGTCAATAAATGTGTTTTATTATTATTAAAATTTAGTCTTTGTCTCTATATATGATTTTTTGAGTCCTGAATTATTAATTACGTTAGAGAAATATTTGGTTTAAATCAGATAAACAATTCTAATAAGATATATATCCAAACTTAAAAATGCAAAGTTGCATAAGATCCAAACATTGGAGTTGCATTCAAAATAAAACTATTTATTTTGATTTCTTTTGAATTTATTTTCATTTAAGACTGCATATTATTTCATTATTCTACGAATGAAGATCACATTATTTCAGAAATTGATTTTAAATTATGTTTTTGATGAGTATTAGACTGACATAAAAGGTACCCATTTCCTTTTAAATATTCGAATGTCATTCTAGATCAGTGTTTCCCAACCTGTGGTACGCGAGTTGCTGGTTGTTGGTACACGAAAAATAACCAATAATGGCGGACATAAAAAAAAATTAAATCATAAAAATATAGAAACGTTGTTTCCTATAATTCATAAAAATTATTTTAATTAATAATATAATACAGTAAAGTTGTTTATATGTACAGTCGATAACGATCTTTAATGTTAATGATAAAATTGAAAGTATGATTAAGAAATTAGATTTTTGGAAACAGCAATATATATAAGTATCGAAAACAGTCAACTGGAAGTATTCGAAACTCTCTATATTTTTTTGTTTGAAAATAAGATTAGTCTGTCTCAAGATACACGAGAAAATATAATAGCAGATTTAACAGGATTAAAAACGTCTTTCATGAAATATTTTCCAAAACCCGAAAACACAAATGATAATTGGATTTCAAACCCCTTCTATGCAGAAAATTTAGAAAAAGCTACATCATTATCAATAAAGGATAAATAAAATTTAATAGAATTATGATGTGACAGCACTTTACAAGTAGAATTCAAACGACACAATCTAATTAATTTTTGGTTAAACATTAAAGAATATGAACAACTTTCTGAGAAAGCTTTCAAATTATTATTACTGTTTACTAGTACAAAATTAATAGGAAGAGCTTTTTTTTCATATATTTTTTAAAAAAATAAGTATCGAACAGATTGAATGCAGCTGTAGACTTAAGGGTATACATCGCATCTTTTAAACCAAATTTCAAAAAATTATGTTGTTCGAAACAAGCACAAAGATCTCATTAAATTTATTTTATAAACATATTTGATTATGATAAGAAAATATACTAATTGGTTTTTTTATAATTTTGTGTTTTTATTAAAACCATTTATTAGTTAGTAAACGAAATCATGACAAAATGGTAGATAAAGAATGAGTCGGATCAAGGCAAATCAATCTAAATTATTTAATTTGAAAGAATGTATCAGAAAAGGATCATACCCAGAAATTAGACTCTCATTAATTCTTGATCATCTATTGTGGGTTACTAGATGTAAGCTAGCATTTAATCATCAAAATTTTAATCCTATTAACTTCATGCTGAACAATATAAAGAAAACAAGAACAAGAGATAGCCTGATAACCCCTGAGTTTATTTTTACCATGACTTGGGACATACTGGATTTATTCTCTCCATGGCCCAACCAATAGCAAGATGCTCCGAAAAAAAGAAAACAGACTCAAATTCGGAAAAATCAAATGAAGGAATGAGAAAACACTTTGAATAAAATATGTACCAAATAACCTTTAATGTAATAATGTAATCTTTAATAAATTATTTTGGAAAAAATATGAAACTTTGAACAAACACATACATATAAATATGTTATAGTGCATTTATAATTTCAGTGAGATTATAATCTGGCATGACGTTTAGGCGTGTTTCAATGTAATTTGTCTCATTATGAGATGTGAATACATACATGGTCACCCTATAATATTTATAATGCAAATAAAGTAACACACTCGAAATAACAAATTTCACGAAATACAATCATTTTTATTAAGTGGTACAATTTAGCGTGATGTACTACCAAGTGGTAGCGAGCCAAAAAAGGTTGGGAAACACTGTTCTAGATAAAGACTGATTTTTCCAAATTATATTATTTTATGCAATTTGTTAGTTAAATTAAATATTTCTTTAATTAATTATTATTATTATAGTATTTTGGGGATGCGTTAACTTATAGAGAAAGTGTATATCTCCCTTAGTCTACCAAGATATCATTCATTTATTCAACAACATATGACAATTAATACTTAAAATTATTAGATAAAGAACCATGAGATTATCACATATTATTTTATAATTATCCAAATTACTTTAATTGTTGCAAATATCAATAGTGTGGCATTAACAAATGAATTATAATTAAATGTACTATAAGAAAAGTACATTAGCTCTTACTAGTATTATTTCAGATCAGTTCATGGTAATAAACTTTTCATTTGTTTTTCAACATATCTAAAGAGGGTATAATAAAAGAAATTCTTTTTAGTATTTTATATTATATGCAAAATATCTACCTTCTTGGGAATGCATTTTAATATGGGGAAGTTTGGTTGATCTAAAAATTGTGTAAGAGTGAGTGAGATTTTTCCTCTTCTTAATTTGTTTGTCTATTATGATATTATGCATTTGTCATTATTTTAGTTCCCTTTTATTTTAATGCATATCTCGGTAGTAAATATAATTATAACACATAACCCACTGAGTTCAGTCAAGGATACATCATCAAAATGATGGAGTATAGCATGTAGATTATTCTTCTGAGTTAGAGTTTGGATAGAACTAGCTCTTATTCCTCTGGATTAGAGTATAGATAAATTCTAAGCATAAGCGTACACTTCAAATCGATGCTCACAGTTGAGTGCGAGTTGATTAATAAAGCACATGATGAGTGAGTTTTTCCTTTTTTATAATATTATCTAATAGATGTTTAATGACACATTCTTATTAAAAAATTAATATTTTAATCATTATCTAAATTACAGTAATAAACTGCATCAAAATAGATATCTATTACATCTCATTTACTAATCTATTATTTGTTTCATTGGATTAAATTTTTTATATTTACAATATAATTATTTGGTTTAAATTGGCCACTATATTTAATGTTTACATATGGCATCTTAGTTCACAATAAAAAAAAATTTAAACAAAAAGCGTTTTACTCATTGAACAATAAAAAAACAACATTGATCACAGGTTACAAAAATGCAAAAATAAATAAATTTAAAAATATATATCATGTTATCTTTTCGTTGTTGTTGTTGTTATTGTTGAACGCTTTATTTTAATTAATGAATCACAAGTGATCGAGATAACGATGTAAATGTGATTTCAATATGGCTACCACAACTGATGTTTAACCATATTAACTAAAAAAAGGATAATAATTTGCATAGAAAAAAAGAAAAGGATAATATATGTGCTGAATTTATCAATAAGTAATTAAACAGTATTACGGGTTATTACACACATTACATACGGATTATTATTTTTGTTAATAATACATTTACTTGTGTGCTTATTATTTTTAAACATCACATGATCATCCATTGATTACTGTGGTTGGCACAGGGTGGCATTACTGTTTAGAGAGAGTTTTGCGTTATTATTTTTATGATTAATTTTTATTAATTTTAAACTTTATTATCAGGTTTTAAACCATTTTAACCGGTTACTTTTGTATATATAAAAAGTGGTTTATAATAAGTTTTGGAGGATGAATTGTTCTCATTATGTGACGATAAATATATATATATATATAGAGAGAGAGATGGATAGAAAGAGAAATATATAATCATATTTATAAAATATGTATAATTATTATCAAATAAATTTATATTAATTTATCTCATTTTTTAAAAAAAAGCAGATTCTTGGCTTTATTTCAGCTAAACAGAAGCTTCTTTACAGTAAAGTAATATCTATATATTTCAAAGGAATAACAAATGAAATGTATTTACGTACAGACTCAAAACAAATAATTCTGTTCCGGTGAATGTACTGTTAATTCCAATTATATATATGTATTTATGCACAAATAAACATTTTAAGTAATCCTTGAAATAAACATATTTACCAATAATGAAATTGCTTAATTTGTAAACAATTCGTTGCAATCATAACCGTTTATTAAATTAGTTTTTTTTTTTTGTTTTTGATAGATTTACATCGTTTAAGTTAAAATTGATTGCAACACAGTGAGACTTTTATTTTATAATAAAGGTTAATGGCATATACACACATAAAGATAGAATGTTTTAATCATATTAAATATATATATAAAATATATAAAATGTCCGTTAATTAAAAACAAAATTGTAATTATAATTAAAATAATAAATTTAACGGTTTACAAACTATCACAAACAAACCTTAAATCCGCAGAAGTATTTTCGGTTAATTTCTTAAACCTGCCTCAACTGCCATTAAATTCAAAAACAAAAGCAGAAGCAAACGTCATCAATTCAAATTCCATGAATCTCGTATTTTAATGTTAGTAGCTTGTCGAATTATTAAATGCATTTTATTCCTGTTTATAAAAATTGCCTCTTTAATTTTTCTTTTACTATGGTTTCTCTCTTCATGAAGAATTTTCACATTTTCAAAATCAAATTTAATTTTATATTCACATGTTTTTTCGTGACCAAAGAAAACTGAAGAAGATATTAAATCACCATTATTTTTACTTTTTATACGTTTGTATAACAATTCATGCTCCTTCAATCTATTCTCAATATTGCACCTAGATTCACCTATATATGATTGCATACAATCACAAAAAATTTGATATATGACATTACTTTTCTGCTTGACAGGTATGACATCCTTAGAATAATTGACTAATTTATTAATATCGTTTGGAATGTAGAATGAATCATTAAACACATTCTTATATAAATCCTTAAAAAATTTCACTTGTGGATTTGAAATAAATGGAATAGATATCCATCGTTTACTATTAATCTTCATTTCCTTTAAATTATTATAACTTTTTTTAAATTGACATAAAGTATTGTTTATTTGTTCCATTTTATATCCAACATCAAGCAATTCCTTAGCAAATATTTTAATATATATATTAAAACAGTATAATAAATAAATCTACATCAAATAATTATGTTGTAAAATTTGATTAGAAAATAAAAACCATTTACGTAAATACCAATATTTTTTTTTAAAAAAAAGTGTTTTTTTCTTCTACACTATACTAGTAATCTTCATCAAAATAAAGTCAAAGTATAACAATATTGTCAAGCATTGGTGGTCGAAAGATCAGCAACAGCTGCTTTACAAGTAGTTGTCCTGGTTTAGCGGGTTTGCTTCCCGGCTGATGCTATGACACATGAAAAAGTATAACAATATTAGCAAATTATATATAGTAGTGGTATAAATAAAAATAACATAAAAGCATTGAATGTGGCATCGAGACTGCTATTCTAAACTGCAAAAATTTATAAATTACTAACGATGGCTGCCATTCAGTTTATTTACAAAAATATGAATGCCATTTATCTAATGAGCTAAGATGATCTTACAGGCGATAGTAAATATACATGTAACATGACGTGAATGTTCAACGTTTTATATTAAAATTTTAAAATAAGAGTAATACGATGAATAGTTACAACAAACCCAATGCAACATTCATGACTGACAGATTTTGCATTAACTTCAAACAAAAGTAGAGGCACAAATACAGTTTTTAGATCAAGGCCTCCATGGCAATTGATAACAATAATAACTTTAGAGTACATAATATACAATATGGACATGACAATCAAAATATCACAGAATAATAAATTAATAGTTATACACTATTTCTTTACTTTCAATAATAATTGTTTACGTTATTAAAAAATATTTCAAATCCATTAAAATATAAACTTATATAAAATAAAGAAATATTATTATTTCAAACCCTTTTTATTATAGTTTCTTATTATCAATAATTGCAATAATAACACGTTTATCATTTATGATTTAAATTATTTTTAATTTAAATATTCAATCATGAAACGGAGCAGAAGTACATCTATCAAATATTAACAATACTTAACTCTTCCATTGTTGGGTAAGATAAAAAATATATTTCTGCTTTGCTTGAGTTAAACATTTAATGCATAGCAAAAGTTAACATTTATAATCATATTTATTTATTAATTATTTTATATGTTTATCATATAAATAAAAGTAATGATTTAATTAAACTAATATATATGTACCTCAAGTTTTCATAGGTTCGTATATTTATATATCAATCATTAATTAATATACATTTTTCTATTCAATTAATATTTCTTAAATAAAAATTGTTGTTACTATTATATTTTTATATAGAATACTTTGGGAAATTATATTTTTTTTATAAAGTAAACATAAAATATTACAATTTTTTATTCATTTAATCTGAATGGTGGAATATTGAATAACAACAATCAATTGTCCAAGTCTTTATTCTTGTGTGCTTCTTTACATGGTAATCTATGTTGAAGCTGTAAATGTAATAATTGAATAGAATTATTATTATTAGCCATTAGCTTTGAATATACAGTTAATTTGTGAACAATAATACTTTCATATATCATTTTTGCTTCCTCATTGATTTTTATATGTATTATAAAATATAAGATAAGCATTAATTTTGAAAAAAGAGTTGTATTGATGCAATTCCCTTGTTCTGCATTAATCTTTGTATTTTATTATTTGGAAAATATAGTATCAAATGGGGGTAGACTCATCTCTCATACTTATTATTCGTAGAAATCCATGTTTTTGATTTTCAAGCTATTAAAATATATGATTAATGCCCTGTTAAGATTTTAAATCAGGAAATTTGAAGAAAGTTGATTTCTAGTTGTCAGTTTAATATCTTCGTATTCTGTTATTTTTATTTAAAAATTATGATTTTTTACCAATCAAGCTATCATTTCAAGAAACATTTTAATTTTCTTGGTTCTGTTTAGCATTCTTATAAAATCAACTAATTTACCTAGATAAAAGTGCCAAGAATAATATTTTATAAACTGTAACTTATTAACAATCAAGATAAACTTATTATTTTTTTATTTATTACAACTAATAATATTATAAATTTATATGATAAATTATTGGAATATGGATGTGCGTAATTTTATTTAATTATTTATTATCTGGACACGCACTTAATGTATTTACAAGTGTGTTTTCCATAGCCAATACAAATCATCACTTTTATTAACTGCATTTTATATAAATTTCTTAAATAATAATAATATATAACTTTTGTCTTGTTCTTTCTTATCCTATTTTAGCTTTCATATGACCCTCCTAATTACAACGTATATATTTTTTCTTCACAACCAAGATTTTTCCTATTGAGCAATAAACACACTTTGATAGAAAAAAATAAAATTTATACAGGGTTGATAAATCATAATGAATGAAATTCAAAAACCAAAATCATTCAAGGGAATAAACACTATCAATTAAAGCAATTAATAAGCTTCAAAGATAATGTATACATTTTTTTTAAATTATAGTCTCTGTATGTTTTTTGATTCATTATTTTCCCTTATATATTGTATGATGCCATAATATTAAATATCATAATAATAATCAGATTCAATATGTTCCCTTATATAACTTCATTTCCTTCAATTATGCCATTTTTATTAAAATGTCAAATATAAAATACTATTGCCAAATCATATCCAATTTGTTGTTGATGTAGTTCTGCCACGTTTGAAAAGATAATAAAATAAAGGTAACAAAATGCATTTGTCTTTAATAGAATCCATGGATCGGATATTTGGCAATTTATTCCCTCAATTACATTTTACGTTTTTTAATAGATTTAATCTTATGAATGATTTTATTTTTAGACTTTTATTTATCATGAATTTTCATTTGGACATACTGTAAGATGTTCTCCTTACATCACTCCAACACAAATTACACACAGTGTGGCCTAATTCGAATCCATGACTTATGTTAATAACGTTCTTTGTAATTGATAAACCGTTAATTGTGAGACACATTTAAACCACGACTTAATCATACTATATATACGTATCTCAATTAAATTATAAAACACATACACGACAATTAACCTTTAATGATTATTATCTTGTTAAGTGTATTATAACTCCAACACACTACAACAATATGTGAGAAATATGATCGCATAAAGTGAATGCAAGTAAGAAATGAAAATTTATATTTAAAATTTTTTTGTTATTAACACATTATAGATAATAATAATCACAAATAATAACATCAACTGTGGACCTAAATGATAATCACGAAATTGCTTTTTTTCAATAACGAGCTTCTTCTCCAAAGGAGATAATGTTAAGCAGAGAATTCGAATATACTCCGGATACCTGTGAGTTGAAATAACATTAAAAACTAATATCTGCATATTTGAGAAAGCAAGAACAAGCATATAGAATTAAAACTAGACAACTGAGGAATTCGAAACTAAAATCTTCGAAATTAAATTTGGATTATTCCAATTTCCGAGTGTCTATAATTCTAAATCATAGATTGGGAAGTATCTAAACTTGAAGTTATATAATAGGATCAAAAATATTATTCTTAAAATTTACTCAAAATAATTTAGTATATATATAATGATGCAGACAAAGATGCATTGCTAAGTGCAAAAGCGACACCGGGGAAAGAAAATCGTTGCTCATGAAGCTATGATTGTCAGAACTGGGAGAAATTGATCGAGCATTTAACATATGTGACATAAAATATCAAGTTTATTATTAAGAAATGGATATGACAACTTTACACTTCAAAGCAAAAGTTCAAAGGATATAAAGAATAAGTGACCTAGTAGATGTTCTACAACACTCATAATATTCCATCTATATGCAAATGGATTAATGAAGTTTACCAGAATGATTCACTAAGACATTTTTCCTTATGAACTTCAAAACTAAATTTAGGTTGTCATAAATTTTATTTATTTGTATATTATGCATAAATGTTTTTGTTCATATCTTTACTTTAATATGGATATCAAAGTGGAGCATTAGTGTTAATATACAACATAATGGAGAAATATTATTGTCATTTGTGTAAGTAAAATAAAATATAGGTTACGATGATCACTTGCTTGCATACAAATCTGATTATCATCTATGGGGAAAGATTTTACCTAATATATATTTAGTCTAAACTTTTCTTTGTTTATTTATACTAATATTTCTGTTAAATGTTATCGATATATTTGACTAATTATTTCTACCATAAATGGTCTTTATTGTATATATCATAACTACAGTATATAGTAGGGGGATCCCGTATTATCACTATGACAGATAAAAAGTTAATATATCAAGTTAATGAAATAATTATATTTGTAAAGCAGATACTCGTTACATAAAGTAATATATATATATATATATTAAGGCTATAACCTTAAGACTATGTGCCTGAAAAAACAACAGCAGGAACCTCTGCAAATCTTAACACTAGATTTATTTAAAAGATAAGAGCGATCACTCTTATCTTAACCTACTTTCTAAATAAATAGAAGAATATAAAGCATTTTTATTTGAGAGGTAAGGCTATTAAATACTTCACTGATTAAGTCCACAATTTCTATAATACATTAACATTTATGAAATCTTTTGATTTACAACGAGTCAGTGTTGAGATCTTATGCTTATAAATCTTTTAAGATAATATAAAGTTGTAATAATTATATTTGTAAATCGCATACTCATTACATAAAGTAATATATATTAAGGCTATAACCTTAAGACTATGCACCTGAAAAAACAACAGCAGGGACCTCTGCAAATCTTAACACAAAATTTATTTTAAAGATAAGAGCCGCAACTCTTATCTTAACCTACTTTCTAAATAAATAGAAGAATATAAAGCATTTTGATTTGAGAGCATAAGGCTATTAAATACTTCACTGATTAAGTCCACAATTTCTATAACACATTGACATTCGCGAAATCTTTCAATTTACAATGAATCATTGTTGAGATCAAAAGATTTCGCGAATTGTAATGTGTTATAGAAATTAAGGACTTAATTAATGAGGTATTTAATAGCGTTATGCTCTCAAATCAAAATGCTTTAGATTCTCCTATTTATTTAGAAAATAGGTTAAGATAAGAGTGGCTGCTTCTATCTTTTAAATAAATATCCCTGCTGTTGTTTTTTTCAGGTGCATAGTCTTAAAGTTATAGCCTTAATATATATTACAAGTTAATGAAAATAAAATGAATTATGATTTCCAAATAATAGTATAGTAAGCAAGGATGATTGAGATAATCATAAATATAATATAGATTTCATTTATATTGACATGGACATCAAATGGCTATTCTTTGTAGGGATTAGAGTTTGGAATAATGATTGGAATCAATTACAAACAAAGAAGAATAACCATAGATGTGGAATTAAATGTTTTATAGTTTATTATAAATTTTATTTATGAAAAATGTTGCATACTGTAAACATAATTGTTAAATATTGTAACCTTTCCTTCCAGTTCTTCATTACACTTCTATCCTACCTTCTCTTTTCTACTCTCTACTATACTAATTCAATACGAAACAATGAAGTATAATAATAAAGTATAAGACTCTTTATAGGGCTTGAAACTTGATAAACATCTAAATATAAGAAAGACTTTAGGGATGATTACCACAGAGAGGTTTTAACATTGAGACGTATATAAACTACACTCCACAATGGCATTGCTAATGTGAAAATTCTTCTACTACCATCCTATCATAATCATTAAAAAAATCCTCATGACAAACAATGATTAACATAATATTTCATTTGAATAATGCTTTAACTACTCTTCTATACTTTAAGAATCTTAAAATAAAAATATTAACAAAATTACATTAACTTAAAATAATTGATGCTATCGTAATGCTATCTTAAGGATCATAAGTATTCTATTCTAAATATAATATAACCATTAGATTGATAATCAAATAATTGAATCGCAAGAGGGATTTTTCTGGGATCCAACCATTTAAATAAAAGCACACTTACTCTTACAAACGGTGATTATCCTCCTACTAGTAAACTTAATCCAACCATAACAATAATAATAAGGCATAAAAATCAACAGTTGGTATCTACTCATTAACCTCATTTACTCTAGAATTCTCATTTTATCATAATCAAGAGCTTTATTATATAATTATTATTTACAATGGCTAACTTAATTAAATATTCTTCTCCATTATTTAGCATTCATCTACTGTAATTAGGTCCTTCAGAATTACTAACCTTAAAGTATATTTGGTTAGTAACTTGTACTCTGAAATAATGCAATACTTTTAAATGTATAATATAACATATATTTCAATTTAAATTCCTCAAATTAGAATGTAACTATCAAACATATTACTGATTTTCATTATATGCTTTCCTTTTGGTAATACTTAATAGTATTTTTAACTTAGCTCTTCAAGATTATTTTATATCTAAATAAATATGAAATACCATAAGCTTTTTTTAATATAGTTATAATTTAAACGCAATTAACAATTAATGTATTAATTCTAAAATATTAAACATAACTTCTCAAATAAAGCATGTAATCAAAATATGATATGTATAATTCAATGTGGATAATGTTTTTATTGATATTATCTTGTGATGGAAAGAACTCTCAGACACAAGAAAATTAATACTACACAGTTTAAATCAAAACGGTCGTTTATTAACGATAATACTAATAAACAACAAACACATATAAACATTAGGTTAAATACTTCATTAACAACCCTTCCCTTAGTTTGTCTTTAGGTTCTTCTGAAACTATCAATTTATTATTTTATTATGTATGCTTTCATACTAATCTCATATATTTGCATCATTCATGAGTTATCTGGAATCTTCACAATCATTTTCCATTTAATTTGATATTTTGTAATTCCCAACATATTGATAGTCTTGTAATAAGTATATTATATTTTATATTTAAAAATTTGGTTTAAAATATAACACTTTCATCTTATTAACAAAGTTATTACTGACGTGGTAAATATAAAAAAAAATAAAAGACAATATTTATGGTGTGTTTAAAATATATAATAAAGTTAAGATTCTTTTTTTATTCATATAATGCAATTCATTTATGCATTCATTCTCTCCCTTACTCTTGTTTTCTATTAATCTTAGATCTCAATTATTCTTATTCATATGATCATTTATTCAAGTTTTATTCAACTATATAGAACATTTGTTTTTACATGGTTTTACTACCTAAAGGCTGATCTGCCCAAACTTAGAAAGAAAAACTGTAGAATCCTTTAACCTTTGATGCCTCCTATATTATTACTGATCTCAAACTTTATAGATAAGAAACTGATTTTATTAAATACTATATACCAATAAAAGTGATGGAGGTTTTTTTAAAATATGAGGTGTCATATTTGGTAGGCAATTATTTATCTTAATGACTTTGCCCCAATTTTACCCTGGCTTCTTCTCTAAAGTCTTACGGTATATATTACCCTCATATATTTGCAAACAACCCACTCATCTTTTTCCAATAACTGTATGAGTATCAAATAGATTACTCCCACTTAACTATTCATCAGTTCTTCAGGAGGATATTTTATCCTATCTTGAAATTTTAACTCATCTTTTCGATTATGTATTTGGCATCTAATATTCTACTAATTCTCGACTACAATAGAATATAATCTTCCCATGAAATATTTTTCTATTCATATCTACGATCCTGTTACACAACAAATAATCTATTTGTTGTTATTATTATCATCGATAAGATTTTTTAACAAATGTGATCATGATATTGTCATACATTAACATGCACTCTTTCTTGCTTTCATAAGTATTACATTTTATAACATATTTGTTATTCTTTTCTGAGAATCCTATCAGATTTTATTTATTGATCACTAGTTCATTTCCATTTTGTTAAATATGTTTTAACTATAATAAATTCGCAAATGCCTTTTAACATATTTTATGACACTTAATTTTCTAAAAAAGTACTGGCTCAAAATATACAGCTTAACACTATATTTTACTCACACACACTTTTATATTATAAATCATAAGTACTCTTTTCCCATATTTAAGCATACTTTTTTTCTAAGACGGAAAACTAACAAAAAAAATTAGTACTTTAAATATTATATATTAAATTACATATATCAACTTTTTAAATCACGATTATAAAAAATACCTTGTATGTATATTTCATATCAAACAAGAAAATTATTAACACTAACTATAAAATTGACATACTTTTCTCCTTTTTTTTTTCTTTAAATCCATTTCACAAAGTTTTAGTTAATATTATTATGATTACTCTCCAGACTTTTCATTCATCGTGTGTTACTCCTCTTTTCCTATTCCTAAGACATGTATAGTTAAACAAAGCATTAAATAAAAAGCACAAATGACGGAACAAAATCTTAAATTGGATGCATCATTCGTTCCTAGCTAATTTTAAAGTTGCATTGCATATAATCCTGCTCTTCAAAATCCATTTCAAAAAGTTTTAATGAATATTCTAAATAAATCTCCACTGTATTCTACCACCCTGCATAAACTTTTAAACATGTTCAAATAAGTCATGAATAATTTTCTGATTTCTCTCCTTTTCTGTTATTTATTAGTCTTGTAAAAATTTTTAAACACATATGGATAAATGCATTTAATTTACCTTGTAGTACCTTATCTTTGTGACTATCATCTACCCTTCAAAAGTTACACAGATCCCCCCCCCCTCATTTTAATATTCAGTTCTTAAAAGATTATCATAAAAGTTCATCTTCTATTTAAATATAAGAAATCTTAATTTAAGTTTTATTTATCTTTTTTGTTATTAAGTATAGGATAAATATTTCCCTCAAATTTGGCAAATTATTTCCTATATATCAACTGTTTAATTCAAACAAATATTAGCTTTTCTTGCATTCCCACTCACAACTGATTGACTATTTTTAACATTCTATAAAATATTTCTATCAGCATTAAAATTTTATTTCTAGGAAGTTTTAATCTGTTTTTCATATTGAATCTATGATTAACAACACTTAACTGAGCATAGACAAATAAATGTTTTCTTATACAACTACCTCTTATGTTGCTCTCTGAAGCAATATGGTTGCGTTTCCCTTTTCATGGTTATCATAGTCACAATTAAAATAACAACTTGGATTTTTTTAAATCTTTTTGTTGTAGTGTCTTGGCTATACGTGGATGATCAGGATTGGAACTTTAGTCATAATGAAGATTAGTTTAATCTACTCTATAGTATTAATAATTTGATTAACAATATTTTATATCCTTAGACTTTTTACAGATGACTTTTACTACTTAAGTCTTTAAATATTTTTTAAGTTTTATAATTGTTTTATAGAGAAATAAATTGAAATTGCTATCTACTTTGTTATTTTCCTTGAATCTTTACTTTTTATTGTCTGCATAATTTTTTTCTTACAAATTCTGGAAAAAATTGATGTCAGAAAATTATTTGCTTAATTCTAATTGGTTAACAACCTAAACCAACTTGTAAAGTTTTAACTTAAAGATTTTTCTTTTCTATTTTTAAATAATTGAAATCAACAAATATTTTTCAAACAAAATTAATTTAAATCATTACTTTAAGACCAAATTTTAGTTCTGATTCTCTTTTTAATAAATGATATTATTAACTGAATTTATTCCTAAAGTTTAATAATAACTTATTTTTGTTTAAAATATATTACAATTACAATAATTTTAAAATAAATTCATATCTTATGGTATATAATTGTTCCTTCTTTCATTAACTACAATTTTAGATCTTTATCTTTTAAAGGAACATTGCACTAAAAATAAATTGAAGTCAAATTGATAAGTAAATTATAATATAAATCATTTATAACTAACAATGATTATTAAATCTCTACAGAATTCTCTTTTAATCTTTATGTTTGAAGTCATTTATTACTGTTATATCCATGGTTTTAGCATTACTATTATCTAAATCAGCAAATATTTTATCTAGCACCGTGCTTGCAACTATATTTCATTCCAATATCAGCCTTTCAAGCTAATTGAGCACGTGCCTTTGAGAGTGTTAAATAAATGAATACTCTCCTCTTTAATCCAAGAGGGATTCTTTTTATTCCTGCATAAATGTTATATCTTGGATTGAAGAGGAGAGTATTCATTTATTTAACACTCTCAAAGGCGCGTGCTCAATTAGCTTGAAAGGCTGATATTGGAATGAAATATAATTGCAAGCATGGCACTAGATAAAATATTTGCTTATTTACTCATAATTAAGTTTCAGTAAGAATGACATCTAGTAAATTCAAAGTAATTACACCGATGTCATTCAGTCAAAAACATCGTAAATAGTAATTTAAAGTGAGAATCTACTCACACTCTCTTCAGAAGTTCTTCAGATTTGCTCATATAAAAGAATTTGAGTCGTAGGAATAAGAGGGATTCTTTTTATTCCTGCATAAATGCTATATCTTGGATTGAAGAGGAGAGTATTCATTTATTTAACACTCTCAAAGGCGCATGCTCAATTAGCTTGAAAGGCTGATATTGGAATGAAATATTATCTAAATCATAAATTTAAAATTTTGGAGCTATAATTTACATTTTGTATACCCTTCTTACCATTGATAACCAATCAAAAGGTTGCAATATATATAAATGTTTAATGTAAAAACTCTCAATATAATTTTCCAAATTCATTTTTCAATTAGTCATATCTTATCACATATTTATAAATATTCTTGCATATTTACATACAATTTTATATGCTCACATCTATCATTAGAGACCTACATATGTTTGTGCCTATCCATATTTAAAATGATAGTAATATACTCTGAACAGAACTATCATGCAGATTCTCTATGAGTTTGAAACTTGAGAATACCTGAAATGAAAGAGGGTAAGAGTTGAATTTAGGTATATAGTTTGGTATTTATTTGATCACTAACTTCTCTTCTCCTAAGAATGAAATTGAAGTATATGTAGGTATATCGGTGCAAAGATCAACGATGGACTCTTTTATTCACTGTGATGACCTAGATAACCTATTTGTATACCAGGTAAAATACTGGTTACAGTACTGTACATTTTTTGATATTTTCTTTTCAAATAACCTATATTTTATCTTTTTTCCTCAGTAAGTTATTTTCATTGCTAAATATATTTTTTTTAATTTTTAATCCATATTTGTAGCTGTAATTTTAGGAATAAATGTATATAATTTATTTTTTGTCAGTTACTTTTTAGTCATTCGTAAGAGCTACCCTATTCACAACACTGTTTCCACAACAATTACATATACAACCCATCTAAGAAAGACAGTGAATAGTTATTTATATTTTAGATGATGAGCTACAGTAAGGCCACAACTTTGATCTATCTAGGGCTGACATATTTTGGTTTGAGTGAAATAACAGAAAGAGAAAGTGTAGGCAGCATAGTCTATAAACAAAAATATGCATGCCATAATAAAAAAAAACTATCACCCTTCCTTCTTAAAAAAATGGCATCTATAACTTCCTGCACAGTTATTATAATGTAATTTATCTTCTAAAATTCAATATTATGCTAATTCAATTTGTAATATCCAAAACAACTTTAAAATGAGTTTAATAAAATGTAAGTGTGTAATGCTATCATTATGATACGTTTCGTATTGAAAGTGCTCATCTGAATAAAATAAACATTTGCCACGTAAAAAACCTGTTCTATTGTTAAATGCATAAACATTTACTAAATTATCTTATTAGTAAGTATTATGTGGCTCCATCTAGTGCACTATGCACCATACTAGAAGATTGGGCATTTATAGATCAAGTTACGAAAATTATATGCATAATTAATACTGGATTTGTTTTACTTTAGATCAACAGAAAAATTCTTAATAATCACTGAATTTTATAATAATCTGGAAAAAATTTTAATCCAAAAATTTGACGAATTAAATGTTTCAAATTATATACCTGTATCAAATTTACAACATATTTCTAAATTGCAGGTTAATGTTTTGCGAATTACCTCTCAGTATAAAAATTTATTAGACAATCTTTCTTAGTATACATACATTTCAGGGGATAATCTTTATTTGTCCGGTGAAATATAGGTTTGAAACATCTAAATGTTTACACTAAAAATAATCGACCATTTTTTATCTGTGTGTCATAACTGTCACGTGTTCTATTTTGGAACTAATGTAAATGCAATCAGTAGAATATTTAATCTATTAATGTGATAACACAAATAATACGAATATGTTAGAAATATACTATAAAATCCAATTTCATTGACTCAATTCTCCACTTTTACTTAAAGAATAAAATTTGTTTAACAAAATCTATATATAGTAAGAAAGGTTGATCTGATAAATTTTGATAGTGAGAGATAATTCACAATACGATAACATGCAAGTGAAGAGAATTCTGAAAATCTGACATTTGATTGGTTATAAATATTTTTAAAGCACATAACGTGCTAAATATAGGAGGACATGTAATGTTTGAGATTAATTCCTAAATGAATGTTATTATTTATATATAATTAATAAATACATTAAAATAACTTGTAAAAATCTAGATAAAATATAAGCTGCGATATAATCAGGCAACAAACTAATAAATGGCGATGTAAATTGAAAGTATATCATCTAGAAAATAGCAATTATATTCCTCTGACTTTATTAAGTGGACTAACATTTAATTTACTTTTTAGCTGATATGACTTATATGTCAGATATAGATATTCTATATGTATGAAAATTTGAAATATAACAACTTTTCTGAAATTTTCAAGCAACCAAATCTTAGACAAATACTATTGCTAATACTAGAGCATATTCTTTCAGTTTGTAATTTCAGTTTTAATTGGCTGTGCCTGAATTATATTCCAGTTAAAATTTTATTTAGATTATTACATGAAAATATTATCATTGTATTTTAATTTTTACATCTATAGGTCTTTTATCATCATTAAATTAATATATAAATAATTCATGGTGGAAGAAGTTTAAAGAATTTTAATTGTTTGTTAACGTTTGATATGGATATACTTTAAGATTTTCTTACATATAAAGTAGCATTAATTGACTTATAACATTTACATGACCTAGAGTATTAAGTTAAGAGGAATTTCACTTTAGCTAATGTGAATCAGACAATTGTCAATTTTAAATATTGGTTACATGTTAACTGAAATTTTATCAAGATAACTGCATAGATTATATTTTAAGTTTACAAACGAATATATATATATATGACTAATGATTCTATTTGTGCTATGAATAAATTAATATACATTATAGCGTATATATCTATGAATGTATAAGTACAATCATCTACATAAACATTATATTATAGACTGTGATAAATCCTTATTTTGCAAAATTTATATTAATTAAAGAGGATCTCGGGTTTTAAATCTATCTTTAGTCATTCATTTTATCTTATATAAGTGATACTTATGACCACAAACACATGAAAAATATAACTGATCTCCAATTAGTTTGGATCATCTCTCATATATATAATTAGTGTTCAGTTTATATTAAGATAGTTAATCTACAAACTTTAATGGACAGGCTTCAATCCAGTCCACTCTCCAACTCTTCAGTCATCTATATTATTGAAAATCTGATAATGAAATGTTCAAAGCCTTTGTTGATGACAATATTATTGGCATACCCATGTCGACAATAAGTCACTGTGACCCCTCATATGTAGAAACTTAATATGTCCATTTATCTTTTTACATAATGTGGTCATGTCCAGCGGTTATATAAGATAAGAGTGGAAGACCAGCAGGAGCTTGAAAGTTTGTGTTTAAATCCCCTTTATATACATCTAGTTTCAGTATATACACTATATTTGTTTTCAAAAATTTATATTGCTGAATGTATATCTTTAATAAATGCTGGGCTGAAATATGTATTACGAATTGAATTGCTCTAGGGTTAAATTATACTGCATATATTTATGTTTATGCAAATCATAATTTAAACATGTCACTTTATGATGTTTATTCGCTCTATATATACAATTTCGGCCAAAAATGATAATAACTGGAAGTGATATTATTGTAAAATTAAAAAATGACAAAATTTTAATCTAAGTTTATTATTCTTTTTATACATCATATCTTTTATTCAAGAATTTAAATTTAATGTCTTTAAAAAAAATAAGTATTGTTTAATATTGTGCTATTAAACGTTATTGTAGAAAAAGAAATTTTCCAATATTCTCTGCAATTCTTGTCACCAGCTAAGTATTTTTTTCTAGGACACTTGTCGTCCTTTAAGAGTCTATTCAAATATTATTTTGGTCGATGATGCTTTTTTTAAATATTTGTGTAGTGCTTTTTATGCAATTTACACAATATTATGCTATGCCGTTTTAGATTACTATGTATGAATATAAATTGTTATTTAAATGTATTTATGTACTAAACGTGCAACAAAGAGAAGATAGGTGGCCTTTTCACATTCGTATCAATAAGTCATACCACTTATCTTGAAAAAAACAACTAAGATTCTTATTAACACAGATTCTGTTGATAATGACATAAAAAATAAGATATTCCCTAGGGAAAATTTATCTATATGTCCTAAGTTCTAGGGCCTACTAAAATACATAAAACAGACATTCCACTCCTTCCTAATACTGGTGACATAGTATTACCTACTCAAGCTTCAGCAAGATACATAACAAATCAAGAATAAATAAATATTCTTACTACTTTTTTCTATTATTATTAAATTTAAAATATGTATCAATTGAGAAAAACTTTATAGTTCAGATGTTATTTTATTGTTTACTAACATACCAATTGATATAGCTTCTAAACTTTGCAATTTATAGAATAACATTACTATATTAACTGAACATTTTAAATATATTTTTATTACTAACAATGCTTAATTCTACAAACATCTAATTGGAACTCCAATAGGATCTCCTATTTCCAATATTTTTGCCAAGATGTTAAACTCAGCATTAAACAAACCATCTATCTGTTTCGAATATGTTGACAATACATTTGTTGTTGGGTCACATGGGAATAAAAAAATTGAATAAATCTTTATTATATATTAATGGTCTACATCACCATATTAAATTCATTATGGTAGTCAAGAGTAAAAAAACTCCTTTTTCTTGACTGTTCTTGTTTCTAGAACTCACACTGATACTGTAATATCTTGTATATATAGAAAAATCTAAAGGCATCAACTCAATATCATCCAGTATAAATCATCTCTATAGCTAAATTAGTTTTTACATTTCTACTTCCAAATATATCATATTAGAAATAAAAACATCAAACACATAAAATGATGTCCTATTGATTAATTGTTAGAACATCGATACTATAAATAAAACAATGTGCCAAATTAAAAACACAAAAGAAAAAAAGAAATGCTTCTGGTATCTTCCTTAAGTAAAAGATCCACAGATAAAATTGGACAGGTACTGAGATGCTACAACATAAAAACAACATTCTCCATTAAATAAGTCATTAATAGCATGCTAACTAAACCTAAGGATTTTATATTTCTGGTAGCTCAATAAGTTTATAAGATCCCATGTGATGTGGGCCAAATAACATATATTAGTAAGAGCAATTGACATATAAATGCTGAAAAAGATGAATACGTAAATGTAATAAATACCTCTCAAAATTCTTACTCTTCCCATTTTATACTCTAACTATCGTACAGATTTTTCAAATACTAAATACATATCCATATGCAACAATCATTATGCAAGAATATTTAAGGAAGTTATTGAAATTAAAAAACAAATAAATTGCTTTAACAAATGTGATGAAACAACAAATTTACCATCTGTATGAAAAGTTTCGTCATGCAAATAAATATATAAAAAACACTCAAATTTAAGTCAGACTCTGCAACAACCACGAGATACAATTATTGTTTACGCAATAACCACGTTATTATTATTTTATTCAATTGAGGGCGTTTTCTTTATCGAAACATCGGTATTTTACTTCAGTTTCTTTTTTTTTTATTAAAAACAGTTGTTCCTGACAACAAATTTATAAAACTTTGATTATATTAATTTGTATAAGGGGTAAATTATGTAGGTCTAAATAGCTTTACTTTTTATCTCTTTAACCACAAGTTTGTTGCAAATTTATATAAAACAACTATATGCATTTTAGTTTTTTCTTGTACAATTTTTTCATATTTTTTTATTATTATCATTATTAATAAATGTATAAGCTATTTGAGCATCTTAATGCTCTAGTTTGATGATATAATGACGATATTTTTAGGTAAAACAGTTATTTAAAGCTGCTTTTGTTCTTGTGTTAATAAAAAAGGTTGAAGGTTATATCATTGTCTATATATTCGATTAACAGTAGTATATTCCATTCTTTACTTCCGCCTTTGGTCTATTCTGTGATAAATTATTTTTTACCATTTGACTTTTTTTGCGGAAAATTTCATGATGCAAATTATCTGCTTTTATGTTTTCCTTTTTGTGGTAACAGCTTATGGAATGGAGTTTCATAATTGCGGTAAAAAAAATTACAATATTTTTGAAGATTTTATCTAATGTAGATCTGAACTTCGTAATTTACTTCTTCAAAAAGTTTTGAATTTGTTGATTTAAGTAGTTTTTAAACTGAATTCATTAAGTAATAGCATTGTTAATAAATAAAATATAATTTTTAATTAGCATTGATATATATACAAGCACTCTTAAAAATTCTTCACTCTTGGAATTAATTATTACAAGTATGAAATTTTTCGACAGACCTAATACCATCGACTTAAGTCTAAGTTAAATAAAATTAATAATAGAAAATAAATTTTGTTAAAATTATATTGCTATAAAATGATAATTGATTATTGGTTTTAAAAAAAGCACTATCTAATTGAAACTTATTAAAAGAATATACATTTAATATTCATATATATATATATAATTCCAAGTTAATATATATTAATTAGTTTATAAAGGCTATATAATAAAATTTTATATATATAAAATATAAATTAAATTTTAAAAATCAGAATTTTCAAAGCTAAAATGTTTGTATGGGGGAATGAGGTAGTTTTAGTTATGACTTTTAGAATATTATTGAAGAAATAGTAATATTTGCAATTGGTGGTCGAGAGGTCAGCGACAGCCGCCTTACAAGCAGTTGTCTCAAGTTAGCGGGTTCGCTTCCCGGCTGATGCTATGACATATGAGGAAAAAAAAGTATAAAGCCCCATTGTGGGATAAGTATAAAAATTATTATTACAATAAAAAAAATAAAATGAAACTATTATTTAAAAAAAAAAGATGACAGCATGAAATACTTAGAAGCGTTCTATCAAGAAGTATATAGCAATAAAGAACAAAAAGTATCATCTGAAAGTATTATAACTTCATGAATTATAACTTCGTGAATTGCCCTGGATTTTATATTTGTCTAAGACGTGCAATTAAATTTATAAAGGAAGGGTGAAAGGTCCAAATAATGATGAAATTATAATCGCCTCTTAAAAGAAACAGGTAAAGAATTAGAAAAATGTTGACAAAGTTAGACACAAAATGTCTAAATAAAGATTTGCCAGATTATGGGGATAATGCAGTGTTAATAATAATATTTTTAAAAATGTGATAAAGAAAGTATTACAAATTACAGACCTTTCAATATCTTTTATCAATTATACACAAAAATTTTATCAAGATAATTGCAACTCGTTAACAACAAAAATATTGGATTTAAATCAACCAAAAGAACAAGCTGTTTTTAATACAGGGGATTAAATTATTAAAAAAGTTATAGAAAGGACCAATGAATATGAGTTAGCATTATGTTTTGAGTTTGTATATTATGAAAAGTCATTTAATTCTATACGCATTTCTTCACTGAACAAACACTGCTTCACCAAGGCATAGATCCAAGATGTCATATTTTCAAAAAGATTTATAAAAATATAATAGCAGCAATGAGATTACATAATTATACTAATAAGAATAATACTGAGAAAGGTTTCTCTAAAGCCTTTTACATTAGTTTTGCAAGAGTATTCTGCAGATTAAAATGGGAAGCTAAGGAAGTAAAAGTAAAGAGAAAATAATATTCTCTAACTTAACTAGACTTTGTAGATGATGTAATTGTTTTACAATAATACTTTAGAGCTTTGTGAGATGTTGCAAGAGTGATCAGATGAAAGTAAGAAAGTAGGACTAACGGTAAATTAATAATTATATGATTAGATTCATTACAGGGCTAAAGGTAAATGTTAGAAAAACTAAAGTAACAGTCAATGGATTTTATCTAAAAAAAATAATAAAGATATTATTAATGAGTTACAAAAAGGTAACAATTACAATTATCATGTTCAGGTTATTATTATAGTTGGAAATATAAAGATTCAATTAGTGACCGAATTCAATTTGATTGAAGTGCTTTTGGTATATATATATTATAACGTTTTCCGTTTTGCTAGGTCTCTACACGCTAATATAAATTGCGAGTGAGTTGATCAAGTTATGTCAAAAAGAAGAAAGTTATATTTCTATTCTAAAAACATAGCTATATTTCCTGATCAACTCGGCCTATTAATTGTTGAGAATTGTACTATTGACGAAATCAGCTTTTAATTTATTTAATCTGGGCGCCAGAATTCCTAAGAATTTGCTGAAATTGTCATATAACATCTCACAAATAAAAAAAAAATACTTTTAAACTAATCGGTATTACATCATACCGTAACAAGAATTATTTTTTTAAGATTATTATTCCTGGGCTTATTCAAACATATTGGCAAAGGTAAATTACGTTTTAAATCCTATTAAACTAATAATAATATTTAATAATAAAAAATAATAACTATTATTAATAACGTACAAATGAAAATTGGTATTAGAAATATTTTTATTCTAATAGATAAAAAAAATGTTTGAAATAAATTATTTATCAAATAAATTGGAGAAAACACACTTAATTCAGACGTGAATCAATTAATAAAAAAAAAACAGTTTTACAATTACTGTTCACTTCCAAATTTCTTCTAGAAAGTTACTTAAAAATGAATGTCTCTTGTACAAGAAAATTAATGTGTCTATCGTGATAGTTTAAACATACTTTTAGAAATTGTTTGAAAACGTTTAATTTGTTCACAATCAGGAGTAATGAAGCATAACTTACTGGTAAGTTTTGTGAATTCAGTAGTAGATAACTATGCATAGTTTTTTTGGGTAGAATGAGCTCGGCCTTTTGGTTATTATTTGATCTTGTGGTCCATTCTCCTAGTCGGTCATGAAGGCTTTTCCTGGGGTACATCTTCAGGCATGATGTTCGCAGAAGCTCAGGTTCGCTCCGACATGCCGAATTATTTCAGTGTAGGTTGATCCTGGATGTATTATTGTTATCCAGGACTCACTAGAGAGACTAACGGAACAAGACCTTCTTCCAACCGAATCTCTCCTTTTTATCTCCAGAGGTCTAGTATTCAGACTTCTGCGCATGCTATTATCATGGCGGTTTTTTTTGGTTCATCATCTTGTAGATTCTTTATAAAATTTACGTTATAAAGTTCTCTTTTCTTATCAAGTTTTTCGGCCATCTTTAATTAGCCAAAATATTTTTACTTTCTCTTATCTTTTTTTATTTTACTTTTGGAATTCGTTTGTTCTCTCCAATTTTATTTTTATTTCTACTTACATAAAAAAAAAACGAAAGAATAATTTAACTTTCATTGTACGTTATTTTTTAAAAAAAAAAAAAAATTAGTCAAAAAAAAAATCTAAATTTACTTTTATTTTTTTAGCTTTTACCAAATGGCAATATATTTGCAACGTATATAAATAAACGTTACAATATATATAAATATTAAGCTTCTAAAGCAGTGTGTAACATGTTTATACTGAATGGTTCTTTTATATGTAAGTAGAGGGATTTGCACTGAGGATTTTCAGTTTAATCAGCCCAATTTATGAGCATTGTTTCTGTATGAAATATTTATATTGTGGATCATGAATCAGCTTCACATGTAAGTGGTCATGTGTATCAGTTGCTTGAGATGGAGTGGAGGATGAATAGACAGAAAAATTCTGAGTTCAAATCTGTCTACTTATATAAATATTAAAAGGAAATATGCCTATAAATTTTCAAAAAAAGTTTTTTAACAAATGTGTTTTACCAGCTCTTTCTTATGGATGTGAGTCCTAGACACTGAACAGGCAACAATGCAGAAACTTCAAGCCACTCAATGAAGTATACAGAGATATATGTTAGGACTAACAAAGAAGAGAGAGAAAATAATATAAAGAAGAAAAAACACTGAAGTGGAGTTGGACTGGAATATTGCTATAAAAAATGATAATAGTTGGATAATTTAAACCTTAAACTGTATTCTGAGAGATTGTAAAAAAATTATAGAAAGTGACATCTGAGATGAATGGATGAAATAAGGAAATGGCTGGGATCAAGTAGGCAAAATAGATTAAATATTGAAAAAAATGAATGTGGAGAAGTCTTCATCTTGCTGTGGCTTAAAAATAGAGGGAAATGATAATGATGACAATCTTTAATGTGATCAACACACACAAGAACATAATACATGTGTATTTTTAAATACTTTCAACAGTAATCTAAAAACTACATTTAAAGAATAAGGAAATATTTGATTCATATAATATTAGATGTTAAAAGCTACTGCCTTTGTATATATATATATATATATATATATATACAAAGGCAGTAGCTTTTAACATCTACTATATATATATATATATATATATATATATCAGTGACAAAGTGTGCCTTTTTAGTGACAGAAGCACACTACATAATCTTTTTTTAATAATGTTTTTATTTTACTTGCAGCAATAATTTTTATGTAATAGCTAATATATACATATTACATATATGTAGAAAAATCTGGAACTCTGTTATTGATATTTTTATTTTCTAAATGCTTTTAACATTCTTAAATTTCAACTTTAAATTACATTTTAGCTGTGCTTGAATGTCTTATGGTCAACAAATAATGTGAATAATGTGATGATCAAACTCATTATTTGCCTTATATAAAAACAGTTCAATTGTTGGTAAAAAAATTGAAAGCTAACAGAAATTCCATACAAAAAATAATGAGTTTGAATTGTTCATTCTTCTTTTTAAAGTTTGGCAAATAGTTTAGAAAAAAATAGGGAATTCTTTTATCTGTTAATCAGACCATAAATAATTTAAGTATAGATAATGCATTATCAAGATATTTTTATCTTTACAATGCTTTTAACATTTTTAAATTTTAACTTTAAATTATATTTTAGCATTATTTGTATGTCCTATAATCAACAAATAATGTGATGGTCAAATTCATTATTTGCCTTAAATAAAAACAATTCAACTATTGGTAAAAAAAAAAAAAAATCAATAGAAATTCCATACAAAAAATAATGAGTTTGAACAGTTCATTGTTTTTTTTTATGTTTATCAAAATAGTTTAGAGAATTTTTTTTTTACATTTGACAAATTACTTTATATACACTAATGTGCTCAGTCTTTTTACTACACTATTGTAAGTATAACTTATTGGATTGATTTTGTGAGGTTGAATATATACATATTTTAGCAAATTTTTTTAATTGAATTTTAGCTAGAACTATTTTAGTTAAAGCTTTAGAACTTTTTAGTGACTTTTTTTATAAAAGCACCCATTCTGTTCTCCTCTAAAAAATAAAATAAAAGTAATACACCTTTACCCTGCTTAGTGATTGGCTACTTAGCGATATTTCACAATAGTGATCATCATCAATTTGTACCCAGTACTTCGATTTACAATTGATTATTCACTATAATGATCGAGAAAAAAAAATTATTTTTAATTTTTTTGGCAGCTATCTTCAATTTTGCGTCACTGATGACACCAGAGAATAGGTATTTTAAATTCATTTTACCCAAAAGCAAAAGTACATTACTGTAATGCATATACAGGTAATGACTTTGCTATAATTGTATAGCACATACAATATTTTATTCAAAAAACACAATGTTAGTGCTGCATTCAGTATTTTGATTATAAAACGTATAAAATTAAAATATATGTAATTACTGAATCTATAATACTGTATACATATAAGTGTTGAATGTCTTTAAAAAAAGTAAACTTTATTTAAATATAATGTACAAACTTGGATTATTTAAATAAAGTTTATTTTTTCTAGACATTCAACACTTATATTAGATGATGAAAACAGTACAACTAAAATACCATCATCACAAACTTTCAGAAAAACACTAAATATTAATATTAAATTTCTTGTGTGTGTTCCTTAATTATGTACACCAAGTGGTTTCAAGTCAAAAGAAAAAAACATTTTAAAGTGAGAATGTTGAATTAGAAAAAAATTTAAAAAGAAAAACAGATTGCATTTAAAATAAGTGTTAATGAATAATTTTTCTACATGAATGGGGGGGGGGAGGCACTATTACATTAGTAAAAATATACAGTAAGAAAAATAAACTTAGTGTATGTTTTAGAAAATTGGAACAGATTTTTTTTAAAAAAATAAGTTGATTTTTTTTCTAAAGTTGACTGATTTACAATAGGTATTAAGCCTTTTCTTACTCTGGAGTACAGCAATAAGTCTTTATGTTCAATTAAATAATTTATAATTAAACATTGTTTTTTAATTTGAATAATTTCACATAAGTAATAAACATAAATGTACAGTACTGTAATACAAATGTTAAAAAAAGCACTTCAGTATGGATTTTTTTTTTCATTATGATGAAAAACTTCTGTGGAAGAATATAAAAACTCTTCCATTCAAATTTAGTTTCACTTTATCTTTCTTTTTGCTGTACTGTACTTTTTAAACAGTGAAAATATGCTTTTTTTTTCTAGTGATATAAAATTTTTCTTTTAGATATTGTATTTAGTCACCATTGCCATGAAAAAATCAAAAAAATTGTTGAGCTTGAAAACCAATGTGGATATTTTATGTCGTCGACTGGAACTGACCAATATTTTTCCCATAGACCCCCATTATAAATACGTATTCTGTATATGATATTCTTGCTAAAAAATGAGTTCTGGAGGACCAATTGCCATCACTAAGAGGGGTAAAGGTGTAATATCTAACATGTAAATACTGCTATCCACTTTGTCTAGCAATATTTTATTTTAATATAATCACTATTAACCTCTTTTTTGCTGATTATTTTATTGGCCGAGTGAGGTAAAAGTCTAAATTTTTAATTGGTCAATTCACAAAGTGAAGTGTCAAAACACAAATTCAATCATCAAAATATATTTATCTTTTAATATTATGATCACTTTATTTTCGTTTGTAAAAAGTATATTAATAATTTGTCAGATTATGAAAGTGAATGAAAGTTTTTTTCAAAAACAAATTTCTCTTTATAATTATCAAAATATTTGCGAGCGGAAATTGTAAAATGAAAATTTTTCTCCAATGAAATGTTTTATGATGTCAGCAATTTTCTTTGCTAATTTTACACTGGAAAAAAAGTAAATAATTTTGTTAAAGTCTTAACTATTTTTCTAAAAAAATTTTTATTTTTAGCATATTTTATCAAAATAATTTGTAATTAGTCAAAAAATATGGTTAAAATGGTCTAAAACATTCGTGTATCATTTTCAAAATGAAACAAAAACAAATTGTAACTTTTGAGTTATTGAGATTTTATTTTCTTTGTGTAGAAATGTAACAGCCAATAAGATTCAAGAAGAGCACATCTACTTTTTTTTGTTAAAGTTTCAAGACCATTTTATTGATTTTTTTATTTGTAAAATTATTAAACAGAGGGCAGCATCTTATAGAACTTTTTCTAATTTTTCAAATGATGGTAAAATCTTAACCATACCATTAAAAGTGACAGAATTTGAATGGTCGGAAATGCCATCAAATCATCATGTTTTTAACCATGACTAGCAAATGTTGCATTAATGCAAACTACCTAATATTTTATAAATTGAGAAGTTATTTTTAAAATATTACTATAATAGTTAAGCTAATGCAAGCTAAAGATGTTAAATAAAGAAAAAAAAAGCTGATATTTAGTTGTACAGACTATAAGAAATAAAACTAGATAAAATTTAATATTATCATCATAAGCAGTTAAAGTCAGTTATTTAAGTAATTTATTATAAATGATACCTTTATTAAAATAGTTGTGTAATAAATATTTTAAAATGTAATTTATTTGCAAGAAAAAGTTATTAAAGTTTAATAAATTAATTAACATTAAATAAAGTTGCTTTAAATATAATATAACTCCCCTTGAATGTGTGTGTGCATGAAAAATTAGTATGCATACAAGCATTATTAGTTTCTTACTTTTAAATGTTAGAATAATTACTTTTAAATATCAAATGTTTACAATAAAAGTTAACATAAATTTTGGTAAGAAAAGGTTAATTAAAAATGATATTTTAATACTTGTAATAAGTTTAAATAAAAAAAGGGTTATAATTTTATTTTAGCTAATAATCACAAATAATTATTATTCAGTCTAAATGTATTATTTTAACTTATTAAATCTTTAATTAATAAGTTGCACTTGATTTTTTTTTGTTGTTTGTCTGTGATCTTGGATTATCATGTGAATGTCATCAGTTATATAATTTTTGGTAATTATTTCCATATTGTAACTTATATTTTTAATTAAGATATCACTGATAATTAAGTAAGACTAATTAACTTTGACACATGTCAGCAATTGTTATAAAAGTCAGATTGCCATTCTGGGTAGTGGCTCTCTCGTTCTCTGTTCAACTGACCACCAGTCCTGACTGCATTTGTAATAGTGTTAATTTCTTAACCATATTTTTAAAAAAAAAAAAAACAGTGTAAAATTTAGTATCTTTTTATCTTAGTCATTCGTCATGGTTGGGTAAACAATTATTAAGGTATCTTGCTTTTATATTGTCTTAATTCAGTTATGAGCTTTCTATTTTATAATTAAATGCTTTGAGGAGATTTTAACTTAAGAATGGCACAGTTTCAGCAATTTTATGTTAAAGTAAATTACCTCACAAACCAAGTGAAAATTGTTATATTTAAAATCATAACAAACTTTTTATTTTTTATCTCTTATTACTATCAGTCGTCATAAAGAGGAGAAGGAAATTTTAAAAAAATTCCAATTTAATTAAATGATGAGAATAGAAGAACTATAAAATATTGATGAATAATTATAGTTTATCTCAATTGTTTTATGCTAACTCTCACATACTAATTGTCTGACTGCTGAATTATTATAACCTTTAATTAAGTTTATGAATATGAAATTTATTCAGAAGAAATAACTTGCTCCAAATAACCAAGATAATTTTCCCATTTATGTTTTGTTTCTCTTTGTTTGGGGAGAAAACTGAACAAATGCTTCCAGTAAATGTTAAGTTAAGAAGTCATGTAGAAAAAAGAACTGACTTTTAAAAATATTGAGGAATAGTTTGCTAGGTTAACACTAACAGACATTTAATTATGCTATACTAATTGGTAGACTATTAAAATTATTGCAATTTTATGAAGAAAATTATTAAAATAATACTTTTGCTTAAGTCATAAAAAACTTAGAGTATATGATTTGGAAAGAAATATACACATTCTTCAGAAGAGGGAAAAAAGAAGCGAACTGTTAAAATAAACTGTAATATTTTATACAAGATGCTTTAAGAATATTTCTAGAACCTGAAATATAGAAGTCTGTAATTGCTTAATATGTGCATTTTAAAATAACACAAAAGGAAAATGTGAAAATTTTCATTTATCTCCAATGCAACTGCAGTTATCCTATAATAATTTTCTGGACAACTCTTAATATTCATTAATCATTTGTATAGCTAGCTTATGTTATATGTGTGTCTTTGTACTTGGATTCAAATCTTTATCATTAGAATAAAGACTAATTAGTGTATATTTTCCACTATTTAATTTCAAAAAGTTACAGTTGCCAAAAATCTTCATTAAATAAAATAAGGTTTTTTTTTATTACTGTGAATGCTTCTTTTTCCAGACAAGCAGCTGAAGAAAAACTTTATATCCTTTATAGGTAACTCAATATGAAAGTAGTTCTGACAAAGAACTAAGGTTTTAAAAAAATATTATTGGTAAAATTATTTTTTGTGTATTTTTATAACATTTGTGTGTAAAGGTGGTTACCTTTATAATGTATTACTTTTAAGAGTTTATGGGAAAACACGTAGATATTCCTACTATTTCTGGTTAAAATCTGGTAAACCTTGTGGTTTATATTTTATGCAATTTGAGATGTTTATCTCAAATGAGGAGTAGGTTGTAATATTTTAATATATTTTTACAGATAAAACAGGGTACTTAAATTTATCAGAAGTATATAATTGACCATTATCATCTATAATAGCTTACTTTTAATATAATATTTGAATGGAATTTTATTTTGCTCTTAACCATTTGACAAACAATTTTCTTTATACTTATTATGTCCACTTTATTTTAAAATAAGTATTTATGCTATTCATTGTAGGTGTGTATATTCTTTATTTAAAGCTAAATTTCATTATACTATTTTAGATATGTTTTATTTTTACTCATTGATTTCAGACATTGCTTAACATATGATTTTTTCATGTAAACTTGAAGTTATTCTTATTAGTGATATTTTGCCATTTTTCTAGTGTTTAGTGTTGGAATATGCTTTTATCTGCATATTTTATTAGATATTGTTATATATTGTGCTTTGTGGGCTGAAGATGCTTTCACCATTGTACACTGTATTTTTCCATGAGATGATTTGGGATTTATTTTATTAATATACTTATTGTGTTACCAATATGGCCAGATTCCAGCAGAGGATCATCTATAATTGAGATTATATTTATGATATAGCTGATGTAGCTAAGTCCCAGGAGAGGATTCTCTTTGGCATGTTTTTCCAATTCCTTAGGTGGTGAGATTGCATCTACACCTATATTTATGCCTGAGAGATATGCCTTAGAGGCCAACATTCCTATATTAGAGAATTTTGCTTTAAAGAACTTAGTTGGTATTTTGTCCCTCATGTGAATGAAATATATTTTTTTCACAGTTGAGGGTGTAGATTATTGTGTCTAATAAACATTATGGCAATGATATGTTAGTTTTGAGGTGTTGAGTCCCTCAGAGTGCACTTTGTCATTTGTAGTGCCATAGTTAAATAAGTCAATGTCTGTATTGTGCTATTGATCCTTGCTAATAGTCCACAAACAAACCAACAAAGCAGAATTAATTTTAAATTATGTATTTTTAAATGCATTATAATAGAAATGCATATACACAATGTTTACTTTCATCAAATGACTTCAAGATATTCATCGCTGGATCAGTAAGTGATTTAAAGTTAAACAATTTATTATATATATATATAAACTGAAACAGTAAAATTCATATTCGAATCTTAAGTTTCACCTTTTTTCTATTGTCTCTCACTCACCGCTCTATCCTACCCAAATTTAAACTTTTTGGTATCGAATTGTGTGTGTAGCAATATTAAAAATGTATAGATATATGTAGAATCCACCATAAACACGCACACATTTCGATCTCAAATTTAAGGTAATAAATAAAGATAAATATAATTTAGATTTCTTCTTTTAGTTATAAAAATATATATATACTTTTAACCATTTATTTTAAATTGTAAAATTCATTATTTATTGCTTTGTTTAAATTTCATTTAATAATAATTTAGAAATAGATTGTAATATTTAAGTAAAAGTAAAATTAATCATATGTTCCCTTTTGTATTTGAAATTTTAAAAGCCACGGTCGGTGAGAGATAATAGATTAATTAAAAAAAAATTCCCCAAAATGTAATTATAAAATGTAAATGCAAAATGTAAATGTAAACAATAGAAAGGTACCTTTCTCTGTAATTAAAATTAACAAAAATGCATTGATTATCCTCAGGGCAGATTAATTAGAATCCAAAAATAAACTAACAAAAATGTAAAAGGTAAGATCTAAGAAAGGAGGCCATTTTAGACTTTCTAGAAACTTTCAGTTTAACTTTAGCTGTGCTCTCAATCAGTTGAGAGTTTCCAAGATCTTAAATTAATTTTACCTGCCACAGTATGGTCGAGTAGAAAGCGCCCAGATTATTCTCCGTTCAGAGATGGCCTATCGTATGCCTAACCTTCCATTGCCCTTCATAAATTCAACCATAAAAATCTGCTGCCTAAAATAATTTGAAAGCTGCTGCTGTTAAATTACATGAATCATCTAAATGCTGTAAAGAACTGCTAATGCTAGAATCATGAAAAATTTGCTACTGATCACTGAATCGGAAAACTTCTCATAAAACAGATACCTGTATCCAAATTCTCTAGAGTACTCTACTAACATCCCGCTATAGCTTATTCATTCTTTATATAACTTATAAACTATAAACTGTAAATTCTCATGTGTAATGCTATAAATTTAATAATTAATATGTAAACTTCTTTAATAATCTAGCCTGCCTAACTCTATCTTTCTTGGGTATGTATTTGTACATATTTCTAAAATCTACATTTTATTATATAATTATCGCATGCTCATAATTTTCTAAGTATAATCTATGATTGCTTGAAACAGTGGATGCATGTCAAATTTTCATTAATATTTACTTTCATAAATAACTTAATAATTTAATATAAATCAACACGCATTCAATGCTTCCTTTATTGTAATGCAAGGGTCTACTGCTTAGCAAATGGCTGACATATTAGTTGTAATAATCACCCAGTTTATATATTGTTTTACATTTTATTAAATCTTGATTAATAATTCCATAAAATTGCATTTATTTAAGAGTCGCAAACATTCATTATTAAATGTTGATAATGTAGGGCCAAGTTATAAAATATATTTAAAATTTCACAGAATCATCTATACATTATACACGTGTTATGTTTTAGAGATGCGATGACCCATTATGAGCCTTGAAATTAACCCCAGTCATCCTACACAAGCTGACAAATGAATGACCTGTAGGACTTGACGACTGTCATGCAGCCAGCAGGCAATCATGGCATGAAGCACTTGTCCCTGGTTATGCTTATGTGACACCTTACCTCTTTGGGCCTACGGAAAATGCCAGCCCATTCTAAACTCATTCACAGCTTTGCAGTTTCAATATACTGCCACTTCCAATCGCCTTTCTAGAAATACCATGTGTTTCTTTTATTAACTTTATTATTCTATATATAACTCCATCCCTGCATTAGTGACATAACTCACTCTCAAATAAATATTTGCCCATAGTTATTAGTAAATATCATTAATTAAATAAATATATGTCTGCCGCTATGCTTATAAATCTTACTTTAGACTCTTGTATTGCAAAGTATAAATCCCTAAAGGCATGCCTTAAAAATACTTGCTCGAGAATTTTAAGTAGCTAGATTATGTCATCAAATAAATGTATTTCTCTTTGTAAACATAACAGTATTGGAAAATACCGCTACTGAGATCTTAAATATAAAGTATTATTGGTAAATGATTTCGCATAAATGTTTCTAAATAAATAAATGTATTTCTTTAATATATAACAGTATCGGAAAATTTCACTACTGAGATTTAAATCTTGTCAAATATTATTAGTTTTACCGTTAAATGATATATTATAATGTTTTAATAAATAATTTCAAACTATACATCTGCAGTTACTGTTTATTTATTCGATACCCATTCCATATAATATTTCCTCGATTCTGTAAATATGTTTAATATTAATGTTATTATTAGCTAACTCGAAATCAACTTCTTGATTCTCTTGCATCTTCCTGACCACTGTGCCTAAAGAAGTGTTTACTAACATGGCATCAGATGCATTGTTTTGTAGATTGTATTGTGCAACAGATAAATTATGTTTAAACTCAGTACTACTGATGGCTTCGCTACCTAGATGGTGCTGCTGTTCTGTGTGGTGGTCGAATTCTGCACTATGTTAATGAATCACACGTTTCTGACTGTTACAAAACATTACAAGCATAAGCTAAACTAGTCAATATATAATTAAAATTACCCCAAATCCAAAATTCAACTAGACCAGCAAAAAATAATATTAAAACACAACACAAGGTTTCACTGCTACAACCAGACTTCTCAAGTGTAAAGAACTACAAAAATTACACCATATATAATATTAAACATTACCCACAAATCCATTCACTTCCCATCCACCTTTAATATTAAAAGAACTCTTAAATAAGTTATTTGTTTCAGAATAATAAATTTTCAATAATAAAGATTCTTTAATTCTTCTTTTGATTTCATTTCTCTCAAAGAAGACAACCTTAGCTCCATCAAAATTAATAGTGGGCTAGCTTTGTTTCAGAAATGTCAATTTTATAAAGATTACTTGAGGGTTGGTTACTCTGATAAATATGTTAAAAGTATTTTATTTAATAGTAATATTTGTAAGTATGTAAAGGATAGAGAAAAATATGATTTTATTTTTTTGCCATTTAAATTGTCTTCTTATAAAATTGTATATAGGAATAGTAAATTGTTTGGAAATAAGAAAATTGCTTGGAAAAGGGGTATTACATTGAATAATTTATTAAATAATACAAAGGAAATTTTTGATAGAAAGACTATTCCTGGTGTAGTATATTTTATCCCTTGTTTTTGTAAGGAGTTCTACATAGGTCAGAGTAGTTTGAGTTTAAATGAAAGAATATAGGTTCATAAAAGTAGAGTTAAAAATAGATATCTTAGTCCGGCTTTGTATGTCCATGAAAAAGATAAGGCCACACTATTAATTTTGATGTAGCTAAGGTTGTCTTCTTTGAGAGAAATGAAATCAAAAGAAGAATTAAAGAATTTTTATTATTGAAAATTTATTATTCTGAAGCAATTAACTTATTAAGAGTTCTTTTAATATTAATAGTGGATGGGAAGTGAATGGATTTGTGGGTAATATTTAATATTATATATATTGTATAGTTTTTATAGTTCTTTACACTTGAGAAGTCTGCTTGTAGCAGTGAAATCTTTGGTTGTGTTCTAATATTATTTTTTGCTGATCTGGTTGAATTTTGGATAATTTTAATTATATATATATATAATAATCCCAGTGCATAACGCTATACTGAAATAAATATACAAATATTAAGCAATTAAATCATCCCACATGATTAAGAAATCCAGTACTGCCCTCTGTGAACTAATATATAAATACACTAGAGTTCGTATTTCAAAATAGCCAGGTCAAAATGGTATCCACTTTGACCTGTCTGCTATCAGAGTTATATATTGAAATACGAACAAACTCAAACAAAGAACTTGAAAATTAGCAAGCAACCATTTTAAATTTTGCTATTTTGAAATACGAACTCTAATGTATTTATATATTAGTTCACAGAGGACAGTACTGGATTTCTTAATCATGTGGGATGATTTAATTGCTTAATATTTGTATATTTATATAGCGTTATGCACTGGGATTATTTTCTATACATTTGTGTTAGGTGGTTTAAAGATTAAAATTACTAAAGTTTAGTTTGTCTTTGTATAATAATAGTAAAAACATGTTTGTTTGTAGCAAAATTTAATATCGTTGTTTGCTAATTTTCAAGTTCTTTGTTTGAGTTGTTTGTATTTCAATATATAACATCTGATAGCAGACAGGTCAAAGTGGATACCATTTTGACCTGGCTATTTTGAAATACGAACTCTAATGTATTTATATATTAGTTCGCAGAGGGCAGTACTGGATTTCTTAATCATGTGGGATGATTTAATTGCTTAATATATATATATATAATATATATTATGTGGACATCAGTTAAATAATTTATACGTATGATATCTGATGAATGATGCATAGCCCTTTTCTAGTTTATTTCAATAGAATAGACAATAATTTGGTTGATTCGCTGTAGTAATAAAGTTATTACCATCATGTGACGATAGTAGTTTAAACTTGATTTATTGTAATTAGATAAACAACATTTATGGTAAAATATATATTAACTTATAATTAATGCCACTATTATATTGTTAAATTTATCTCTAAACATTTGTTTAATATAGTAGATAAGTAAAAATAACTTAGAAATATATCATCCGTATATTACAGCTAGTCTCTTTAATTTGATATTTTCATTTAAAAATATGTGAATATAATGTACTATTTAAAGAGTAGTTGTAACTTAAATAATAATCTTTTTTATTATGAGGCAATCTCAAATTGTAATAAATGCATTCTAGCATTCAGTAACAGCACCTATACTAGCCTGTAACATTTGAACCATCTTGTCCATACTTTATGTTATGTTTGATTAATAAATATATTGTTAACTTTCATTTTGGGGTGAATTTTCTATATGTGAAATGTTTTCTTAAGTCCTCAATTTTTAAGATACCAGAAATCTCAATATATCAGATTACAATCCCTATGCAGATCTCTAAATTTACTGTTTATGATAAATTATTTTATTCGAGTTTCAATTGAGAATTAGAATTGCAATTTTAAGAACAAACATTTATTTAATCTTGCAATGAGTTTTTATTTCAAGCCATTGTTCAAATTGCACATTATTTCATTAATTTTATCAATAAAATTACAATAGTTCCTATTAATTATTTATTGTGTTGTCCGGAATAGTAGAGGGATATAAAACATACCCTTTCTTTCTATTATTCAGAGTGACATCCTGGGTAAAAGGCTATAATTATTCAAAATTGTAGATAATTATTTGATATCAACATTAGTTATATTAAACATTTCATTAAATAATTATTATTGTTATTGTTAAATGTTTGGATACATTAGCTTTTAAGAGGAGTGAATGTCTCATATAGCCTACCAGGATGTCAGTCATTTGTTTGACAACACAACACTATAGAATAATTCCCAAGTTGGATAAAAGAACCCTGAGATCATTGTATTATTAACTTAGTATTTCTATTATAAATGTAATGGTTGTATAAGAATCTTATTATTCTTCTAATGTACCATAAGAAAGGTACATTCCATTTTCTTTTTACTCTATAAGAGTAGAGTTTGTATCAGATCATATTGGTAAATTATTAAACGCTTTGTGAGATATCTAAGAAGATATAAGAACCTATAAGATATTACTTTTAAAAGAGCAAATGTTGGTACCTCAGAGAATGTGTTTGATAGAGGGAAAAATCAATTTTATATTTAAATAATAATTGGGGAATGATTGAAGTTTTTCTCTACTTCCAAATTGCTTGTTTAATTTATAATTATTGTTTTAAAATTTCTTCCTTTATTTTAAATGCATATCTCTGTATCTAAATTATTTTATAACTAACCAATCACTGAGCTTTGCCCAAATTTCATTATATTGATTCATTGATCCACTCATCATGTTTAAGGTCTCTATTTAATAATTTTAACATTTTTAGTTAGAATATATATATATACAATTTAGGATAATTTTGTTTGTGTATATATATATATATTCTGTGTGGTAAAATAGCTAAATAGCTGACATTTTGGTACAATAACAAGTGCCTTCATCAAAGTGTTTTCTTTCTATGATTTGAGAAAGAGAAAGCTTTGAGAAAGGTGCTTTTTATTGTACCGAAATGACAGCTAATAATATTAAATCATCATTTATCTCTGAAAATATTAGAATTAACATATATATATATATTATACTGGTATAAAATGGATAATGTTTCATTTATCATGAGACTCCATGAGTTTGGGCAAACAAAAATCTATGCCAATCATCATCATCATTGTCAACCATTATTAATCGACTGCAGGATGGTCTTTCCAAGTTCAATTCATCTGATCTCTAACTTTTTTTCCTCACATTTCCCCTACACAGTTACTTTTTTGATCCATCCATCTTACATGTGGTCTCTTTATGGGTCTTTTACAATCTTTTGGAACTCAATTTAATATTTTATTTGGCCAAATATTATCATTTTTTCTACCCATATGTTCAGTTCAACACCAACTTCAATCTTTTAATTTTTTCAATGATGTTAGTAACATCTGTTTTTTTTTTTACCATCCCTTCTAGTAATTCCTAACATGTAATCTTTCCATACTTTTTGAGTAGCCTGGAGTCTTTGTATTGTTCTCATATTTGTCCAAATATCAGATACATAAGTAAAAACTGGTCCTTTTCAAAAGCAGACATATTTTCTTTTAATATTAAATTATTTCTACCAAGAGCACGCCAACCAAGTTTAATTCTATAATTAATTTATTCCATTATATTTCCATCTGTAGTAATAATCTGACCAATGTATATAATTGATAACTTCTTCTAACTCATCCTTATCAATCTTTATTTTCATCTTTTGAAAAAATCCATTGAATATTACTTTAGTTTTTTTAATGTTTACTTTTAGTCCTACATTCTTACTTTCCTCTGATAACTCTTGCAACCGTTCCTGAAGCTCTAAAGGATTTTTTGCAAAAACAACTACATTATCTGTAAAATCTAAACGACTTCAATAATCTCCACTTATTTTTATTCCTTTAGACTCCCATTTTAATCACTTAAAATACTTCTTGCAATACTGCTGTAAAAAGTTTTGCAGATGTGGCGTCATCCCTTCTAAATATTAGCCTTCCTAGAATTATTATGAAGTCTAATTGTTGTTGTTGCATTTTTATAAATATTCTTCAGAATATATTATCCTGGGTCTATATCTTGATGATCCAATGGAATCACTGAAGAAATTCTTATAGAATCAAACACCTTTTTATAATCTAACAATCCAGAGCATAATGTCAACTCATATTCGTTGGCATTTTCTATAACTTCTCTCAATATTTGGATATAATCTACTATACTAAAACTACTTTTAAATTTAGCTTGCTCTTTTGGTTGGTTGAACTCCAAAATTCTCTGTAGATGGGTTTAATTATCTTGGTAAATTGTTTTATAAAACTGATAAAAAACTGATAGATCTGTAATTTCTAATATCTTTTTCATCATCTTTTTAAAATATTAATATTAATACTGCATCCTTCCAATCATGTGGTCTATTTTTATCATTTAGATATTTGATATATAATTTTGCCCAAAAAATTTATTTTTTTCACCTTTTTTTTAATATAATCTATTGTGTAAAGGATATTATTTTTATACCATATGTATTGTCCCTTTTTAATATTTGATAAATTTCCAATGCTCAAATTCACTCTCTGACAAAAAAAAAATCTAAAGCTATCCATTCTTGTTATCCAAATTATCAATCTCTTCAACATGTCCATTTTATCCCCTATTACTTTTATTTTCTTCCCCCTTTTTTGAAACTCTGTATATCTTTAACTAGGCATTCATAAATGCTACTGTTCTACACCATTATAGTTTAACTTTCTCCAGTGGCCATATACATTATAGCCACCATCCATTCTTATTTTTCTAACTTTATCCAAAATCACAAATGTTCTTGATACTTTACACTATTTAAATATTTTTTGACATAACACATATACCACCACCCCTTCCTTCTTTTTTTTTTCAATTTATATCCTGTCATACCAAATTTTCTAGTATATATTTTTATTTTATTAGATGTATGTGTACTACTGCTAATACCTCAAGCCCTTCATTTTAACTGCTTTGTTTAATTCCAACCACTTTTCTTGCCTCCTACCACCTTGCATATTCCAATATCCTATTTTAACAATTTCTTCCTTTTTTACTTCCTTTTTATAAATTCTTTTGACTCTTTTTTTTCTATTGCATTTGTAATTAGTTTGTTTATCATTAATTTTACAGATCCGTTTCCTCTCGCATATTTATGTCTAAATCAGCTACCATTTTTTTTACTTCTTATGCCATTCATTCTTAACTTGGTTTTTGATATTACTGGAATTTAAAACACTACCCTCCCCCCATTATAATTCTTCCAAACTATAATATTTTTCATAAATCAAACTCATTATTGCTTCACTTTCTTGTTTTACTAAGTGCAATCCATTTTTATTATATAACTCTTTTTTAGTAATAAAAAATCCCACACATCCACAAATATAACATTATTTCTGTCACATATTTTTTCAATTTCTCATTTTAGAACATGCTCTATCTAACATATACCTATTGTTGAATCTTGGTAGTAATCCAACTACTACTACTTTTCTTTTAATATTATTCAAACTGCTAATCAATTCTTTGTACTCCTCCAGTACTCTCTTAAATAGATTTGACAAGTTATTTGGCCCTACCATAACATAAACATCTCTACTCTCCTGTTTTTTATCTTATCTGTAAGATCCCTAATTCTAGATCCAAACAAACATATTATTACATACATATTTCTATTGCTCCATGCAATGACATCTCCACATCTTCTAATTAGTGAGTCCCCTATCAAAACTGTCTCATGGTTTACTTTCCACTTTATCCTTAACATTCTTGTCCACCTTCTGGACTTTCTTATCTACTTCTGTCTTATTGTTTCTATTCATTAATTGTGTGATGTTCTCACACTTCATGTCTAACACTTTTAATTTTAATTCTACATCCTTTACTTCTTCCTTTATCTTAAGTATTCATTGCCTAACTATCTCCATTGCACTACTTATTTTGTCATTCACATCTCTTGTCACTGCATTAAATACATACTCCATTTTATCATCCATATCTACATTTCCCCCATTTCTTTTGACTTTCTCTTTAAATTACCTATCTGCTGAGTTATTCCAGAGTAGCAATGGCTTCCTGCAGTAACTAAAAATGTAAAGTTGAATGTAGATACTGATTATATCGATACACACTATTCTTTCATTTTCAAACATTGAAATATATTAAATAAAATTAAGAAAAGTATATCTTTTGGAATAAAAATAATTTATTTAATCATTTAATAAATAAACACATCGGATATTTTCCATTTTTTTTCAGTTAAAAAATGAGACACTTTTTAAAAAAATAAAAAACTTGCATTTTAATAATGTAAAAATATGTTTTCTTATTTTTTATATAAAAATAGGGTAAACTGAGAAGAAAGTATTTGAAAAATAATTTCTATTTTATTGCACAAAAGGGAAATGGGGAATAATATTTTGAAAACATCAAAACTGTTTATTTAGAAAACAAATTTTAATTAATATAGTACATTCAAATATGCGAATATAAACATGATTTATCTTAAATGATCCTAGTGACCAGAAAATGTTTATATATGATAAGGATGCAAATATATTGAGGAGTGGGCGAATGTTCAGCATTTTTTTAATGAATGTAAACAAATTCCCTCTCTTTGAGAAATTAAATTGTTTTATATGCTTTTGTATTTTCTAATTCAATTTTGCCAACGTCAAAAAATTACAGTCCATGCCATATTTTGACATATATTATTAATTTTGCCAATTTTGTGGATTGCGCTTATATATTGTCAATCAATACGCGAAAACAAATACCTTTTGTATTATAATTTTTAAAGTTGCTTTGCACACAATTATACTAAATATATATATACATAACATATATCTTTAAATCTCTAACAAAAAATAGCCTCTACGCATTTACTTGTCAGACAGTTATCCTTCTGAAAAATTGATCACAGTTTCTTCTTTGTAAAATTCTATATTCATTTATCTTCTCAAGCTATTCGCTTTGAGTTTTATTCACGGTTTACTTTAAAGTTTCAAAAGTTTGGTTATTGTTTTCTTTGCCCAGTATATCATTTTAAAAGGAAAGCTATTTACTACTACTCCAGTGTTCTCTGAAACAGTCTGGTTCTTTGATCATAAAATGAAGCTGATTACATGCTTGGATAAGTTATAGCACACATAGATAAAGTTTGATCATTTATATTAGGGATATATTGATTATTAATGATATAAACCATGTCTTTTACTTTTCCAGTTTTGGTATATCTGTTATGATTTTTATAGTCATTAACTATTCTTTGTGATTTCATTGTTTTATTATCTCCTCATTCTTAGTTTTCTTCACTGATTATAGATCATGATTTAGAGTTAGGTGACTTTAGTTGGTAACTGCTTTCCAGTTTTTTTCAGGCTTTACCTTGCCTTGGAAATTCTTATTTTTATACTATTTTGTGGTTGCTATTACAGAAAACAAATAAAAATACTTATGCTCCTTTCTTAATATTTACTGTTATTTCAAATACATTATTATTTGTTCATCTTGTTTATTATTATTCTTAATTTTATCTAGAGCATAATAATTTTCATCTGATTTAATCCTTTAAATTATTAAAATACTTGATTATTTCTATGCAAATTTCATACTTTAGTATAGCATTTTTTGATTAATTAAAATATGTATTTTTTAATTCAAGATTTATATAAATTTTAAAATTATTTTAACTGGATTTTAAGTTTTTTTTTTTTATTTTTACTCATTTTCTAAATAACTGGGTAGCAAGCGCTATATTAATTGCATTTTATTAATGCTAATGAAATAATTATTACCGAAAATGATATTTTTTGTCGGTAATCACTCGATAATTATATTTTTTTATCCAGTGCAAGATTAAGTTTCTCATGAGACATATAAGATAACTTTAAGCTGTCATTTCTAATATTTAATTATAACTTATTCGCTAATGTGACGGTTTCCATTTTACTTCTAAGATACATTTAGTAACAGTTTTGGAGTCTGAAATATTTTTTTCACAAAGTCTTGTGAATATAATAATCTATTTTTGTTAAGTTATATATTTTGCTACACTAAATGTTCTTTCTCAATGTATTTAATAAAAATATATCGCATATAAGAGCATCGTCAACCATAATACTAAGAATAATCATAATGCAGTTCTTCTGCGTTAACTTACTTTAAAATCTGATAAAAATTATGCCTTAGGTTCTGAGAACTATAAATTCATCACTCAAAGCAATAACTAATGCACACAGGCAGATAATTCTAAATATCCCTGAGCTGTGAATCTAGATTTCGATTTAGTGATGTAACATTATGCGTCTTTCTACCATAGTACATCAATTTAGATTGAAAAATAAGATTATATAAATTAAATAAGAATTATCTAATATTAATCAAAAGTTCCCAGCCTTTGTGAAGAAAACAAATGGATTAAAAAATAGAAATGCTCTTTACTGTAAAGTCATAAATATTGGAAATATTAATAGAGTGGATTTATTATAAATAAAAGTAATAAAAAATAGTATTGTGGAAATTCTTAATCAATGTGGTAAACTAGTACTTACATAGTTTCAGCGTTGCAGAAGGGCGCCTCCATTTTTCTTAAATAATATATTTTCAAGGACTTACAATAATGGCATAAATAATATGGCTGACTCTAAGTTATCTTATTCAATATTTTTTTATTTCTTAATATGATAAAGAAGCACAGAAATCCAAAGGATAGAAATTCAAAAAAAATTTCATGTAAATACAGTATAAAATTTTTAAAAAAAACAGCATTTAATGAACTGTAACAAACAAGCAGACAGACATCACTTTTCAGGTATGCATTATTCCTTAATTTTGAAAATATTCTACTGAAACACACAAAAATCCAAAAACTTGTAGTTAAAATTTTCTTTAATGTAAATTCACTACACCAGCTGTAAGCTAATGTCAATGCAGACACAAACACTGTTTTGAAACCTTATAACCACATTTTTTTCCAAACAGATGGGCACTTAGAACATGTGCGATATTGTGTCTCCATTTATATGTAAAGTGTAATTTCATGCTGGTACTACATACTTTTTAGGCAGGCACTATCCTGTAATTTTGAAAATATTCCACAACGATTAAATATTCTAAATTTCAATCATATTTCAAAAAATGCTATGGTAAAGAATGAATGTTAAAGAAATCACCACATGTAAAACAATGTTAAAAAAATTACGACAATTTTAGATATGTGTTAGCTTTGTGTTAAGAGTTCACTGAGAATTAACATTTTGAAATTATCTTGTATATGGAAATTATGACAGGGCTAATTCCAATTTTTTAATAATATTCCATTCACAATTCTAAATTGAATGTCAATTTTAAGAAAATTCAAAAAACATTTTTCAACAAATTCCATTTAGAACATAATGTTCAAACATTAATATGTGGTCAACACTTAACATATATTGCTAAAATTATCATTTTTTAAGCATTTGGTAACCTGAGTGTAAAATTATAGTGATTTTTTTAAAATTCCTTTTTTTTAATAAGTTTCTTAAATATGATTAAAATTTGGAATCTGTCATTAACAGAATAGGATGCAGTGAAATATTTACGAAATGACTAAAATTATTGTAATTTTTTTAAAACATTGTTTTACATATTATCTTTTTTTCAACATTCATTCTTTACTGCATCATTTTTTGGAAATATGATTCAAATTTGGAATATTTAATCATCATAACACGATGCAGTGGAATATTTTCAAAATTACAGGATAATGCTCACCTAAAAAGTATGTAATAATAAGCATAAAATTACACTTTACTTGCGAACAGAGATCCAATGTCACACATGTTTTAAGCACCTAACTGTTTGGAAAGAAATGTGATTATAAGGCTCCAAAACCTTATTTGTAACTGCACTGACATTGGTTTACAGCCGGTGTAGTGAATTTACATTTAAAAAATTATAAATTAAACCCCTTTGGATTTTTGTGTGCTTTAGTGGAATATTTTCAAAATTACGGGATAGTCCATGACAGTCCATGCCCAAAGAGCGATGTTACTCTGCCGATTTGTTATAGTTTACTAAGTGCTGTTTTTTTAATTGTATTTGCTGAATTTACATTTAAAAAATTTGCTAATTACAACTCTTTGAACTTCTATGTTGCTTTATCATTTTAAAAAATAAAAAAAATTGAAATATTTAATACGGTAACTTATGATCAGTCATATTGTTTATACCATGTGTTGGAAGCCCCTGAGTTCCTGAAAATGGGCTATCTAAAAAAACAGATAGGTGTTTTTTGAGCCGTAACAGGCTGCATGACGGCGTTATATTCTACAATTACGTCACTAAATGCTAAGCACATTGCATTACAGCAGTATATGTCAAGTGAGCGCTCTTGAACTCTTGCTATGGTCTGATTTGATGGTGGCCCTATTTGAAAGAGATGAAACTCTGCATAAATTCATTGTCGGAAATTTTTTAGAAAGCGTAGTGGAATTAGTATTCCATATTAAGAATTATCGTATCATCACACATGCTTTCCTATGCTTTTGAACTGCACACAACTTGAAAAGGTTCATATTTTCAACAGAGTTTTTTTCGATTTTGTGCGCAAATGCCCGTTTACGCCATGCGAGAACTGTCAAATGTCATCTGCAAGTTGTCTGAATTGGTCGAAGCTGAGTAAATTGCCAGCCGGCCACACAAGTGGATGCACAATATTGTGTTTTCCCAGAAAGAGAAAATTGTGCTGGATGCTAAGGTATGCGCTTATGGGAGAGACATGCTTTTAGTCAACCACAGGATCTGGGGAATTCCGTTGCAACTTCTGAAAGCGTACCTATGTAGGTCTGTGTAAGGGAAGTTGTTTCGAGTGCTCTAAAATCCCATTACTTACAGCTTTGAGGCTTCCCTGTTATTTTATATGCGTGTCATTTTTGGCAGCTGTTTTTACGCCCTCAAAAATGGTGTTTATTTAATTGTTTTGATTCACAACTTGTCAAAAGTTTCGTTTATTTTTGATTCAATAAATTATTTTATAGAAAACTTGTTATTATTTTTGTTGTTCACATGATTATAAAGTAGGTAGGTAATATTTGATAAGTTTCATTAACAGTTAAAGTAGGTAATAATTTATTATACTAAAAAAGAAGTGTTTATTCAAAAGGCCCCACCAAAAAAATAAAATAATAATAAAGAACTGTGCCGTAACATAATAAAATGTTCAAAAAGAAAATCCAAAAAGAAGTCGATAATTAAAAATCAAAACAAACCTTCACCACCACCCCATCTCCCCTGGCTTAAAAAAAAGGTGTTCTTTAAAAACTAACTGTTTAAGTCTTTTTTACCATTAAAGGCCCAAAAAATTAAGGAAGAACTTTTCGCTATCATATAAAGCTTTCTGTAGCGAAAAGATTTGAAAAAAAAAAAAAAGCTTCGTAATAAATTAACCAAAAAAAAAAACGACAATTCAAAATTAAAACAATCCCTCTCCCCTCCACCCCCTAAAAAACCAAGTGTTGGTTTATTCAAAAGTACCAAATTGTTGAAGTCTTTCAGAAAATCAAAACATCAACAAAAAAAGAAGATAAGTTAAAAGCAAACACCCAACCTCCCTCCACCATCTAAAAACAACAAAGTGTTTGTTACCGTATTTTTGTGTAAATAAACCGACGAAGAATTAATCGATAATTTAAAAGCAAACCAACACTTCTACACCATCTAAAAACATAGTGTTTGTTTTTAAAAAAACGAACCAAAAAAAACCCATATGAAAAAAAAATTTGGTTTACTGTAAGTAATATTATGTAAAAAAAACCTACGAATACTTAGTTAGTCGTTAATTTACAAACAAACCAACACCCCTAGACCATCTAAAAAAACTATTTGTTTATTAAAAACAAAAAAAACCGGGTGGAATAAAAAAAAACGTTGGTGGTTTACAGTCGCCCTGACGAAAAAAAATTAAAAACCGGTTGAAAATATATTAAAAACCGGTTGAAAATATATATATAACACAATATATATTTTCAACCGGTTTTTAATTTTTTTTCGTCAGGGCGACTGTAAACCACCAACGTTTTTATATATATATAATACAATATGGCTGCAGAAAGGAGTTTGCTATTAACTGAAAGGAGACCCTTTGATTTCTCTTAGAGGCCTTAAAGGAACCGAGCAGGGCAAATTCCTAATGTCCACTCCATACGTTCTTGTCGTTGCAGCTGTTATTACTATGTGATTATTCATATAGTATACGAACATGGATGGGCTGCTCACCAACACGCATTAGCCAGCGTGGTGAGTTTAATGGCTTTTTACCTCTGAGTTTAAGATCAAGAAACACCATGGTCTTTCTTCTCAGTGCCTGATAAGGCAGAATGAATGTTTGTGTAAATGATAAATATTTTTCCAATACATATATACAATTATGACAGACAAAAATAAAGCATGGCCCTTATTCCCAGGAGGCTGTAAAGTCACCAACCAAGGCAGCGATTGTGGAGATTGATGGTATATCGGACAGAGTGGCAAGATTAGTTATACAACTTAATAGCAGATACCAAATGCAGATAATTCAGGTTTATGCCCCAACAAGTTCTCATAGTGATGAAGTAGTAGAAGATTTTTATATGGATGTACAAAAGGCTTTTGATCAGAGTAAACAACATTTTAAAATTGTTATGGGAGACTTTAATGCTAGAATTAGTAGACAAATGAAAGATGAAATTGCTGTAGGTAATTTTGGTTATGGTAATAGAAATGAGAGAGGACATAGACTTGTGGAGTTTGCAGAAAAAGAAAAACTTTATATTATGAATTCATTTTTTGAGAAAAATGTTAAAAGGAAATGGACATGGAAGCATCCAAATGAAGGTACAGCAGAATTGGATTATATTTTGACTAACAGAAAATACATATTTCAAGATTGTAATGTTCTTAATAAATTTAACACAGGAAGTGATCATCGATTAGTAAGGTGTAAGTTACGTGTTAATGTAAAACTAGAAAGACAAAAATTATTAAGAAAAACAATATTTACAGTTGATATTCCTAATCTTCAGAAACATTCTAATGAATTTAAATTAGAACTTATAAATAGGTTTCAAGTGTTAGGAGATTTTGAACATGATACATATTTGAATGAAATTAATATGAAAATAACTGATACACTTTTAAAAACTGCAACAAACATAGCTGGTAGAAAAAAGCAGCAATTGACTAATAAAATTTCTACTGAGACTAGAGAATTTATGAAGAAAAGAAGGAATATGAAGATATACAAAAATGATGTATTAAAAAGAATTGAATATCTTGAATTTTGTAAAATGATACGGAAAAGAGTTGAAAATGATATAAGAAAGTATAACTGTGAAATAGCAAGGAAAGCTGTAGAAGAAAATAAAAGTCTCAAAAATGTTAAACAACATTTTGGTATTGGTAGGAAATTTATATCTGCAATAAGAAAAAAAGATGGAATTATTACTAAAAAGAGAGATGACATCATGAAATTGGTAGAAGATTTTTATCAAGAATTATATAGTAATAAAAAACAAGTACCTCCTACATCTATTACATCTTCCGAATTGCCCAGAATTTTAAATGAAGAAGTGAGACATGCAATTAAGGGTATGAAGAAAGGAAAGGCTCCAGGAGATTATGGAATTATAATTGATATATTAAAAGAAGGAGGTGAAGAAATAGAAACAATTTTAGCAAAGTTGTATACCAAATGTCTAAATGATAAAGATGTGCCGGAAGATTGGAAGAATGCAGTAATAATATTAATATTTAAAAAAGGTGATAAAGAAGATATTAGAAATTACAGACCTATCAGCCTTTTATCAGTTTTATATAAAAATTTTACCAAGATAATTACAACTCGTCTACAGAGAACTTTGGATTTCCACCAACCAAAAGAATAAGCTGGATTTAAAAGTGGTTTTAGTACAATAGATCATATCCAGGTATTTGAGAGAAGTCATAGAAAGGACAAACGAATATGAGTTGTCATTATGTTTTGGATTTGTAGATTATGAAAAGGCATTCGATTCTATACACATTTCTTCAGTGATTAAAGCATTGGATCATCAAGGTATAGATCCAGGATATTGTCATATTTTAAAGAATATTTATAAAAATGCAACAGCAACAATTAGATTACATAATGATACTGGAAAAATCAACATTGAGAAAGGTGTAAGACAAGGTGACTCCAAATCTCCAAAACTCTTTACAGCAGTGCTGCAAGAATTATTTTGTGGATTAAAATGGGAAACTAAAGGAGTGAAAGTAAATGGAGAGTATTTAAGTCATTTAGATTTCGCAGATGATGTAGTTGTTTTTGCAAATAATGCTTCAGAGCTGCAGGAAATGTTGCAGGAGTTAGCAGATGAAAGTAAAAAAGTAGGACTAAAGATAAATGTTAAAAAGACTAAAGTAATGTTTAATCGATTTGCTCAAAATATGAAAATAAAGATTGATTATGAAGAATTAGAAAAAGTTAACAGTTACAAATACCTTGGTCAGATTATTAATACAGATGGAAACATAATGGAGGAAATTAATCATAGAATTAAACTTGGTTGGAGTGCTTTTGGTAGAAATAACTTGATACTAAAAGGAAATATGCATATGTGTTTGAAAAGGATGGTTTTTAACAAATGCAGTTTTACCAGTTCTTACTTATGGATCTGAGACTTGGACACTTAATAGAAGAGCAATACAGAGACTTCAGACCACTCAAAGGAGTATGGAGAGATGTATGTTGGGAGTAACAAGAAGAGATCGAAAACGCAATGTATGGGTAAGACAACAAACAGGTGTTACTGACCTTATTGAAAAAATTAAAAGATTGAAATGGAGTTGGGCTGGACATATTGCTAGAAGAGATGATAATAGATGGACAATTGAAATTTTAAACTGGATTCCAAGAGATTTTAAAAGACCCAGAAAGAGACCACATGTGAGATGGATGGATGAAATAAGAAAATGTGCAGGGGTGTTGTGGAGAAGAGAAGCTAAAGATTGGAGTAGATGGATTAAACTTGGAGAGACCTTCATCCTGCAGTGGATTGATAATGTTTGTTGATGATGATGATGATGATGAACACAATATGATGTAATAAAACAAAAACTTTGGTGGTTTACCATCGCAGGATGAAAAAAAAAACTGGTTGAAAAAAAATCTTTTACTCTAATATTATGTAAACAAACAGACAGCCCTGTATAGGTATATTGATGTGAATTGGCGGAAAAGAGCGCTGTCAAACGGTAGGGTTCAGAATTCATACTATTACCCAAATATCTATCTTTTCTATAAACATCTTCATGTCCTCTTAATATATTCACATTATTATCATAGTCAATCATTATCAAAACACTGCAGGACAATCTCTCCAAGTTCAATCCATCTTCTCCAATCTCTAGCTTTCTTCTCCACATCATCCCTGCACACAATTTAATTTTATTCATCCACCTTACATGTGGTCTCTTTCTGCATTTTTTACAATCTCTTCGAATGCAGTTTAAGATTTCAATTGTCCATCTATTATCATCGCTTCTAAAAATATGTTCAGCCCATCTCCACTGTAGTATTTTAATTCTTTTAACAATGTCAGTAACACTTGTATTGTGTTTTCAATTTCATGTTACTCCTGCAATTCATCTCTCCATACTTCTTTGAGTAATCGAAAGTTTATGTGATATTCTTATTAAATGTCCAAGTCTGAAATCCATACGTGAAAATAGATAAAACACATTTATTAAAAATATTTCTTTTCAAACACATAAGCATATTTTCTTTTAACATTAAGTTATTTCTACCAAGAGCATTCCAACCAAGTTTAATTCCATGATTAATTTCATCCATTATGTTTCCATCTGTAATAATAATCCGACCAAGGTATTTGGAGTTGTTAACTTCTAACTCATCATAATCAATCTATATTTTCATTTTTTACAAAATCCATTGAACATTACTTTAGTTCTTTTAAGGTTTACCTTTAGTTCTACTTTCTTACTTTCATCTGATAATTCTTGCAACATTTTCTGAAGCTCTAAAGCATTATTTGCAAAAACAACTACATCACTTGCATAATCTAAATGACTTAATTAATCTCCATTTACTTTTACACTTTTAGCTTCACATTTTAATTCACAAAATATTTGCAGCACTACTGTAAAAAAAAGTTTTGGAGATATGGAGTCACCCTGTCTTACACCCTTCTCAATGCTAATTTTCCTAGTATCATTATCTTTATCTAATTATTGCAATTCAATTTTTATAAATATTCTTCAGAATATGACAATATCATGGGTAGATACCTTGGTGATTCAATGATTTAATAATTGAAGAATTGTTTATAGAATCAAATGCCTTTTTACAATCTACAAATCCAAAACATATTTGCAATTCATATCCATTGTTTTTTTCTATAACTTCTCTCAATAATTGGATATGATCTACTGTACTAAAACTACTTTGAAATCCAACTTGCTCTTTTGATTGGTTTAAATCCAAAGTTCGCTGTAGATGAATTATAATTATTTTGGTAAGAATTTTGTATAAACTGAAAAATAGACTAATAGGACTGTAATTTTTAATATCTTAATGATCTTTTTTAAATATTAATATTAATACCACATTATTCCAATCATCTGGTAAATCTTTATCATTGAGACATTTGGTACATAACTTTGCCAATTTTTTTCTATTTCGTCACTTGCTTCTTTTAATATATCAATTATAATTTCATCATTATCTGAGTCTTTTCCTTCTTCATAAATTTAACTGTATGTCGCACTCCTTCTTTTAAAATTCTGGGTAATTCGGAAGAAATAATAGATATAGGAAGTACTTGTTCTTTATTAATATAAAATTCTTGATAGAACTTCTACCCATGTCATGATGTCATCTCTCTTTTTATTAATAATTCCATCATTTTTTCTTATTGCAGGTATAAATTTCTTTACCAACACCAAAATGTTGTTTTATATTTTTGAGACTTTTATCATCTTCTACAGCTTTCCTCGCTAGTTCACAATTATACTTTCTTATATCAATATCAACTCTTTTTCGCATCACTTTACAAAATTCTAGATATTCAATCCTTCTTAATGCATCATTTTTATATATCTTCATATTCCTTCTTTTTTTCAAAAATTCTCTAGTTTTAGTAAAAATGTTATTGCTCAATTGCTGCTTTTTCTACCGCCTATCTTTGTTGCAATTTTTAAGTGCATCAGTTATTTTCCTTTTAATTTCATTCAAATCTGAATCATGTTCACAATCTCCTAATATTTGAAAATGATTTGCAAGTTCTAATTTAAATTCATTAGAATATTTTTAAAGATCAGGAATATCAACTGTGACTATTGTTGTTTGTCTTAATAATTTTTGTCTTTCTAGTTTGCATTAACACGAATCTTGCATCTCAATAATTTATGATCACTTCCTGTGTTGAATTTATTAAAAACACTACAATCTTGAAATAAGTATTTTCTGTTAATCAAATTATAATCCAATTCCACTGTATCTTTATGTTAATGCTTCCATATCCATTTTCTTTTAACATTTTTCTCGAAAAAAGAATTCATAATATAAAACTTTTTTTTTCTGCAAACTCAGCATATCTGTGTCCTCTCTCATTTCTATTTATCACAACCAAATGTACCTACAGTACATTTATCGTTCATTTATTAACCAATTCTCGCACTAAATGTCTCCCATAACAATTTTAAAATGTTGTTTGGTCTGATCAAAAGCCTGATGTAAATCTATATAAAAATATTCTACTACTTCGTCACTATGCGAACTTGCTATTAATTAAGTTGAATAACTAATATTACCACTGTGTCCAATACACCATCAATCTCCACAATGTTGTTCTATATATTATTTATAATGAATCCTATTCCATTTTCACTACCAATATTTGTGACTTTTTGTAGTAGAGTACATGTCCACTTTTTAAATCAATTGTTTCTTCACCTTTTTTTCTAACTTCACAAAGTTCAATAATGTACCATTTAATATGAGACAGTTCTTTCAATTTTTACAATCCTCCTTGAAAGTCATCATCAAATGGCAGCCTGAGTCCACATTCAAAAAATTTTTAGCACCCTCTGCCCTTCAGCCACCAACTACTGTCTTTGCTGATGGCTTTACAGTCTCCTGGGAATAAGGGCCATGATTTTTTTGTCTGACATGATTGTAAATATCTATTAGAAAAAACTTTCATTCACACACACCTTTATTCTTTATTATCAGCCACCAAAGGAGAAAGACCATGGTGTTTTTTGATTTTAAGTTTATAGGTAAAATACCAATACGCTTATCATGCTGACTAATCTAATACATCTTGGTGAGCAGAAACCATGTTTATATACTATATAAATAATCACGTAGGAGTGGACATTAAGAAATGTACTTTGCTTGGTTCCATTATGGCTTCCAAAAGGAATCAAAGTGAGTCCTTTCATGTAACATACAACTCCTTTCTGCAGCCATGTTATATATATATATATATATATATATATATATAAAATAAAATTACCATAAAACTCCTTTCTGCAGCCATGTTATATATATATATATATATATATATATATAAAATTAAAATTACCCCAAATCCAAAATTCAACCAGACCAGCACAAAAATAATATTAAAAATACTACCTAAGGTTTCACTGCTACAAGCAGACTTTTCAAATGTAAAGAACTACAAAAACTGCACAATATATATAATATTAAACATTACCCACAAATCCATTCACTTCCCATCCACCCTTAATATTAAAAAACTCTTAAATAAATTAATTGCTTCAGAATAATAAATTTTCAATAATAAAGATTCTTTAATTCTTCTTTTAATTTCATTTCTCTCAAAGAAGACAACCTTAGCTTCATCAAAATCAATAGTGTGGCCTGTATCTTTTTCATGGACATACAAAGCAGAACTAAGATATCTATTTTTAACTCTACTTTTATGAACCTTTATTCTTTCATTTAAACTCAAACTACTCTGACCTATGTAAACCTTCTTACAAAATAAACAAGGAATAAACTATACTACACCAGGAATAGTTTATTTTGTAAGAAGGTTTACATAGGTCAGAGTAGTTTGAGTTTAAATGAAAGAATAAAGGTTCATAAAAGTAGAGTTAAAAATAGATATCTTAGTTCTGCTTTGTATGTCCATAAAAAAGATACAGGCCACACTATTGATTTTGATGAAGCTAAGGTTGTCTTCTTTGAAAGAAATGAAATTAAAAGAAGAATTAAAGAATCTTTATTATTGAAAATTTATTATTCTGAAGCAATTAATTTATTTAAAAGTTTTTTTAATATTAAGTATGGATGGGAATTGAATGGATTTGTGGGTAATGTTTAATATTATATATATTGTGTAGTTTTTGTAGTTCTTTACACTTGAGAAGTCTGCTTGTAGCAGTGAAACCTTAGGTAGTGTTTTAATATTATTTTTGTGCTGGTCTGGTTGAATTTTGGATTTGGGGTAATTTTAATTATATATTGACTAGTTTAGCTTTATGCTTGTAATGTTTATAAAGATATATATGTAAAAATTACTAAAACAGAGATGATGAAATATAAAATTTAGTAAGATTTATTTTACCAAGTATACTTTCAACACTTTTGCATCATATTCATAGTTTGTCAGCTGAGAACATTATTTTTTTGCTGATGTGAATCCTATTTTATTTTTGTTTTATTACATTTTTATTTTGTGTAATGAAGCATGCTTATTTATTTTACATTTTCAATCATTTTTTTCTTCGCATATAACTTTAATATGACTATGGACATGCTGTTTTTTATGACTATGAAAGACAGATGAATTAACAACCTCAAACTTAAAATTTTAGTTTTCTGTTCATTAATGAATGTTGAGTCATTCTAGTTCTACATTTTTTCCTGGTATCACCATAATATACATATGGGCAGTCTTTTGACCTGCAGTTTGCAGCCAGTCCTACGTTAAAATTTTGTTCTTTATGTTGTTTGTAAGCCTATTTAAATTTATACAGGCTCTGAATTTGACATTAAATTTGTCCAAAATATTTTATTACCTGTGTATGATAAATATTGTACAGCAATCCAGCTTTTATTATTTCTATGATCGGCCATTTTGTTACTTATTTTGGTTTTGAATTGTTCTATATATATGTGCATTCTATAATATCCTGTATCAAGTCAGAGATATAATGTTGAGTGTTCTTAGTTCTATCTTATTCATTATATTCATATATATATACATTAATCAGATAGAAGATTTTATATGCTCTTTCTCACTCCATCTCTACTACCCAGTTGTCTGATCAAATACAGACTCACTTTTATTAACATATATAATTTTAATAAGAGCTTAACTACTTTACTGTAATTTTGATAGCAGTTAGTCAAAGGATCATATCTTGATGAAATATTTAAAATTAATGAGCACCAACCAATTTAACTACTACAGCCTTTCATAATACATGGTAAATTAACTCCTTTTTATTACTATTTTTGTCTAGGCCAGACTTTTTCAATGCTAGTTGTTCAATCTCTGTTTTGATAATTAGTTTTTTTATATATCACATACATAGATGACAACCTTGGCACTAACAAGGGCTTTGAACGTTCCATCATCAGATTTTCAATGAAATGGAAGGCTGAAAAGTTGTGAGTTGAAATAGTTTGAAGCCTGTCCATTAAACTATGAAGATTGGCTATCTTAATATAAAGCTGAGCATTGATTATATATATGTGTGAGGATAGTAATCTAGACCAACTGATGATTGCTGGTTTATCATGAAATACGTTTATTGGTGATTATTTATCTTTTCAACATGTATGTGATCAAGTAGATCAGCAATATGAGATGGAACTGAGAGTGGTGGGTCATGTGAAAATCTGAGTTCGAATCCCGCTTATATTACATATATAAATACAGGTCTAAGCCTGTATAATGTATTAATATAAGCTTATAGGAGTTTACAGTTTTTTGGAATGCTGCCAGGAATAAGCAGATAGATATTTTAATAAAAATTAACAATTTAATAATATTAAACAAAATTAAATTACAAAAGCATTTTTAAATTTCGCCCTCTAACTTCTATAAGTAAGTTATTAACATTTAAAATATTAACCCCTAACTTCTAGAAGAAAAACATATTGTCTTTTTCAGATTTAATATTATTAAAATTTTAAAAAATGTATGTAAACAAAAACATAGAAGAAAAACAATCTCAAATAAAATATATACACAATTACTTAATGCATTCCCAAACATGAAAAAATAAAAAAATATCAGTCAACAAAATGTCATAATCTAACCTCTATCTAATCTCTGATTTTAGAGTTCACTGAAGTTCATAGTTTCAAGTACATACTATCTCTTGATTCTCTGTTATGTGCGCCCATATATTTTAGGCTCATTTTCCAAAATGTCACATATATGTTTTCTGTGGTTTAACAGTTAGTGATTGGGTCCCCTAGGGCTATCTATTTTTTTCCTTGATAGATTTTATCTCTCAAGTTATTTAATATACACATCTGTGAAATAATAATAGATTTGTTTGTTAATCTTGCCTCCTTAAAAACATTCACTGTGAGATATTATTTTTCCGGGTGTTCCAATCATCTCTCTCCCTTTTTTCTACAGTATACTATTTAAATAAAACTTTTAGCAGGAAAAAATGTTCTGCAGATGGGCCAATCATCTTTGATGATTAGTGCAATCAGCACTTATTAAGGTGTGATTTTTTCATATGTAACAGTTATTCTTTTATAGAAATTATTTTCCATGTCTCTATTGGAATATTAGCTGCTTTTTTCACCAATGGTTGTTTTACAATGGGTTTAAACAGCAATTTACAGTAGAAAATTTTTATAATTTCGTTTTTAGAAGTTACATTCCTTTCACTTTAGGTTACTGCAGATAAAAATATAAGAGTACGAAAAAATAAACTCAATTTATGGTCCAAAATCTTTTTATGTTGTGGTAGATCCGTGCAGAAAATTTTTTTACTTTAGATCTGTTTTTTTTATATCTCTTGTTTATAATTATTATTATTTTAATTTATAAAAGAAATACATTAACTGACTGATCATTTTACAGATTTATCTGCTCATTAAGAAAATAGGTTTAATACACAAAACAAAAAGAAATTTAATTAGAAACTACATATTTCATCTTTAAAAAAACTAAAATGTTATTACTTTCCTTTTTTTCTCTCAAAGTTTAATAAACCTGAATAATTTTATTTGGATTATAGTAATACAACGTCACAAACAGAGCTTTACACATACAAATCTATCGTTTTACACAATAAATTAAATATAATTGGTAAAAAAAAAAATTGAAAATTTATTTGTTTTTTACTTTTCTCTTTAAAAAAATGCCTCCTTATTTTTATTGAAATGAAAATTGAAGAGTTTAAAATGGTATACCATAATGTTCTGGTATAATCGATTTTGGGTTAAACCTTGTATTAGTTTTGATTTATTTTCAGTGTTTGATGAAATAGCATCCGCAATTGTCAAAGTTAACTTTTCAAAAAAAAAAAAACCATTATATCTCACATAGTAACATGATTGAGTGTGTGGTAAAAAATGAGATTGAACATGAAATAGTTGAGCATTTATAATATATGAATTAAATAAGCAATTATTTTATCTAGCGCGGTGAAAGGCTGATATTTGAATGTAATATATGAATTAACAAAATGTGTATTTCCTTCAGTTTTACCATTAATTGTTTTCAAGTTTATATTAGAAGAAAGAAAAGAAATGGTCTTCATAAGGCTGGAATATATTGTTCTTCATCATCTCTATTTAAACCCATTGGTCTTTTTAACATTTCAATCGACTGTCTCATGGTTTTCAATCCAGACTTTTCCAAATTGGGGAAATATTTGACATTATCAAAATCAATTTGAGATCTAATGGGTTTTCTTTGAAAAGTTAACCTTGACAATGGCGAATGATATTTTATCGAAAAGTTGGAAATTAATCAAAATTAATACACGGTTTAATCCCAAAACTATTATATTTACATCATGTAACCATGAAAACATTATATATATATATATATTAAGGACTGGAATAGAAAATAAAATAAAATTTCATTAAATAATCCAATAGAGAAAAAAATAAAATTTAATTAAATAAACCAGATATACTTTCAATGCATTAGCATCATGACCATAGTTAACAAGACAAAAAACTCATAGTATTTTACTGTTAATAAATTTAAAAAAACATTTGTTACTTATTTAAACACACATACATATATAAAGACATCTCTCTGTGTATATATATATGTGTGTAAGTGTGCGTGCGTATATAAATGTGTGTGTGAGAGTGAATGTTAAAAATGCATATAGAAATACATATAGTTCTATCACAAATTCTGGGAAGCATGATATGGCATGGAAATAATTGACATCGATAAGAAGACTAATACAAGTTATATATAATGATGATTACTTTTTAAAATGCTAAAATAAATTCCAAAATTAAATGTACTTTTTTTATTCTAGGTAACAATGAAACAGCACGTTTTAAAATTATAAATTTAAGAAGTCGGCCTGAAATTGTAAATGTATATAAGGCATTCAGCTTGTTTGCTACATTTTCTATTGAAGAAAATTTAATTGGTCCATTTGACATTCATGTGTCAATGGTCACGCATCATAATTGGTATTTATTTTCACTAAAGTCACAAATTATTTGCCATAATAGAATTGGAACTTGGTAAGACAATATTTTATCAAATTGCTGTATTTTTTTTTTTAAAAACATATGCATTATACTTTATATATGTTTTAAACTGTTTTTTAAGCTACTTGGCCTGATACATTAAAAAAAAATAAGAAAGATATTTTCACAAACCCATTCAGAATAATATTATAAAAGCCAAATGTGAATAAGAAAATGTTTGAATATAAACAGTTTCCTAATTTCCAATTTTTGTTTAAACTTTGTATATATGTCCATTCCTTAGGTCAATAAATTTTCTTAACATTCGCAAACAATTTTATTAGAAAGTTCACCAAAATTTTAACATTTCTTTTCCAATGCCATCTGAAACAGCTGTAACCAATATGTGATACCAGCATTAATTTTCAAATATCTTAATTTCATATTATCTTGAAAATGGAACCGGTGTCTTTCTCATTATCATCATAAATATGTATCTATGGTACTAGTCTTATAGCTAAAGACACCGCTCTATGCTCTACGATGCCGTTTTCATGCTAAAACACATAAAAATGCCATTTCCGTGGCCGACACATTCGAACTGCATTTTCTATAATACAACTTTTTTGTTGTGCTACAGATTGCAGGCCGCTATGTCGCGTCAGTACAGCATGTATGTCGCATCGCAGCATATACATTTTCCAAATTCGCACAGTTTATAAAATGGTTATGGCTTGGTGAGAGGGTTTGTTTTTTGAATTGGATGGAAATGTTTTCATTGGGGTTTTTTTTTTTATTTTAAAGTATTGAAATGTTCAGATTTTGTAAAGTAATAATTATCAGACTTTTTACATCGTACTGTATTGAAGTTTTAATTGGGAAAATGTTGACAAGATATATGTGTAAAGTAAGTTGGAATTAGATAACGCATCAAGTAACATACTGTTCGTAACAGAGACAAACAAGATTCTACCGTGTGTATATTTTTGAAGTAAAAAGAGCGGTAACACAAAAATATCCAGTAAGAAAAGTGCAATTCTGCACAGTTTTTTTGAAAATTTCATAAAAAGCATATATTATAAACATGATTAATAAGTAAAGAAGACATTTTTGTTGTTGTTTAAAGAAGTTTACTTTCTTTCTTTTCTCCAACTACGGTTATACTTTGTTGAATATAGTTTACATTTATTGTTATCATTTATTTTATAGATGTTACTAAAAAAAATATTTACAAAAATACGATTTTGATATTTTTTATTTTAGCATTACAAACAACAGAACCCTAAACCTAACCCTAAAACTAACCCTAAATCTAACCCTAAAACTAACCCTAAACCTAACCCTAAAACTAATCCTAAACCTAACTGTAACAACTTTTACTTTTTGTTGTCATTCTATATGAAATAAAAATAGCGGTAAAGCCGTAATCCCAGTAAAAAAATATAGATAGAAAATTGATTTTTCTAATAAAGCAAAATAAAAAACACGAATCAAATTGTAATTTGTTTATTTTACATTTATTATTATAATTTAATTTGTATAGGTTAATAAAAAAATAATATTTAAAAAAGACGATTTTATTTTGTTTTTATTTTCGCATTACAAAAAAATACATCAAAATGTTTCAAATCAACGGCCTGGGAATGTTCATATTTTATAGTTTTAGCTTGAAAACGGAGCCATTGAACGGTGTCTTTATCTATAAGACAAGCACCGTATCTATTTAATAAAAACAAAACTAGTTTGGTTACTGGGTCTTTCTTTTAAAACTTCTACAATTTTTAATACTTATTTGAAGATATTAACTGGTTATATATTGTAATAGTTTTGTTACCATTGCCTCAAGCAAGAAGCAAATACAGTCACAAAATAGCTTTTATATCTGTACTCCTAATTGAACCCTGAAGCAATATGAACATATTACTCCAATGTTATTTTTCCCAATCAGAAACTTCTGACTGCTGGACAAATCATTCCTAGGAATGATTTAATAGGCATCCAGTGCTTGAAATATATTGAAACGGTAATCTCCTAATCCCTTGCCATTTCATCATCAACCTCATAGTCCACTCGTCTGTGCTAGGTTCAAACCTCATTTAAACTGTAATATGATATTTAAAATTAAGCTAAAATTTGTTATCATGGCTGTCTGAACATTATTTTATATTTACATATGAAAGAACGCTATAATTAGATAGGATTGATAGAATTATAGTGTATTATTATTAGTATCATGCAATATTTTAATAAAACAATTTATTATGTTAAGTAATGGCAGGGGTCAATTTATTAATAAAGTTATTATTTTAATTCGTACTTGGATATATAATCTAAACTATATAATGTATATAGGGGTGGCATGATTTAAAACATGTTATACCCTATAATGTTGATTTAAAATATTAAAAAGATATGTAAAATATTTTAAATAAGTTTGATTTAAAATATGTTATAAGATTTATTTCATTAGGTTGAAAAGTTTTCTTTAAAATTAAATGTTGTTTTTAGAATTAAAAGTTTTGGTTAGTAACAGATTTTGTTGTAAACAAGAATCTAATTAGTGGAAGCACCTGCCTTAGGTCAAATTAAGTTATTTTTAAAAAAACTGGCTAATTGAAAGTGAGCCAGATAAAAGTTAAGCTATTATGGAATCTTACTAATTAAAATTGTTTACAGCAAAATGGTGCTACAATAGCCATAAAAAAGTTATAACTATAATGCCTTAGTAATTTATCGATAGATTGAAATCAAAATTGTGTGATTTTGGAAAAATTAATTAAAATTTATAATTAAGGAAAAGTTATAAAACCTCAGAAACTTATCCACAGATTTAAAATCAAATTATAGGATTGGAAAAATTAATTAAAATGTATAATCCAGAGGCAAAGTACATTTTAAAAGGTGTTAACGCTGATAAGATGAACATATAAATAGGCCATGTTTTGAGCTTGAAAAAGATGACTCCATTTTGAATAGCATTTGCCATCAGAATCTAAACTAGTTTTAGAACTGAAATGTCAGGCCAGAAGGGCAGTCTTTGCTCTCACTCTGTAATGGTGTGACACAACCAGCATGCTGCCATAAGATCTACAGTTTAACCACAAAAAAGAGGATGCCGCAAGCCACCCAGAAAACTCACCAAACTCTAGCTCAAGCACCTGTATTAATAACTGGTAAATTATCTTCAAACTGCAGATCTCTGTGTTAATTTTATGTTAATTCTATACCACTCCATTAAACTCTTAAATCTTGAATTCATGTTAGCTAACTAATCACTAAATGTAAATTTTTCGAAATGCTAAAGTTTGCAATTTCTATTTACTTAGTTTAAATATTTATTGTATTAATGCTGATGCGTCAAAACAGCAAGCACTAAATGTCAATATTTTAAGAAGAGAGTAATTAAAACATCTTCACGTAATTATTTTATAGCCCTATCTTTCTGTGTGCTGTTTTGAAACCCTCTTATGTAAATAGTAATGACTCAGTCTGAGCTCGTTATTAATTTATTATTTTTTAGTAATTATTTGATTTTAAATTTGAAATGTGGCTTGTTTCAGTTAGAAATTAATCTTAACGTATTTTATACTAAGAAACAGACTAGCCTTGAAAATATTTATAAGTATATTTGTGAGTTAATGTATTTATAAAATCCCTTCAAATATACTTTGATATTTTAAAATCATTGCTAACTTTAATATATATATATATTCATTGGAGTATTTATGAAGATTAGAAATATCATCACGTCTTGAATAGATTTCTTCTATCTAATTTTATATAACACTTCCAATAATTGATTAGCACTTCCTTTGATTAAATCTATTAGGAAGATTATATTCTTGATAAATATATTTTCTGTTAGAATTATTAAATATACATATAATACATCAAAATAAGGATTTTATATATATATATCATAGTTATATGTCCCATTTCACATAATGTAAAGAGAGTAGGCAAATATCTGAACTCTGTAATTAATTGTTTTATTCTACAGAGCGTATATATAATAATGGATATAATGAACTCTGTAATTAATTGTTTTATTCTACAGAGCGTATATATAATAATGGATGTTTTATAGAATAAAACAACCAAACAGAGAGAGAAGTTATATGCCTTCCTACTTCTTTTTCATCACTCTTATGTGAGATGAGAAACATAAATTTAGCTCTAATAATACTTGTAAAAATTATTTGCCTGCAATATATTATATAAAAATAATTGGTGAAGTGTTATAGAATAAATGTAAGTATTAAAATATATTGAATTGCAATTTACTAATTTGTGTTCCATAATATGTTATGAAGACGGTAGGTATTTTCGTCGTTTTATGTAAAATTAATACATAAAGAACTGACAGAAACATGTTTCCTTTTCTAATTCTTTATTTTATTTTACAATGCATGCATTTATTATTACTCATAAATATAGATAAAGTTAATAGCGTTAAACAAACCACTGTGAGATAATAATATAAAAGACACTACCCACAAAGCTAGTTAATGATATATAATCCAATTTATGGTTACCTCTTTTCCTGTTTGTGGTGTTCCATAAAGGACAATAAGTGTTCATTGACATTTAAAAAATTTGTAATTCAAAGACCTAAAAATGTCCAAATCATTAAAAACGATAATTATTGATTATTTATTATTTGTTTTTGTTATTGTTTATTTGTTTATTATTTTCAAGACTTTGATTCGTATAACTAAAATTTCAGAATAAATGTTTATTTTCTTTTTAACTCTTATACTTATTTACTTATTTGTTATTAAAACTGAAAAATCCAAATTTATCTATCTATTACAGAAATCAGAAATCAAAGTGATGCCGTTAAAATTTCAATATTTGTAAAGTGTTTGATGACAAAAAAAGTTTGGGAAGGCTTTTCTAGGCATAAAAATGGATTATAGTATGCTCATTGTGAGAGACGTTTTGGTCAAAAAATCTATTACACAACTAGCCAAAAGAATGTGAGACAGCTGCTCAGTAGTATTCCTGAAAATGAGTTCCAAGTGCTTCCAGAAATGGGAACGGTCATTTTAATCAATGTATAGATGCACAAGAGGACGGCTTTGAAGGCGATAGGAATCACTAATATATATTTTATGAAAGTGCATTCTGAGAATTAAGTTGTCACATCTCGTATTACACCACTAGAATCTTTGTATATGTAGTATATACATAATCATATCTATTTTTTAATGTTTAAATTGTGTTAATTTTTGTTTTTGCAGATTATTACCTTATAATGGCTTTTCTATTTTAATTATTAATGATTGAATATTTAAAAGTAAACATAATATTTTAAAATAGAATAGTCCTAGATTTAGAAAGTATTTTTATTTTACAATTTTTATTTTAATATTTGTAAGTGAAATATAATCACTTATTCATACCACATTTTTTATAAACTGTTTATAGTGTATACCATGATCTTTGTGCCAGGCTAACTGATATTAATAATGCACTGCATGTATTAGATAAAATACCTCAGTGTTTATGTCCACTCACAAAAGGAACATGTCAGGCTGAAATAAATTCCGAGTCATTTCTGTTTAAACCGCACGAGTATGATGAAATACTTAAAGTAAATATTGACATTTATGTTATTTCTTTAATCACTTACATAAATTATCAACAATCAATAATGTTTTTTTTTTAATTTCAGGGCCGTTATGGAATAGAAATAAGTATTGTCCAAAACAGTACTTCACAAAATCTTGGATGTTTTGGGTTTACCATAAATGTAATCTAATTGCTGAATATATTTTGCTTAAATATTTCAAGCTAAAATAAATATTATTAAAAAACTATGCAAGTTGTTTTTTGTTTTGTCTTTTACAAAGTTTTCATAAAGTTATTACTGATGTCGTACCTGCATTAATTTTTAGGGCTTGATTTATGATTTTTTTAATTTGTTATACAGAATTTTATATATAAAACTATTTTTTTCTACAATGATAGACAAGGGTTATACTTTTGTAATGTAATTTTCATTACACGACATTCACACAAGATAAAAATTGTTTTCTATCTACTTGTAACACCTTGTGGAGGGATGTAATTAAATGTGACTACAAAGATGAACAGCACTGGCCAATCTCTTAGACATATATTTATCATTGTTCAGATATATAGAGATAGTAAGTGTAATAATGCCCAAGCTTAAGTGGGTTTATAAGTAATCATTAAAAACCAGTCAACACTTAAACAATTCTAATATCAATAACAATAAACAATCTCAAACTGTTGTCGATGATCATTGACAATAGTTTAAAACTATTGATTGTTATTGAAATTGGGATTGTCTAAGTATTGGTTGGTTTTTAGTGATATATAGATAATTAATTACTACAGTTTAATTGCCAAATGTCAAGCTAACTGCCCTCACAAATTTGACACAAACCATTTAATGGAAGTAAGTATATTAATAATTTTCATTAGTCATTCATTAGACTGGGCATTATCCACTTAATAAAAAATATTTCTGTAGAATAGTTTTTACTACACCATTGTCACACAAGTTAGGGACAAATTTCTATCCATTTTCAACATATTGTTGGTGGGTATAATTATAAACATATGGTGAAAACATATGAAAAAGATGTATAATCATCAAAATGCACATTTCAAATTGAAAATCTTTTATATGTTGATAATCATGTTTAAAAATTGATTGTATAAAATAGTATTTACATATGTGATAGTAAAAAGTACTTCTTTCAGAGACAAAATTTTTGTGCTTCTTTTTTAATTACTATCCAAATTTCGCATGCATACATTAACACAGCTCTACCAAATATTTATGAATACTTATCTTTTATTATCGAAAAATATTTTACTTTTTATGATTCCTAAAAGAGCATAATAAGTTCTATTTGAATATTAATTTCGACTGTCAATTTCTTCTTTCATAACAATTTTTGCTTTAAACATATTTTACAAATAAACTCATGTACGCCTTTAATCGTATCTAACTGAACCTATAAATTAATTAATAGCAATATGTGAATAATTATGAAATATTTGGAAATAACTACATTTAATTCTATGCATATTCTTTCAAGAAAGATATTAAATGCTGATCAAGATTCAATCTCTTCATCTTTTACCAACAATCATAAGCACAACCGATACAGTTTTTATTTTTCAAACTTCTCAGACAATCTAAAGAATAGTTTTTTCTCATAAAAATATTAAACAAAATTGATTACAAATATTTTACCTTTTTAACTCCATACTATATGCCAAATTATTTAACATATGATTAACTTTAATTCTTAAGGCTACATTTGTTAAATAGATTCATTTTTATAAAATACCCAATTCATATAGTTTCTGACAATGTTGTTATTGCCTTTGAAATGACATCTTGATCATATCCAAATTCCTTTTCAAATAAAATTTTAAGATAAATATGTGATTAATTGTTATATCATTATTTTAAAATCTCACTGTATGTCACTAAATGTCTTCAGTATATTTATTCAAAAATAACTGGAATTTTGGAATTAAAAATTGAGTACTATTTTAGAATGCATTCACTGACCATTTTGGTTTTTAAGGAAAATCTTAAAACCAACAGTGACACAGTCATGATGGTAAACAAAGTCAAATAATATCAGCAGGCATTTAACAATATGTTCCAAATATTTTGACCATTAGAACTATGCTCGCTCAAAAAACAATCAAATATCTCTAGAAATCAAAATATTAAACATATTAATAATTAGAAAATGTCCAGACAAAAATAAAAGAAAAAATTATGTGACAAAAGTATTAATGAATCACATGTTTAAATCAAAAAAAGAATACTTAGCAAATATGAATAATTAGGAAATAACAAAAATTAGCATTAAGGTTAAAAAAATACTAGCACAATCAATGAAACATAAATTAGCAAATAATATTTGACAAAATAAATAACTGCTTATATGCAAAAGCATATTAAACATAGTTTAAAAATTACTAATCTAATTACATGTAGCTTAAGTATATATTTTATATTTGTCTTTAAATACTACTGATTCCGTCTACTTTCTTCTTTGTATTTAAGTGATCTGAATGATTTAGGTCAATATGGGTATGACAACATATTGGCAAACAAGGGCAACATTATATATATATATATATATATATATATATATATATATATATATATATATATCAATTACAATTTCATTATAATTAATATGTGAACCAACAATACTAATTGTTGAAGAGATTCTTATCAAACACTCAAATTTTTAAAATAATAATTTGATATTGTTTACTAAGTAGATAAAGATAACTGCTCTTATTAAACAGAGCAAAACTCTCCATACAGTATTGCTACCTGTGCTAAACAGAGTAATCAATGGATGCCAGAAGGCTTGTGCATAAAATCCCTATCTAATGCCTACTCATCCAATATCCCCAGACTAGTTTCTGGCTTGTGGCCTTTGTCAGTGAGGAGCTTTGGATCTGAGAGCACTGCATCTAGATCTTAGGATCTAATGCAACCCTCTAGCAACCACCTTTTATCTCTACTTAACTACAAAACTATGAGAATGAAATTGAAAACACAGAAAATATTTTCAATCTAAGCTCAATAGCTTATATAGTCATGTGGGTCTGAACTAGATGCAGTGCTCTCAGATCCAAAGCTCCTCACTGACGAAGGCCACAAGCCAGAAACTAGTCTGGGGATATTGGATGAGTAGGCATTAGATAGGGATTTTATGCACAAGCCTTCTGGAATCCATTGATTACTCTGTTTTAGCATAGGTGGCAATACTGTATGGAGAGTTTTGCTCTGTTTATCAACATTTAATGTGCTAGTATAGGAAATGTGATCATGTGATGCTTAATGGTAAACTGCTCTTATTGTGATGTTAATATATATCTCATTACAATCAATATCAATTCCATTACCAAAAAACCCCATAAACTCATTGCCTATAGCTATATAATGTTTTATATGGCATCTGTTTTTAGTTTGGCCTATTCTTTGCCAGACCATTATTTAATGTAGTCTATGGATTTTCTTTTCTTTTTTTTTGTATCTCACATTATATAAAAAAAAGTGAATTTTTAATTTTTAGTCCTGCTTCAATATATATATATTGTAACCTTTACTTTCTTTTACAATTTTTAGTCCTGCTTCAATATATATATATATTGTAACCTTTACTTTCTTTTGTAAAGAAACTAATGATTGGGAAATACGTAGTAGGATTGGTAAATAACTATATCCGAATAAAACTTTTTTTTTTAAGTCAAGAAAAATTAAAAGCTTTATTTAGAGAGACCAATGATCATGTGGCTTGAATTTAATGTATAGAGAAAATTATGTTTGCATTTTATTTAAAATTATAGTGCATTATTATGTAGAGAGAGATATTGACTATTGTGTGCACTGTAATATCTTAAAATGTTGATTTATATTAATCATAATATTTGTAAATGAATGTGATAGTATTTTTTGACCGTTTTTATATGAGAATAAGTTTAAATTTTCAGGAAATTATAAAGGATATTTGTACTAATAAAAATATGAACAAGTAGATCACTATTTAGTATTATAGATATGTGCATGCATGGGTGTGTGTATGATATGTATATAGAGTTTTTGTTTGATCATGGAAATTTACACATTGTACTATATACTATTTGATAGCATAATGTAAAAAGGAATTTATTTTATATGGGATTTACAGGAATTGGTTATTGTTTTCAGTTCTAAATTTGATTTTAAATTTTACCAAAAATTTATTTATTAAAAATCAGTTCTATAAAATATCCACTATTATATTTTTTAGTAGAATAATTCTCGTAGATCAAAGAGGGGGAAATGTGTCAAAATAAGTGTAGAAAAGATAAGATAAATGTAATGAGAGCTGAGGTCAATAAACCAAAACCAATATTTAATAAATGTTATGAAAGGTTGTCGATGGGTAACAAAAAAACAAATGAGATAAAGCAAAATTTGCATGTGGCTTTTTTTTATAAAAGCTAGCGCAAATGACAAATAAACCATCGGAGGCTGCTGCTGCTAATTTTCTGCTCTGATCATTTGCCTCAGATAACAGTTGGCTAAACTTATGCAGTGTATAGTTATAACTTGATATGAAGAGCTAAAAGATATAGATGGGTGTACCGGTCTCTCCTGTGAAATCGATGATGACAAGGTTTAGTCATAACAAAAGGTTTAGTACATTATACCTCAAACTTTGTATTTGGCTTTTTAAATTTTGTTTAAAAGAAGATATATTAGGAACAAACACTTAATCCTACATATTTTATCTGTGGATTAATTAAAACTTCAAGGAATAATTGGATTTTAAGACTATTAATTAGAGATGGAATTAAAATACTCATCATTATTATTAATTTTTTTCTTTAATGGTGACACCATTAAAAATTAATGTGCCAATATAGTTTATTTGAATCACTCAAATATGCAAGGAACACTTGTCAAACGTACCAGAAATAATTGGTGAAAATAAATTAGCAATTCTTCTTCATCACTTATGAAATCAAACCTAAAAATATATGAGGAATATAGCATCTATAACACTAGTTTTGTCTAAAATCTTCTCTTAAAAGGAAAAAATCAAAAAATGAAGCATGGAAAAATAAAGTTATGAACTAAGGGTGGTAAACCAAGCATCTGAATTCGAACCCAGGAACAAAATTGTTTAAAAAAATGAAAGTAAACTGCAGGACTATTTTTCAACAGTTTTAAATTATTGTGATTAAATATGATAATACCGATTATTAATGTAGCTACATCCTGGATGAAAATATTTTTACGTACTCCCATAATCATTAAAGTGAGATAAATATAGTGTGTTTGCCATGATCATGGAGCAAATAATGGTTAATAGTGTTTACGTACAATACACAATACGCAAGTGTTTTCCTGTTAAATTGATACTAATTTTGCAAAAGATTTAAATGCAGCTCCAAAGGAACCCATAGAGACAATGAGTAATATTTTATTCATTTATTTATTTACCTTTTATTTATATATTTGTTGTTATGTTTAGTATATAATTAACATTCATAGGGAAATTTAAAAAATATATATATGATTTTGACCCCATTAGAAACTATTGAAGTTTTCAAAAATTGTTAATGTATAATAAAAGTTAGAAAGCATGAAAGCTTAGATTTGTCATATGATAAAATTTTCAAATCAAAATTATATGCCTATTGTGAGATTTATTGATTTCATTTGATTGGTCATTGCTGTGCCTTGACAAGTAGATATGATCTGTTTTGATCATAAATCTGGGATGAGTGTTGCTGGGTGCTTGATTTTTAAAATTAATGTAGTTTATGGATTTTTGGTCAGTTAAAACTTATCATTTTGCATCAATACTATGATAATCCTGTGTGTATGTGTGAAGCTGCAAATGTTGATTATTGCTGAGGTATATTTATTGTACTACCTGGAAGGGATAGATAAAGAATAGCTATATCATCCTTTAATTACTTACTATTTATACAGGTATTGGAATTGACCCCAGCCCCATTTGTACTTACCATCTAAGTAGGGAATTATTTATGTAGTTGTGCTAAAATGTTTGCATGCCTTTTAAAAGTAAATGTGCAGAAACTAGTTTCTCACATAATGCTTAGCCTCAGGAAAAAGGCAGTTTCTTGCTTTATGCTAACATTTGAAAGTTATGAATAATTTGTTTAATTTTCCTTACAAAGACACAAATGTGTGCATTGTGAAGTGCTGCATAGTAATACAGAATGAATGGTTGGCCTTTGTGGGGTAGTAAAAAAGTTTCTTTGGCAGGGTTAGGGTTATAACCAGATGTCTGTATTGATGTGGGAGATGACTGAGAGTTGCTTTAATTTATACACTGACCTATCTGTAATCAAAATTTATGGAGGATAAATATAAACATCATCAAGCTGTGGCAACATATTAGTCTATCCAAGTGAAAACAATTGCTAGACTGATAACAGAATGATCAGGATTACAGGGGGATAGCGATGAATATTTAGTATGCATGAAAATAAAACTATTATTTTATATTTCAAATAATTACTTACAAATAATGAATAGTCAGAAAATTTGGATATAATATTGACTTCACATAAAAAAATAAAATATCTTATTGCTTGTTGGAGTAGTTAAATTTATCGTAGTTGTAGTAAAGTGGGCCAAGAAATTGAATAGGCTGCTGGGTAAAATTTATATGATAATATCATATTTATATTTAAATGCAGAATTCTAATTCCTTGCTTAAGTGCATTAACATTTAAGTTGAACTATGGGTCAAATAATGATTAAGTTTTAATTTTAAAATTTGAATATTATGAAAGTATATATATATTTGTTATTATTATTATTTATAGTGCTTAAATAGTATACCCTATTAGAATGAGTTCATGATAATCTGAAAATGTAGTTAATGTGAATTTCATTAGAAAAGAAATTAAATTTTATTTTTACAATGAATATAATATTTGAGATTATTGTGATACTACATATGTGTGTTTCTTTTCTTATTTAAGTATAAGAAACATTTGTTATTGTTATAAATTTACATATGTGTCTTGTTTTTTAATATTTGGATATTTAGAACCTTACACTGCCTTATAAAAGATATATTCTATATACTACCACAACCAATTTTATAAATGTGGTATAAATACAATGTATTAATACCAAATGACATTTAAATTTATGAATTGTCTTATGTTTGTTGATTTCTATAATTCATTTCCATAATTCACCTTTATAAAATATCAACCAAGACAGGTTTTTGTAGTGTGGGGGGGGGGGGGGACGACGATCATATCATGCAGATCAAGAAGATACCTGACTCATAAAATGTCATAGATTTAAAAAGTACTAGTTAATTTTGGCAAACAGATGGTAAGAAATAAAATGAAATAAAACAAAATAATCAATTTAGATATGTTAAACTTAGTTATTGAGTTCATTGCAATGTAATGAATATTAAGAGTAGACAAAAAATCCCTTTTCTGTTTTTGGTATTTAATATGATCCCCACTGGTGAACTCACATTAAATTTTATTTTGGCAAGTTTATCCATTATATCCATGAGATCGTAATGAGTTAGTAATAATTAATAATTGCACCTCACAAGCAGATCAAGACCTTGCAAAATTTGAGTACTTCGATTATTAAGTTTAAAAGAGCTAGCTTGGAAGTCAAATGTGCTAAAAATTGGGAAATACTATTATGATAATAATAATTAATCTGGAATTAGTGGGAATAAAAGGTACATTCGATTAGTGTAGGGCTATAAGTGTGTTTAAGGAAATAAGGTTAAGAGTTGTCAGTTAATATAAAGGAGAACATAACACAGACCTTTAGTGTTATATAACTGTGACTATAAAAAGTAATAGATGCTGAGAATGAAAATAATAGTAATTGAGTTAAGTGGGAAGTTTGCTTTGAATTAAATAGTAATCTAGTAGTATATATTCTAAACATAAGTTATGAGTTCTCTGCAGTGATTACTGATTTATTTATTGTCATTTAGATATTATAAATATATAATAACATTCTTGTGATTACAACTAGAGATCATATATCTATATAAAGTTGGGGCAGTAAGTTTCTTTATATTAATTTGTTGATAGTAATAACTTATCAGTATTTACATAATTGTTATTAAGTTCAAAATTAAGACCATAATAAATTAAATTGGATGCATCAACATTATATATATATTTTGGGGAGACATTTTAATTACTCTCTTCATTGTATCCTACAGTAATAAGCATGGATGATGATCTCTGGTGAGCATTATGATTTCATAGTTACAATTTGGTGCCTGGGTATATATAATCTTATTATTACTGGTTTTAGATAAACACTCCAGCATTCCTTATTCAGTTCCAATATTATTTTAATCTACTTTCCTAGATTTGAGGTTATATATATATTGAGCTGATAATTTCAATCAGCCTATGTTATATTCTCTGTGAGTATGTGGATATATGTATATACACGAATATATTAGGTAGGAAAATAGGAAATAAAAGCTGTGTGTATGTGGATATATGTATATACACATATATATTAGGTAGGAAAATAGGAAATAAAAGCTGTGTGTATAGGAACCTTTTTTTTGGCATTATTTATTAGTTATTTTATTGGGATTTTAAACAAGGAAAAAAAAAGAGAAAAAAAAAATGGTAGATTATTTATTTTTTAATTGGATTGAGAAATTAAATCGAAAGTGTTAGAAAAAAATGTGAAAAGTTTTTAAGTAGAAGAAAAAAATATTAAAAGTTTTCGGAAACAACTTCGTAATTAATTATTTTAATTTTCTAATCTGAAGGGAGGGGAGAGAGAGAAAGAATTGTAATTAATTCTATTATCATGACTCCTGGTTAGCAAGGTGTTAAAACAAAAAAAAAAATAAAAGGAATGCAATCACTAGCTGGGAACATGATAAAAAAAGTACAATGAAGAAAAGGACTATAAATAAAGAGAGAAGCCTATAGTGATTACTATTACTTTTTTTAATGAAAAAAGAACTATTATATAAAAAAAATTAAATAAAAATGATCAAAGGCTAAAACGAAATAGAATCCATTCCCAACCTGGGCAATGACCCATTCCTAGATCTTCATTGAACCATAAAACCATCTCAAGGAACATCAAACTACATAGGAGAAATCAAAACTAGCCGTGGAACAAAAATTTAGTTGCCCAGAATCAACTTCCAAGACGTATGAAGAAAGGCTTATGGATGTGCACTGATCGTTCAGGGTAATGGAAACTTTGTTTATTGATTGAACTATAGACATTAGCAAACTTTAAACATATGTTTAGGATTGCATTTAACCATTAATGAACTATGAGTTATGACAATAGAAGGGGATTTTGTTTTAATATTAATAATGTTTATATCTGCATTAATTAATTTGTTTAGTTAAAATATGTAAATTATTTGTATTTTTTTAATTTTCTGTATGAATGGTTTAGCTAAAATTTGACCAAATTTTCAGGGCTATTGGGTGAGGTCAAGAAAAGATAATAATCCAATAAATGAATCCATGAAAATTTTATCAGAATAGAATTAAAAATGATTTAGAAAGCAAGTGAAAAGTTTTAAGGGTTGAGAAAATATCGAAAGAGAGGGTATGGGTCTTGTGTTATAACTTAGTCCTAACAGTAAGCTGCTTGGTCCTACTGGCCAAGATTTTGATCGGTTTGGATGCTTATTTAAGTAAAAGTGCAGGTTCCTTCGAGAACGAAATATATACTGTATTGCTCTTCACCTTTGTTTTTTTTATTTAATTGAAAAAAAATGAAAAGAAGAATAAGGAAGATTATGTTAGTTATGTAAAGAGTCAAGAAAAAGAAGGAAGATATAGAGGGGTTATTAGGGATTTGTTTTGTTAATGGTCCCAAATAAACAAAAAAAATGAAACTATAATAAAGCATATCATTGGTTAAAGAATATGAAAGTGTATTTGTTTATTTGTGTTTGTTCTGTAAACAATAAAACCTCTTATTGTATTAAATCCATCCATGTTGAAATGGGATTGTTGAGAGAATTTTGGGTTAGTCTGTCATACGCATACAAATTATCAACCACAGAATATGGGATTTTTTTAATTTTGCAGTTCTAGGTTCTTTTCCTAGTGGCACCCTTGAATGATAACGATTACAGAAGTTTTACTTTTTTAAATTCTCAGTGTACAATCATTCAGGTATAAAAAATAGTGGCACAATATATCACTAAGTAATTGTAACTTTTCTAAGTTTTTCTAGAAAATTTCTCACTCATCACAATTTTGTGTAATTCTGCTTTGGACATTTTTTTCTCATCTAATCAATTCTCAATTATTCTGAAATTTTATTGTGAGCTCAAAAAATTACCTTATTGCAATAACAGAGTTATGTTGTTAACAGACACTATAGTAAAGGTTACATAACCCAGTACCAATGGTCTGGGCATAAAAAATCAACTGTTCAATCAGAAATTGTGCATTGCTACAAGGCTCAATGTAACATTATGGATGTATGTTGGAGCTAATTTTTCATCTCTGTTTCTGATGGCCTGAAGCTTTGCTAGAAGTAATTTCTTATGGTCAACCAAGGTATGTCCACAAATGAGTGTGCAACTAGTTGATGAATAGGCAAAACAATGGAAACGTTATGATTTTTATGGATGAAAAAATCCCATTGGATATGCTAGAAATTAGTCTGGTGAAAAGTTGGATATGCTAGAAATCAGTTTGGTGAGGAGAGGCTCTCTAGGTTTGTATATGGATGCAATAAAGTCTCTGTCCCATTGGAGTGATGTACAATGACTCAGAATAGGTATTATTGTGTCATCATACAATTTACCTAAAGGGCAGACAAGGTCCAAGCATGAGAACCCTCTACAATAGACCAGAAAATGGCATGTGCACAGAGCACTGTTTTAATTTAATCAAAAAAATCAAAAAATTTCGGTTTGAGATGACCCTGTTTAAACCTTTTAATGATTGAATGATTGGGAAGGGTTAGCAGTGATGGAATTGGGGGAATTTCTTCATTAGTTAGGTGGTATGCATACCAGCACATAATTTTCTGCGAATTAACTTGAATAGGTAGAGGGATAAATTTTGCAATATTTAACAATAAGGATGACAATCAACTCCTCACAGGAGAAAAAGGTGTGTCTGTAGAAGAAACAGATATAAAGCATGATGCTTCTGTAAACAACGAGATAGGTTAAGGATGGTGTAATGTGTATGCTGGAAACAAAAGATTAAAACAGAGTGCAATGATAGCCCATTGAGTTTTGTGTGCCTATGGAGACCCCTCAGGCTGATGGTCATGGTCTTGCCCTTCCACATAAGTCTTGCACATAGTGAATTTATCTTTCTAATAAATTTTTGGGAAAAATTAATAATTGGCATGTAATAAGAGATCCTTGGGAACATCAGGATGTTGAGCAGTGAAGTGTTCACATATAGTGACAAATAAACTTTGAATAGTGAATCAATGGTTTTTTGGATTGAGAGAAGGGAGTCCTGTATGGTTCTTCTCAATGCAAAGAGTGAGTTATAGATTGGGAAGTCCAGAAATTTTTGGGACATAGCAGTGAAAGGAGATGGGATGGTGTTCCCAGAGGATATTTTCCATGCTGAGGATTTATTTAAATTAAGGTTAAGTCCTGACTTGGAAGAAAAGGCTAGGAGGTTTTTGGCAAGCTCTGGGATTAGTCTTTGTGATGGGAAAAAACAGCCAGGTCATCTATGTATGCTATGTAGGGGATTGATCTATTGAGGGTGGGTATGAATATCCCAGGGAGGTCTTGTTTACGTCTAATTAATAGAGAGATAATGTAGATTATAAATAGCAGTGCACTCAGGGGAGAGCCCTATGGAATGGAATTTGTTGGGGTAAAAATGTGAGATACTTCCATTCAGAAAGATGGAAATGGCTCAGTTGTTGAGGAAATTTGCTATATTTATTATCCCAGAAGGGATATCATATTTCCCAAGAAGGTTGATGAGGCCATGTGTTCTGATGGAGTCAAAGGCACCAGAAATGTCCAGCTGGATGACTACTGGTTTAGATATCCTCATGATTTTGGTGTAATTGACTACCATCTTGAATAATGCTATTGCATCACTGGTTGAAGAACCTTTCTTGGCAAACTGGAACTGGGATATGAATGGAAGGACCTTATCCTTATCTAATCCTTGATTATGGATTCCACTACCTTGATCATTAACAGTGTCATAGAGATGGGCCTAAGATTCTCAAAGGGGGAAGTAATGTATTCTTCTTGAGAAAAGGCACCCCCCTATTGGGTACAGGCCACCAATGTCAAGGAGTTTGGTAGATATGAGATTAACCATTCTATGTATGATTGGAATTGGACATTTTTCAAAGTTAAAAAGTATAAATCGTGGGATAGTATGAAGACCTGGATGTGTTTTCTCCAGAATAGAGGATAGTTTCATACTAATATCTTTTTCAGTTATGCCATGATTTATAGTTGTGGATTCCTTAAGATTAGGATCATTTGACTCATGAGGATGACTTTGAAAAAGTTAAGAATTTTTGTGATCATGCTGTTACCAGCATAGAGCTTACTGTCAATTTTGATGGAGGGGGGTCAATTATTGTTTTGTAGTATTTTAATTCAAATAGCAGGATTAATTTGCTGAATATTGTCACTTTACATTTTAAAACAGTGTAAGTACTTCTATGCATACAATCGCCTAGTATTGTGTAATTATTTTATTTTTATTTTTTTCAAATTCTGTCCATGGTTTGTAAAAATGTTTTTGCTCTGATTGTTTTTAATTTTAACTTTTTACTCAAAAATCATTAGTCTCAAAATATAAAACATTTTTATATTGCTAGTTCAGTTTTGAATTTGCTCTTTTTTTTCCAAGCACTATTAGTTTTGTTTAGGCGATGTTTATGTATTATCGTTATATAAACCATTGCTTTTCAACTTAGCATCTGTAATGTCGTTTGAAGTATTTATTCTTAAATTTTCAATGTTTGCAATTTCATCTAAATATCTTTATTTATTCTCATTTCACACTTAATAGGTCTGAGTTTTGTTAAATTTCAATCTCTTTTAGTGTTTTTTTTAGATTAATGATATCTATATATATAGTGAAGTTAAACATTCTATCATGTGCTATTTTCTAACTTAAACCATTTTATCTACACATTCTTTGAATACTTTTGAGTCATCACACATAATATATGTATGATTAATTAGTATACTATTAGTTAACATGATTTAAATACTGTCAGGTGATCTTTGGGTCTTTTATCATTACAGTTAAATGCTTTCTAGTATTCAACAGAACAATTTAATTGTTATGGTACTTCTTTTTGCAATAAGGTGATGTGGTGATATCTAATATATATTATTTTTATCATTTTAACATTAGTTTATTTATCTATCAAGAGTTTCTCTGTCTGCACTCTCAATCTTTGCCTTATAATAATCAAATGCTTATATATAAAGTATTTACATAACATTAATATTTTGGGTTTTTTAAAGAAAAACTTGTGAAAACTACAGATTGATACTAACTATGCTCTTTGGGAATTTCATCTTTTCCAAAAAAAATACAATATTACCCACTTTGCGAATTTCTGAAGTATACACTTTCTCTACCCATTTTATCACATTTTCAATGAAATGTACGGCTGAAAAGTTGGAGAGTAGAGAAGATTGAAGCTTGTCCATTAAAGTTTGAAGATTTTCTATCGTAATATAAACTAAGCAGTGATTGTATATATGTGGGGGAGATAGTGACCTGAATCAACTGATGAGTGCTGGTTCAGCATGAAATACGTGTATTGGAGATCATTTGTCATTGTCACATGTATGTGGTCATGTGTATCAGTTCAATGAGGTGAATTGGATAGCTGTAGGGAGTTTGAAAGTCTGAATTCAAGTCCCTTATATATATATACACTATCAAATATCAAGATCTAAACTAATTAATATTTGAAAGTCTGAATTCAAGTCCCTTATATATATATACACTATCAAATATCAAGATCTAAACTAATTAATATAATAAAGCAAAGACACCAATCCAAAATGAAATCACTAGCTAAAATCAAATTTAAAATTCAACATAAAACAAATATATATTATACTACTTTGCCACAATTTTCATTCACATTCCGTTTATCTTTAATATTAAAATAATTCTTAAGTAAAAGAAAAAACAATTTAATAAAGATTTAAGATTTTGAAGGTAGAAATTTATTGGCAAACTCTGTTGATAGATTAAACTTAATAGGAATGCAAGTTGAAATTGTCAGAAAGAAATATATCATATTTATTTTGTCGTATTGTTTTTACACTTAAGAAGTCACACCTTGACGCTGGAAACTACTGATAGTCAAATGTTTAATTTGATTTTGGATGGTGATTTAATTTTAAATTTGTGTGTCTATAATGTAAGTTATTGTAACCTGTTTACCTCTTAGAATTTCAAATTTTGTATATTCTCATTGATACTTATAATAGCACTATTTTAAAACTAGAATAGACCTAGGTCTAGGAAAAAAATACATTTTGCACTTTTAAGATAAGCAAATGAAATATAATTATTTATTCATATAACATTTGTATTAACTTTTTAATTATCGTACATACCATAATGTTTGTCCGATGTTGACTGCCTTAAATAAAAAACTATATATAGTGATTTACCACAATGCTTATGTCCACTTACGAAAGGAAAATGTCAGATAGAGCTGAATTCTCGTGCATTTGATTATGATTCAAGTGAGTATTTGGATTTAAATATTTTCTTTAATTATTTATTTTAATTAACAGAAGAATACGATGTTTTTTTTTATTCTTTAGGGAGTTTATGAAATAAAAGTAAGTGTTTTTTTTTTTTTATTAAGGGAAAAAAATGCAGGTGACATGTTGTAAATACATTTGTTTAAAAGAAATCTTGAGATCATACTACAGTCAATAACTTTAGTCTTCTCCATTGATTCATAAGAGCCTTTGAATTGCCAAGTCCTTTAATTCACAGATCCTTAAAACTTCATCTATGTTACCATATCTTTGTATAAACCGCATTTATGGAATTCATACTTTAATCCATTTCTGAATTTCTATCGCTTTCCTGTTCTGAATTTTCTTCAAAATTTTTCTCTTGTGAGCTTATTTCTTCATCAGCTGTGATTTCTTCTGTTTCATCAGTACACACAGGACTAGTACTAATTTGTTGCTGCATTTTCTTTGGATAGCCATCTACTTCCTCGTTTCCAGAACTGTCACTATGAGCCTCATTGCTCCATTGCTCTTCTACATTATCAAGTTCTTCCACTGGATTATCAGACTTTTCTGAGATACCCTGCACTACTTCATCTTGCCTGATTCTGGACCAGTCACTATGAGCCTCAATACTCCATTGCTCTTCTATGTTATTGATTTTTTCCTCTGGATTATCTGCCTCTTCTGAAATTATCTGCCCTATTTCATTCTTGCTACATACATGTCCTTTCCAAAAAAGACATGCCCCTTTAGATTCAACAATACATTTGAAGATCATGGGATAAGCTAAAATATCATGTTCCATTACCTCTGGATCATTGACTATCTGATCTTCTGATTCAGTTTCTATCTCATCCCCTGACTCCTGTTGAGCGAACTTCTTCTGTCTTCTTTTCCTTTTTCTCTTTCACCTTGAGAGACCCTCAATTTTCTTTTCTTGCTCACCACACAGCTCGATGTTTGAGCCCACAACACTATGCTCATTGGTTTGCGAGCCAGAGCCATTCTTATTTTTTCTCTTGAAACTTGCATTGTGTCATTTTACCCAAAGAAAGACTAAAAAAAAACTTGGCTGTTTATCAACAATCATAGAAGTAGTCTAAATATTGTGGACATTTTATATTTTCTTTATGTTTTTCAAAATAAATGTGAAAAAAAAAAATTATTTTGATAAACATCGCGCACACACACAAAATAATAATGGAAGAAAGTTTTGATTTTTTAAAAAAATAAACTGCCTTGGTTTAAAAATAAAACGTCTTGTGTAAAATGTTCTTTTAAAATTTTAATAGAGAATTTTATAAAAATTATATTTTTTTCTACAGTAAGAAAACAATAATGACACGAACTAATTAATTTTACTATTTGTATTTAAATACTAAAATATTAACAGTGAGAAGGGTGTTCAGCAGGGCGACTCCATATTTCCAAAACTATTTCAGCAATTTTGGAAGTAGTATTAAAATGGGATGCTAAGAAAATAAAAGTAAATAGACATTATTTAATTTATCTAGATTTTGCAGATGATGTAGTTGTAATTGAAAATAATGTTTTAGAGCTTCAGAAGATGTTGGGAGAGTTATCAGATGAAAGTAAGAAAGTAGGATTAAAGGCAAATGTTAAAAAGACTAAAATAACGTACAATGATTTTTTTTCAAAATAAAAAAGTAAAGTTTGATAAAGATGAATTAGAAAAAATTAACAACTACAAATATCTTGGATAGATTATTACATGATGGATAAAATTAATTATAAAATTAAGGTTGCAGTAATTTTGGTAGAAATAACTTAATATTAAAAGGAAATATGTTTATGTGTCTAAAGAGGAAGGCTTTTAATAAATGTGCTACCTGTTTTAATTTATGGATCTGAGACTTGGACCCATAACAGAAGATCACTATAGAGACTTCACACACTCAATGAAATATGGAGAGATATATGTTATGAGCAACAAGAAGAGATTGAAAATAAAAGATATGGGTCAGAGAATAAACAGGTGTTATTGAAATCATTGTAAGAATTAAGAGATTGAAATAGAGATGAGGTAAACATATTACTAGAAAGAAGAGATGATAACATGTGAACAGATGAAATCTTAAACTGGATTCCAAGAAATTATAAAAGTATAGGCAAATTCTTTTTTATGAGTTCTAAATTCTTTTTTACGAGTTCTTATTATGTAAAGATTTGCCACAATTATTATCATCAATTTCTATTAACTATTAACTTCAACTATTTTTTAGAAAAAATGTTTGGCATTATTTTTAAACTTTTGTTATTTTTTTTTAAAAAAATAGTACTGCCATAATTGCCTGCTGTTATCATGAAAATATTTATTTCTCATAAAATAAAAAGGCAAAATTTATGCCTACAAAGTTATGGTTTTATTTATTACACAATTTTTTAATATATATATATAAATACAAGTGATAGCAAGATACGTGATTAACGTGATTATAACTTGTTTTTGTTTTTCATATATATATATATGGCTGCAGAAAGGAGTTTGCTATTAACTGAAAGGAGACCCTTTGATTCCTCTTGGAGGCCTAAAAGGAACCGAGCAGGGCAAACTCCTAATTTCCACTCCATACGTTCTTGTCATTGCAGCTGTTATTACTATGTGATTATTCATATAGTATACGAACATGGATGGGTTGCTCACCAACACGCATTAGCCAGTGTGGTGAGTTTATTGGCTTTTTACCTCCGAGTTTAAGAATATTTTTTCAATATATACAATCATGACAGACAAAAATAAATCATGACCCTTATTCCCAGGAGGCTGTAAAGTCACCAACCAAGGCAGCGGTTGGTGGCCGAAGGTGGCATGTGCTAAGAATCCCCTGATTGCGGACTCAGGCTGCCATTTGATGACGACTTTTTATTTAGGTACTTACAACTGCAGATCACTTTCAAGTGAAGGAAGATTGCAAGAGTTAGAAGAAGAACTGTCTTATATTAAATGGGACATTATTGGACTTTGTGAAGTTAGAAGAAAAGGTGAAGAAACAATTGATTTAAAAAGTGGATATATTCTCTACTATAAAGGCACAAATATTGGAAATACAAGTGGAGTAGGATTCATTATAAATAAAAAATGGAATAATAACATTGTGGAGATTGATGGTGTATCAGACAGAGTGGCAAGATTAGTTTTACAACTTAATAGCAGATACCAAATGCAGATAATTCAGGTTTATGCCCCAACAAGTTCTCATAGTGATGAAGTTATAGAAGATTTTTATATGGATGTACAAAAGGCTTTTGATCAGAGTAAACAACATTTTAAAATTGTTATGGGAGACTTTAATGCTAGAATTGGTAAACAAATGAGAGATGAAAATGCTGTAAGTAATTTTGGTTATGGTAATAGAAATGAGAGAGGACATAGACTTGTGGAGTTTGCAGAAAAAGAAAAACTTTATATTATGAATTTTTTTTTTTGAGAAAAATGTTAAAAGGAAATGGACATGGAAGCATCCAAATGAAGGTACAGCAGAATTGGATTATATTTTGACTAACCGAAAATACATATTTCAAGATTGTAATGTTCTTAATAAATTTAACACATGAAGTGATCACCGATTAGTAAGATGTAAGATACATGTTAATGCAAAACTAGAGAGACAAAAATTATTAAGGAAAACAATATTTACAGTTGATATTCCTAATCTTCAGAAACATTCTAATGAATTTAGATTAGAACTTACAAATCGGTTTCAAGTATTAATAGATTTTGAACATGATTCAGATTTGAATGACATTAATAGGAAAATAAGCGATACACTTTTAAAAACTGCAACAAAGATAGCTGGTAGAAAAAAGCAGCAATTGACCAGTAAAATTTCTACTGAGACTAGAGAATTTATGAAGAAAAGAAGGAATATGAGGATATACAACAATGATGCATTAAAAAAGATTGAATATCTCGAATTTTGTAAAATGGTGCGGAAAAGAGTTGAAAATGATATAAGAAAGTATAATTGTGAACTAGCAAGGAAAGCTGTAGAAGAGAGTAAAAGTCTAAAGAGTGTAAAACAACATTTTGGTATTGGTAGGAAATTTATATCTGCAATAAAAAAAAAGATGGCATTATTTCTAAAAAGAGAGATGACATCATAAAATGTGTAGAAGACTTCTATCAAGAATTATATAGTAATAAAGAACAAGTGCCTCCTATACATATTACATCTTCTGAATTGCCCAGAATTTTGAATGAGGAAGTGAGACATGCAATTAAATTTATGAAGAAAGGGAAGGCTCCAGGTAGTGATGGAATTGTAATTGATATATTAAAAGAAGCAGGTGAAGAAATAGAAACAATTTTAGCAAAGTTATATACCAAATGTCTAAATGATAAAGATGTACCAGATGATTGGAAGAATGCAGTATTAATATTAATATTTAAAAAAGGTGATAAAGAAGATATTAGAAATTACAGACTTATCAGTCTTTTATCAGTTTTATACAAAATTTTTACTAAGATAATTACAACTCGTTTACAGAAAACACTGGATTTCCGCCAACCAAGAGAACAAGCTGGATTAAAAAGTAGTTTTAGTACAGTAGATCATATCCATGTATTGAGAGAAATTATAAAAAGGACAAATGAATATGAGTTGCCATTATGCTTAGGATTTGTAGACTATTAAAAGACATTTGATTCTATAAACATTTCTTCAGTGATTAAAGCATTGGATCATCAAGGTGTGGATCCAGGATATTGTCATATTTTGAAGAATATTTATAAAAATGCAACAGCAATAATTAGATTACATAATGATAGTAGGAAAATTAACATTGAAAAGGGTGTAAGACAGGGTGATTCCATATCTCCTAAACTTTTTACAGCAGTGCTGCAAGAAGTATTTTGTGGATTAAAATGGGAAACTAAAGGAGTGAAAGTAAATGGAGATTATTTAAGTCATTTAGATTTGGCAGATGATGTAGTTGTTTTTGCAAATAATGCTTTAGAGCTACAGGAAATGTTGCAGGAGTTATCAGATGAAAGTAGGAATGTAGGACTAAAGATAAATGTTAAAAATACTAAAGAAATGTTTAATAGATTTTTTCAAAATATGAAAATAAAGATTGATTATGATGAGTTAGAAGAAGTTAACAGTTACAAATACCTTGGTCAGATTATTAATACAGATGGAAATATAATGGATGAAATTAATCATAAAATTAAACTTGGTTGGAGTGCTTTTGGTAGAAATAACTTGATACTAAAAGGAAATATGCCTATGTGTTTGAAAAGAAAGGTTTTTAATTAATGTGTTTTGCCAGTTCTTACTTATGGATCTGAGACTTGGGAACTTCATAGAATAGCAATACAGAGAGTTCAGACCACTCAAAGAAATATGGAGAGATGCATGTTGGGAGTAACAAGAAGGGATCGAAAATGCAATGCATGGGTAAGAGAACAAACAGGTGTTACTGACCTCATTGAAAAAATTAAAAGACTGAAGTGGAGTTGGGCTGGACATATTGTTAGAAGAGATGATAACATATGGATAATTGAAATTTTAAACTGGATTCCAAGAGATTGTAAAAGACCCAGAAAGAGACCACATGTGAGATGGATGGATGAAATAAGAAAGTGTGCAGGGGTGATGTGGAGAAAAAAAGGTAAAGATAGAAAAAGATGGGCTGAACTTGGAGAGACCTTCATCCTGCAGTGGATTGATAATGGTTGATGATATATATATATATATATATATCACTATATTATTTCATATATATATATATATATATATATATGAAATAATAAAGTGAAGTAAAATTAAAATTTTAAAAATGCAGTTCAGTTATTTTTTACTTCATAATTTCCTAATAATTAAACATTCTAGACAACAAAATATACATTTCATTCATTTTATACGTGAAAATTTTGAATATTTATAATAATAAACTTCATTAAAGCAAAACTGTAAATTTATGCAAGGTCGTTAAAAATGAGATTACATCTGTCTCCTGCTATAGAACGAATAGGTTTGCGCAATAATTTATAACTTAGACACACAATAGATTGAAGCGTGGTGAGCAATGATTGGCCTATATACAGATAAACTCTGAGCATAAATGTACACAAAAACTTTTTAAATTGATATTCATGGGTGAGTGCATGTATATTAGTGAAGCATGTGGCTGAAGGATTGATCATTTTTATAATAATACACACATAGTCTGCACTTTGTAAATAACAGAATATTTATTACAATAAATTCAAAATTTATTATGTATTTCATCATAGGTGTTTTAAAATGTGATTATATCTGTCTCATGTTATAGAATGAATAGGTTTGTAGGATTCAATTAATAATCTATAATACAGGCAAACAATAGATTGAAACCCTGATTTCAGCATGGTGAGCAATGATTGGCTTATATATTGGGATCTGTGCTTTGAACATGGTATTATTTAAATGCCTTACTTAAGTGTTTGGCTATTTTTAAAAAAATAAGAGAAGAATGAAACATGATAAAATTTATTGTGATATAAAAATATGTGTGAATTATGATATCCAAGTTTTACTTAATTGATTTAATTAGTCTATTCAAGTAACTATAAATTCTTAGTATAAAATTTTAATGACATAAAGATTATTGTAATAGGTAACTTTATATTCAATAAGTAAATATGCTTATAAGATGAGAATTAGAGCTTAGCTCATATTAATGTAAAAAAATTAAAGTAAAATAAGGTTTATAAGACTGATTAAAGCTAATTTTTAGGTTTAGAAAACTATAAATTAGTTAGTGAATTTTGTAATGATTTAATGTTACTGTTAAATTAATTATTAGAAGTGATTAATAATTAGTTTGAGTTATTGTCTTATTAGAGCTCAAAATAATTAATTAAAGTTAGTTTATTTAAAAGAAATATTGAAGTTAGTTACAAATGCTCAGGTTAACTATTAAACAGATTAAATTTAAAAGGATAGAAAGTAAGTTCCGGTATGTGTGTGTATGAGTAACTATGCATGCATGTTGGTTTATTAAAATGTTATTTATTATAAGTGAATTTAATTTGAGTTTATTTATTTATTTAAAAATATTTATAGTTAATTCAGTATTAAAAGTGTTTAAAATAAATGAGTGTAAGAGCTTATACACAAAAGATATAATTTATAAAGATAATAATTTAAAATAATAATTGTATTATTCATTTTATTGTTTTATTTTTTTATTATTACTAAATAAGTTTAAACATAAAGATCAGTTTAAAAACTAATGGAAATTTTTAAATTATCATGTAATAACTAGAAATAAATCAATATTATGTATTTTTTTTATTTAGTTCTGGGTAGTAGTGTAAATAATTAATGCTAGAGGTCAGGAAATAAATGTGTGGCTAATTAAAAAAAAACCATCAAAATAGAGGTTTAAATAGGGGATTTTTAGTGTATGTGGCTGTTTTTAGGTCAGATCAACTCTGCTCTTCTCTCTTTTTGTGTTTTTCCTCTTCATTTTATCCAAAGAATCTATAACAGGAAGACATTAAAATTTAGTTTCAATTTTTATTCTAAATTAATAATGTTATTTTTTATAAACTACAATTATTTGGTAAGTAATTATGTGTTGCTAGAAAACAAGAAGGTATTAAGTTTTCTCATGCTTTAGCCTAAAGGAAACTTCAAAGAAATTAGCAAAATGCCTAAGAAAACTGGTATTGTCTATTGAGTAATTGTAACCGTGTGTGAACTGATACCTAAAGAAAATAAAGGTAGTATGTTTCCCAATATCTTTTCAAAATTATATAACAAACTCTGTACTGGACCATTTTTGTTATTTATTCCTTATCTTTAGTGAAATAATATTACAGTTCACTGTTGATAAACTTTTAAGATTTAAGTTAAAATTAAAGAAATAAATGCTTTAATGAAAATTAACTTTGTCTAATTCAGAAATGATTAACTCTTGATAATTAGATTAATAATAATTTGGTTTTTAAACATTCTCTTTACAATGGTATTATATGCTGACTCACATACTTCCAAAAATGAAATGAACTTTATTCCATTTAATCTCTGAGAAATTAATTATATTAAAGTTTCTAAGAGAATACTTTTAATGTGGAATGAGTTGATGCATTGATTCGAAGTCTTTAAAAAATATTACTTCAAATTAACAATAATAATAAATAGAAAGAGGGGGAAACGTCTACTTTTAAATATACTATGGAATTTGAAAACCATTCAAACTGTTTATTTTAGAATGAAAGTAATTTATTAATTACTATCATTAGTTACCTCCGGATAAATATAAATAATAATATGAAAAGCGCTTTTTAGAATAAATGAACTGCTATTTCTAAAATATATCTGCCGAAAATGTTAAAGAAATCATCCCTAATAAACTATAGCGAACTCTATGAAATAGACATATGCGTGGATGAAAATGGATTTGAATCTAGTGCAGTAAATCTTTAAGTGTTGTTATTTTATATATCATTTTCCCTGGAGGGTCATGAATGCTATGTTATTTTAAAATGTAACAAATTCTGGATGCAGTGCTTCTAAAAATGATTCGCCATAGAAAACACATTGTTATCTCCGTCAAGTAGCTCCCCGTGGGGGTCTCGGATAAAGAACTATGGGTGTTTAAAAAAAGGAATAATAATATTTTTTTATTTCTTTTAATACTATGCAAAAGTCTTTTTTTTTAATTATATGATAAAATTTAGCATTTTATTATTATGTTAATTAAGGTAAAATTTATACTTTTTTTTTTTGGCTTAATTAAATTATATATGATATGCGTATCAAGTAAAGGGATCTATTTTTTTTTACATTGCTAGTAGTATTTTATTAATACATAATTTATCTATTTATGGGTAAACAGCCAATATCTGGTATATTAGAAACTCATAAAAATTTCAACTACTATAATATAATAATTTTATTATGAAGGTATTTATCGTTATTATATTTAGTATTTTGGCATTTTCTATTTGTCTACTTTACTGCTATTATCTAGATATGTGTTTTTCTTATTATTTGTGAAATTTATTATGCTATTTAAAGTATTTTTAAAGTTGCTTTGACTTGTATTTATTTGTTGGTTTTTGTACATTATTTCGTGTATGTATTTTAGAGATAGAAAATTTATTTTTTCAGTAGTATTTTTTTTTCATCTTGCCATAGTTATGCCCAGGGTATATCCTAGCCCCGTTTTATAGCTGTAGAATGCATATGGCTTTATTAACATTGTGTATTAATTATATTGTACATTGGATGATTTGAGAGTTGTTCTTCCCAATGTTTGTTTTTTTTTATGAGAGGATTATATTTTGATATTTTATTATTGTCTATGTGCTTAGATAGCATATCTTGATCATTAGATGGCATTTGTTTGGTTTATATTTCATTTCCCATGTGTTAGGACTTTATCATACATATATTTACCTGAGAAAAGGTGTTAAAATATCCATTCCTTATTTCCCATTTGTGTAGTTGTACCTCTGAGAAAGCTTTCTCTCATGAGGATATCAAATTTATATTCCACCATGTGAGGTGAAGTCAACATATGTGTTAAAATTGTTATGACAATTGATAAGTTAGAATTTGAAGTGTATATTTGCTTCAGGAACATTTGATATTCATAGTATATAGCAAAGTAACGTGTGTATTGTACTGCTATGCCTTGCCAGCAGTCTACAAGAAAGCTACCAAATATTTTTAGAAATTTAATGTTAATGTATGAGAATAACATAATAAGAGATGCACGGATGTATTATTATCATCATCACTATCCAGAAGTAGTTTGCTGATGGATTGCTAAGACAATTAAAGGTTTAAATAATATATTATGTGGACATGGACAAAAATCTAGTATGTTGTGTGCATGGCTTCTGAAAAGTTTTACCATTTTATAGTTACTAAGTTAACAAAATTCCAGACAGTAGGTATCTTTCTTATCTATGTCTTGTATGATAATTAGTATTATCATGACAATCTGCTCAAATTGGTTATCCATATATCAATTAAGGGTTAAGTTTCTAATTTTATTTTTAATGCTGTAAATAGACTTATTAGTTAATATACTAATCAATAGGAACCAACTGGACATGAAAGTACATCTCAGATATTATTGTAAATTATATTTTTAAAAGCTTTAGTAAATGATTATTCTATAACAATAGAATAGTATGAGAATTATGTTTAAAATAAGTCAACCCGATAGAAAATTATTCTTGCTATAAAATAAGTGTATCATAAAATAAAATAGTGCTAACCAAATTAGATGTTTAGCCCAAAATTAACCAGTCCGAGTTAACACAAGCACTCAAATGTTTGTAAATAATTGATCGCTTTGCAAGTGGCTAGGCGATTATTTTTGTTTATTATTTATGTTTCTTGTACAACAAACAGCGCCTATGTTTGCAGATGACCATTCTTTTTTGTAAAATATTTGTTATTAAATTTTGTGTAAAATGAAATTGATGTCAACTGTCAATAAATGTGTTTTATTATTATTAAAATTTAGTCTTTGTCTCTATATATGATTTGTTAAGTCGTGAATTATTAATTAGATTACAGAAATATTGGTTTAAATCAGGTAAACAATTCTAATAAGATACATATCCAAACTTAAAAATGAAAGATCCATAAGAATTACAATACCAAAGGTTGGAGTTACATTTAAAATAAAACTAATTATTTTGATTTATATTTGAATTTATTTTCATTTAAGACTGCATATTATTTCATTATTCGACAAATGAAGAAATTGATTTTAAATTATGTTGTTGATGAGTATTAAAATGACGTCTAATGTATCCATTTCCTTCTAAATACTCGAATGTCGTCCAAGGTAAAGACTTTGATTTTCCCAAATTACATTGTTTTATGCATTTGTTAGTTAAATTAAATATTTCTTTAATTAAACATAATTATTATTATAAACAAGACATTTATTTTTTATATAGCGCGTGTATTAGCTTATTGGCTTATTAATATTATAGATTATTATTATTATAGTATATTGGGGATACATTAACTTATAAGAGAAGTGTATGTCTCCTTTAGTCTACCAGGATATCATTCATTTATTCAACAACGTGATATGACAATTAATACTTAAAATTATTACATAAAGAACCATGATATTATCACATATATTTTATGATTATCCAAATTACTTTTATTGTTGCAAATACCAATAGCGTGACATTAACAAATCAATTATAGTTATATGTACTATAAGAAAAGTACATTAGCTCTTACTAGCGTTATTTCAGATCAGATCATGGCAATAAACTTTATTTGGTGATCAACATTTGTTTTTCAAGATATCTAAAGAGGGTATAATAGAAGAAATTCCTTTTAGTATTCTATATGATATGCAAAATACCTATGCTCTTGAGAATGCATTTTAATATGGAGACGATTGGTTCATCTAAAAATTGTGTAAGATTATGTGAGATTTCTCCTCTTCTTAATTTGTTTGTCTATTATAATATTATGCATTTGTCATTATTTTCGTTCCCTTTTATTTTAATGCACGTCTCCATAGTAAATATAATTATAACACATAATCCATTGAGCTTAGTCAAAGATGCATCATCAAAATGGTGGAGTATAGCATGTAAATTATTCCTCTGGATTAGAGTTTGGATAGAAGTAGCCCGTTATTCCTGTGGGTTAGAATATAGGTAAGCTCTAAGCATAAGCATACTTTTGAAATCGATGCTCACAGGTGAGTGCAAGTTGATTTGTAAAGCAGGTGACCAGAGGGTTCTTTTTTTTATAATATTACCTAATAGATGTTTAATGACATCATAAATATAAGCATTCTTATTAAAAAAAATAATATTTTATTCATTATCGAAAATACAGTAATAAATTGCATCAAAATAGATGTCCATTACATCTCATTTACTAATCCATTATTTGTTTCATTGGATTGAATTTTTGTATTTACAATATAATTATACTGTTTAAAATGACCAGTGTACTTAATAAAATATGGCATCTTAGTTCACAATAAAAATAAAAGCATTTTATTCATTGAACAATTTAAAAAAAACCTTGATCACAAGTTACAGAAATGGCAAAAAAATAAATTTAAAATTGTATATTATGTTATCTTTTTTTGTTGTTGTTATTATTCTTGTATGCTTTATTTTAATTAATGAATCACAATTGATTGAGTTAACAATGTAAATGGATTTCAATATGGATACCACAATCTTATTAACTAAAGAAAAGGGTAATATATGTACTCAATTTATCAATAAATAGTTATACAGTGTTACAGGTTATTACACACGGATTATTATTTTTTATTAATAATATATTTACTTGTGTGTTTATTATTTTTCTGGTTAATTTTTATTAATTTTAAACTTTATTATCAGGTTTTAAACCATTTTAACTAGTTATCTATTGTATATATAAAAAACTGATTTATAATAAGTTTTGGAGAATGAATCGTTCTCATTATATGACGATAAAGATGGATATATAGACATGGATAGAAAAAGAAATATGTAATAATATTTATAAAATATGCATAATTTTTGCCAAATAAATTTATATTAATCTATCTCATTTTTAAAAAAAGCAGATTCTTGTATTTATTGCAGCCAAACAGCAGCTTTCTTTATAATAAAATAATATCTATATATTTCAAAGGAATAACAAATGAAATGTATTTACGTATATACTCAAAACAAATAATTCTATCAAGGTGAATGTACTGTTAATTTCAATTATATATATATATATGTGTGTGTGTGTATTTATGCCCAACACAAATAAACATTTTAAGTAATCCTTGAAATAAACATATTTATCAATAATGAAATTGCTTAATTTGTAAACAATTTGTATCATAACCGTTTATTAAATTAGTTTTTTGTTTTTGCTAGATTTACATCGTTTAAGTTAAAATTGATTGCAACACAGTGACAGATTTATTTTTGTAATAAAGGTTAATTAATGGCATATACACACGTAGAGATAGAATTTTGTAATCATTTTAAATAAACATATTAAAACAGTATAGTAAATAAATATACATCAAATAATTACGTTATAAAATTTAATTACAAAATAAAAACCATTTACGTAAATACCAATAATTTTTTTTAATCTGTTTTTTTCTTCTATATTACACTAGTAATCGTAATCAAAATAAAGTCAAAGTATAATAATATTAGCAAATAATATATTGTAATGGTATAAATAAAAATAACAGAAAATCATCAAATGTGGCATCGAACCTGCTATTCTAATCTGCAAAAATTTATAAGTCATTGACGAAGATTACCATTTAAGTTGCATAGTTTATTTACAAAAATTTTGATGCCATTTATCTAGTGAGGTACAATGACATTACGGTCTGTAGTAAATGTACATGTAACATGACGTGAATGTTTAACTTTTTATATTAAAATCTTAAAATAAGAGTAGCACGATGAACAGTTACAACAAACCCAATGCAACATCTATGGCTGACAGATTTTGCATTAACTTCAAACAAAAGTAGAAGCACAAATACAGTTTTCAGATCAAGGACCCCATGGCAATTGATAACAACACTAACTTTATAACACCTAATATACAATGTGGATATGGCAATCAAAATATCAAAGAACAATAAAAATAATAGATTAATAGTTATACACTATTTCTTTACTTTCAATAATATTTTTTTACAATAGTAAAAAATATTTCAAATCCATTAAAATATAAACTTAAATAAAATAAAAAAATAATATTATTTCAAACCCTTTTTATTATAGTTTCTTATTATCAATAATTACAATAATAATAACACATTTACCATTTATGATTTAAATTATTTTTAATTTAAATATTTCAATCCTGAAATGGAGCAGAAGTATATCTATCAAATATTAACAATACTTAACTCTTCCCTTATTGGATAAGATAAAAAATATATATCTGCTCTGCTTGGAGTTAAACATTTAATGCATAGCAAAAGTTAACATTTATAATCATATTTATTTTTTAATTATTTTATATGTTTATCATATAAATAAAAATAATGATTTAATTAAACTAATATATATATATATGTATCTCAAGTTTTCATAGGTTCGCATATTCATGTATCAATCATTAATTAATTTTTCTATTCAATTAATATTTTTTAAATAAAAATTGTTGTTACTATTATATTTTTATATAGAATACTTTGGGAAATTATATTTTTTTATAAAGTAAACATAAAATATTACAATTTTTATTCATTTAATCTGAATGGTGGAATATTGAATAACAACAATCAATTGTCCAAGTCTTTATTCTTGTGTGCTTTTTTACATGGTAATTTACGTTGAAGCTGTAAATGTGATAATTGAATAGAATTATTATTATTAGCCATTAGCTTTGAATATACAGTTAATTTGTGAACAACAATACTCTCATTTATCATTTTTACTTCCTGATTGATTTTTATATGTATTATAAAATATAAGATAATCATTAATTTTGAAGAGAGAGTTGTATTGATGCAATTCCCTAGTTCTGCATTAACCTTTGCATTTTATTATTTGGAAAAATATAGTAGCAAATGGGGGTAGACCCATCTCTCATACTTATTATTCGTATAAATCCATGTTTTGATTTCCAAGCTATTAAAATATAAAATTAGTCCACTGTTAAGTTTTTAAATCAGGAACTTTTACGAAAGTTTATTTCTAGTTGTCATTCAGTTCAATGTCTTCTTACTCTGTTATTGTTATTTAAAAATTAAGATCTTTTACCAATCAAGCTATCATTTCAAAAAACATCTTGATTTTCTTGTGTTCTGTCTAGCATTCTTATAAAATCATTTCATTTACTTAGATAAAAGTGCCAAGAATAATATTTTATAAATTGTAACTAATTAACAATCAAGATAAACGTATTAGTTTTTTATTTATTATAATTAATTACAAATAATAATATTGTAAATTTATATAGTAAATTATTGGACTATGGATGTGCATACGTTTATTTAATTATTTATTATCTGGACACGCACTTAATATAATGACAAGTTTGTTTTCTGTAGCCAATACAAATTATCACTTACTTTAAGACCAAATTTTAGTTCTGATTCTCTTTTTAATAAATGATATTATTAATTGAATTTATTCCTAAAGTTTAATAATAAATATTTTTGTTTAAAAGATTCTACAATTACAATAATTTTAAAATAAATTCATATCTTGTAATAGATCATTGTTCCTTTTTTTATTAACTACAATTTTAGATCTTTATCTTTTAAAGAAACATTGCACAAAAAAGAAATTAAAGTCAAATTGCTAAGTAATGATGTTTATTTAAATGAACAAATATTGTCTTTAAAATTATATAGTAGATTATAATATAAATTACTTATAATTAACAATGATTATTAAATTTCTACAGAATTCTCTTTTTAACCTTTATGTATTAAGTCATTTATTATGTAATACCCATGTTTATAGCATTACTATTATCCAAATTATAAATTTAAAATTTTGGAGCCATAATTTACATTTTATATACCCTTCTTACCATGGATAACTAATCAGAAAGTTGCCGTATATACAAATGTTTAAAGTAAAGACTCTCAATGTACTTTTCTAAATTCATTTTTCAATTGGTCATATCTTATCACATATTTATAAATATTTTTACACAATTACATATATTTTTATATGTTCATGCCTATCATTAAATATGCCTATCTACATTTTAAATGATAGTAACATAGTTATCATGCAGATTCACCATGAGTTTGAAACTTGGAAATGACAGAAACGAAAGAGGGTAAGCATAAATTGAATTTAGGTATATAATTTGATATTTATTTGATAACTAACTTCTCCTCTCCTAAAAATGAAATTGAAGTGGTTGTATGTATATAGGTGCAAAGATCAACGATAGACTCATTTATTCACTGTGATGGCCTAGCTAACCTATTTACATATCAGGTAAAATACATTATATTTTCTGATATTTTTTTCTCAAATAATCTAAATTTTATTTTTCTTTCTTCTGTAAGTTATTTTCGTAGCTAAATATATTATTGTTCTTATTTTTAATCCATATTTGTAACTGTAATTTTAAGAATAAATGTATATAATTTATTTTTATCATTATTTTTTAGTCATTCGTAAGAGCTACCCTATCCACAACACTGTTTCCAGCACAATTACATATTCAACCCATCTAAGAAAGACAGTGAATAGTTATTTATATTTTTAGATGATGAACTACAGTAAGGCCACAACTTTGATCTATCTAGGGCTCACATCGTTTGGTCTGAGAGAGATAGCAGAAAGAGAAAATGAAGGTGGCATGGTCTATAGTCAAAAATATGCATGCCATAAAAAAAAGAAGCTAGCACCCTTCTTTCTTAAAAAATGGCATCTATAACTTCCTGCACAGTTATTATAATGTAATTTATCTTCTAAAATTCAATATTATGCTAATTCAATTTATAATATCCGAAACAACTTTAAAATGAGTTTAATAAAATTTAAGTGTATAATACTATCATTATAATACGTTTTTCGTATTGAAAGTGCTTATCTGAATAAAATAAACATTTGTAACTAAAAAAAACCTGTTCTGTTGTTAAATGCATAAACATTTACTAAATTATTTCATTATTATTATGTGGCTCCATGCAGTGTACTATGCACCATACTACAATATTGGGCATTTTGAGATCAAGTTACGAAAATTATATGCATAATTAATACTGGATTTGTTTTGCTTTAGATCAACAGAAAGATTCTTAATAATCACTGAATTTTATAATAGTCTGGAAAAAAATTTTAATCCAAAAATTTGACGAATTAAATGTTTCAAATTATATACCTGTATCAAATTTACAACATATTTCTAATTTGCATGTTAATGTTTTGCGGATTGCCTCTCAGTATAAAAATTTATTAGATCAATCTTTCTTACCATACATACATTTCAAGCGGTAATCTTTATTTGTCCGGTAAAATATAAGTTTGAAACATCTAAATGTTTACACGAAAAACAATAGACCATTTTTTATCTGTATGTCATAACTGTCACGTGTTCTATTCTGGAACTAATGTAATTGCAATCAGTAGAATATTTAATCTATTAATGTGATAACACAAACATTACAAATATGTTAGAAATATACTATAAAATCCAATTTCATTGACTCAATTCTCCACTTTTACTTAAAGAATAAAATTTGTCTAACAAAATCTATATATAGTAAGAAAGGTTGATCTGATAAATTTTGATAGTGAGAGATAATTCACAATACGATAACATGCAAGTGAAGAGAATTCTGAAAATCTGACATTTGATTGGTTATAAATATTTTTAAAGCACATAACATGATAAATATAGGAGTACATGTAATGTTTGAGATTAATTCCTAAATGAATGTTATTATTTATATATAAATAATAAATATATTAAAATAACTTAACTTATATGCAAATAAATGTGAAAACACGTTAGTCATCATATGCAGTATATGACATTTTTAATAAAAATATTTCCATGTAAAAATCTAGATAAAATTTCAGCTGCGATATAATCAGGCAACAAACTAATAAATGGCGATGTAAATTGAAAGTATATCACCTAGAAAATAGCAATTATATTCCTCTGACTTTATTAAGTGGACTAACATTTAATTTACTTTTTAGCTGATATGACTTATATGTCAGATATAGATATTCTATATGTATGAAAATTTGAAATATAACAACTTTTCTGAAATTTTCAAGCAACCAAATCTTAGACAAATACTATTGCTAATACTAGAGCATATTCTTTCAGTTTGTAATTTCAGTTTTAATTGGCTGTGCCTGAATTATATTCCAGTTAAAATTTTATTTAGATTATTACATGAAAATATTATCATTGTATTTTAATTTTTACATCTATAGGTCTTTTATCATCATTAAATTAATATATAAATAATTCATGGTGGAAGAAGTTTAAAGAATTTTAATTGTTTGTTAACGTTTGATATGGATATACTTTAAGATTTTCTTACATATAAAGTAGCATTAATTGACTTATAACATTTACATGACCTAGAGTATTAAGTTAAGAGGAATTTCACTTTAGCTAATGTGAATCAGACAATTGTCAATTTTAAATATTGGTTACATGTTAACTGAAATTTTATCAAGATAACTGCATAGATTATATTTTAAGTTTACAAACGAATATATATATATGACTAATGATTCTATTTGTGCTATGAATAAATTAATATACATTATAGTGTATATATCTATGAATGCATAAGAATACAATCATCTACATAAACATTGCATTATAGACTGTGATAAATCCTTCTTTTGCAAAATTTATATTAATTAAAGAGGATCTCGGTCTTTAAATCTATCTTCAGTCATTCATTTTATCTTATATAAATGATACTTATGACCACAAACATATGAAAAAGATAACTGATCTCCAATACATGCATTTCGTGTTGAACAAGTACTCAATTGATTCGGATCATCTCCCATATATAAGCTTTAATAGACAGGCTTCAATCCTGTCCACTCTCCAACTCTTCGGTCATCTATATTATTGAAAATCTGATGATGAAATGTTCAAAGCCCTTGTTGATGATAATATTATTGGCATACCCATGTCGACATTAAGTCACGGTGACCCCTCATATGTAGAAACTTAATATGTCCATTTATCTTTTTTACTTGTATGTGGTTATGTCCAGTAGTTATATAAGATAAAAGTGGAAGACCGGCAGGAGCTTGAAAGTCTGTGTTTAAATCCCCTTTATTTACATCTAGTTTCAGTATATACACTATATTTGTTTTCAAAATTTATATTGCTGAATGTATATCTTTAATAAATGCAGAGCTCAAATATGTATTACGAATTGAGTTGCTCTAGGGTTAAATTATACTACATATTTTTATGTTTATGCAAATCATAATTTAAACATGTCACTTTATGATGTTTGTTTGCTTTATATATACAATTTCGGCCAACAATAATAGTAGTTGGAAGTGATATTATTGTAAAATTTAAAAATGCCATAAAATTTGAATCTAAGTTTATTATTCTTTTTATACATCAAAAAGTTATCCTTCATTCAAGAATTTAAATGTAATGTCTTTAAGAAAAATAAGTATTGTTTAATATCGTGCTATTAAATGTTACTGCAGAACAAGAAATTTTCCAATATTTCTCTGCAATTCTTCCCACCAGCTAAGTATTTTTTCTAGGACACTTGTCGTCCTTTAAGAGTCTATTCAAATATTATTTTGATCCATGATGCTTTTTTTAAAATATTTGCGTTGTGTTTTTTATGTAATTTATACAATATTACGGTATGCCGTTTTAGATTCCTATGTATGTATATAAACTGTTTTTAAGGTACTTATGTATTAAACGTGCAACCTAGAGAAGATAGGTGGCCTTTTCACATTCGTATCAATAAGTCATACCACGTATCTTGAAAAAAACAACTAAGGTCCTTATTAACACATATTCTATTGATAATGACATAAAAAATAAGATCTTCCCTAGAGAAAATTTATCTATATGTCCTAAGTTCTGGGGCCTCTAAAATACATAAAACAGACTTTCCACTCCATCCTAATACTGGTGACATAGTATTATCTACTCAAGCTTCAGCAAGATACATAACAAATCAAGAATAAATAAATATTCTTACTACTTTTTTTCTATTATTATTAAAATATGTATCAATTGAGAAATGTATATGTTCAGATGTTATTTTATTGTTTACTAACATATCAATTGATATATCTTCTAAACTTTGCAATTTATAGAGTGACATTACTACACTAACTAAACATTTTTCTAATATCTTTTTATTACTTACAGTGGTTAACTCTACAAACATCTAATTGGAACTCCAATAGGAACTATTTCCAATATTTTTGCCAAGATGTTAAACTCAGCACTAAACAAACCATCTATCTGTTTCGAATATGTTGACAGTACATTTGTTGTTGGGTCACATGGGAATAAAAAAATTGAATAAATCTTTATTACATATTAATGGTCTACATCACCATATTAAATTTATTAGGGTAGTCAAAAGTAGAAAACTCCTTTTTCTTGACTGTTCTTGTTTCTAGAACTCACACTGATACTGTAACATCTTGTATATATAGAAAAATCTAAAGGCATCATCTCAATATCATCCAGTATAAATCATCTTTATAGCTAAATTAGTTTTTACATTCCTACTTTCAAATATGTCATATTAGAAAAAAAACATCAAACACATAAAATAATATCCTATTGATTAATAGTTAGAACATCAATACTATAAATAAAACAATGTGCCAAATCAAAAACACAAAAATGAAAAAAAGAAATGCTTCTGCTATGTTCCTTAAGTAAAAGATCCACAGATAAAATTGGACAGGTACTGAGATGCTATAACATAAAGACAGCATTCTCCATTAAATATATAAATCAATAATAGCATGCTAACTAAACCTAAGGATTTTATATTTCTGGGAGCTCAATGAGTTTATAAGATCCCATGTGATATGGGCCAAACGACATGTATTGGTAAGAGCAATTGATATATAAATGCTGAAAAAGATGAATACATAAATGTAATAAATATCTCTCAAAATTCTTACTCTCCCGATTTTCTACACTAACTATCATACAGATTTCTCAAATACAAAATACAAATCCACATGGAACAATCATTATGCAAGAATATTTAAGGAAGTTATAGAAATTAAAAAACAAATAAATTGCTTTAACAAATGTGATGAAACAACAAATTTACCATCTGTATGAAAAGTTTCGTCATGCAAATAAATATATAAAAAACACTCAAATTTAAGTCAAACTCTGCAACAACCACGAGATACAATTATTGTTTACGCAATAACCACGTTATTATTATTTTATTCAATTGAGGGCGTTTTCTTTATCGAAACATCGGTATTTTACTTCAGTTTCTTTTTTTTTTTTATTAAAAACAGTTGTTCCTGACAACAAATTTATAAAACTTTGATTATATTAATTTGTATAAAGGGTAAATTATGTAGGTCTAAATAGCTTTCCTTTTTATCTCTTTAACCACAAGTTTGTTGCTAATTTATATAAAACAATTATATACATTTTAGTTTTTTCTTGTACAATTTTTTCATAATTTTTTTATTATTATCATTATTAATAAATGTATAAGCTATTTGAGCATCTTAATGCTCTAGTTTGATGATATAATGACGATATTTTTAGGTAAAACAGTTATTTAAAGCTGCTTTTGTTCTTGTGTTAATAAAAAAGGTTGAAGGTTATATCATTGTCTATATATTCGATTAACAGTAGTATATTCCATTCTTTACTTCCGCCTTTGGTCTATTCTGTGATAAATTATTTTTACCATTTGACATTTCTTGCGGAAATTTTCATAATGCAAATTATCTGCTTTTATGTTTTCCTTTTTGTGGTAACAGCTTATGGAATGGAGTTTTATAATTGCGGTAAAAAAAATTATAATACTTTTTAAGATTTATCTAATGTAGATCTGAACTTCGTAATTTACTTCATCAAAAAGTTTTGAATTTGTTAATTTAAGTAGTTTTTAAACTGAATTCATTAAGTAATAGCATTGATAATAAATAAAATATATTTTTTAATTAGCATTGATATATATATATACAAACACTCTTAAAAATTCTTCACTCTTGGAATTAATTATTACAAGAATGACTTAAGTCTAAGTTAAATAAAATTAATAATAGAAAATACATTTTGTTAAAATTACATCGTTATAAAATGATAAAAAAAGCACTATCTAATTAAAACTTATTAATAGAATATACTTTTAATATTCATATAATTCCAAGTTAATATATGTTAATTGGTTAGTTTATAAAGGCTATATAATAAAATTCTATAAACTAAATTAATTTTTAAAAAATCAGAATTTACAAAGCTAAAATGTTTGTATGGGGGAAGGAGGTAATTTTAGTTATGACTTTTAGAATATTATTGAAGAAATAGTAATATTTGCAATTGGTGGTCGAGAGGTCAGCGACAGCCGCTTTACAAGCAGTTGTCCCGGGTTAGCGGGTTCGCTTCCCGGCTGATGCTATGACATATGAGGAAAAAAAAAGTATAAAGCCCCATTGTGGGATAAGTATAAAAATTATTATTACAATAAAAATAATAAAATGAAACTATTATTTAAAAAAAAAGATGACAGCATGAAATGCTTAGAAGCGTTCTATCAAGAAGTATATAGCAATAAAGAGCAAAAAGTATCATCTAAAAGCATTATAACTTCATGAATTGCTCTGGATTTTATATTTGGCTAAGACGTGTAATTAAATCTATAAAGAAATGGTGAAAGGTCCAAGTAATGGTGAAATTATAATGGCCTCTAAAAAAAACAGGTAAAGAATTAGAAAAATATTGACAAAGTTAGACACAAAATATTTGTCTGAAGGTTTGTAATGATGGTATATTTTTTAAGATGTGATATGTTGGACTATTTCCATCATTTATGAGTGAATGTTGAATGTATAAAAAATTTTAAACTTTATTTAAAGTTTTCAAATACAAACAACTTTGTTAGTAATAACACACAAATAGACAATACAGGTTAGTAATTACACAATGTTTCGAGTAATATTATTCTCCACTCTTCTTCAGGTGTTGCTGGCCTATATGCACAGTGACAATATTCGCTTAGAAGTTGAACTCACATTTAGATTCTTGAATATTGAATTTAAGGCAAACGCTCTACCAACTGAGCTATTCTATCAAAGGCAACATATAGTAGAAATTTGATATATTTATATATGAGGGTTGATTCAAATCCTCCTGAGTCCTTCATTTTTTTTAATCTAATTATTTTTATTTTTATTTTTTCCTAAGAGCAAGATTAATTAGAGGCTTCCATACATTATATATTGCCACATTGATTTGACTTATAGGATTATTTACCATTGTCATATGAGCTGCTTCCTTGAATTTTCTTCTATGCTTTTTTCCTCTTTATCCAATATCTTTGTATTTTCCCACTTAAGCATATGGTTATTAGTATATACATGATCTGCTATAGTAGACACATCTGTTTTTTTCTCTTTTAACCCTTAGTTTGTGCTCCTTCAATCACTGTTCAATAGGCCAACAGGTCTCACCAATGTATTTCCTTCCTCATTCACATGGTATTTCATAGATGCAGTTTTTGTTCTTCAGCATTCCCAGTTTAGGCTTAGTAAAAGTAAACAATCCTCAAAGTGTGGTATGGCTTTGGAACACAGTTCTAATGTTATATTGACTGCAGATTTTCTTTAATTTGTCTGCCATTCCTGGTATGTATAAATACACTACCATACCGATAACTGTTTTCTCTTTTGGTGTCTCTTTGTGTTGTCTATTGAAGGTTTGTCTGATGACTGCTGATGGATAACCATTCTTCATAAGCATTTGTTTTATGTGAATCTTTTCTTTTTCTAAATCACTGGTTTCTGAACAAACCTCCTTAGCTCTGTTCCATAGTGATAGTGCAATTCCTTGTTTAGTGCTTCTTGTATGATTGGATGAATATGCCAAGTATTTTCCGATATGTGTTGGTTTTCTATACACTGTTGTTTTTACTTTGCCCTGAAGGAGTCTTATCACAAGAACATCCAAGAATGCCAATTTTTGTTCTTATCTGTTTACAAATGTACCATGTGATGACACATTGCCTATAGTAAGGAAAAGGTTATATGATGATAATAGTCTACAAACTAGAATGGCTCTACCTATTGATAGTATAATGGAATTATTAACATTCTGTGTAACAACATACTTTCAATATAACTCAGAATTCTTTTAACAAAATCAAGGGATGGCCATGGGATCATCACTGTCACCCTTGCTCAGCAACATTTACGTGGAAGAACTTGAAACCACATCCATAAATACTACTCCATGTCCACCTAAAGTGTGGCTTCGGAATGTTGATATGTTTGTAGTATGGCCACATGGTGAGGTAAAATTGCAGTCATTCTGCATGCACATCAACAACATATCTCCTACAATTAAATTCATGATGGAATCAGAACAAGAACAAAAATTGGCATTCTTGGATGTTCTTGTGACAAGACTCCCTCAGGGCAAAGTAAAAACAACAGTGTATAGGAAACCAACACATACTGTAAAATACTTGGCATATACATCCAATCATACAAGAAGCACTAAACAAGGAATTGTACTATCACTATGGAACAGAGCAAACGAGGTTTGTTCAGAAACCAGTGATTTGGAAAAAGAAAAGATTCACATAGACCAAATGCTTATGAAGAATGGTTATCCATCAGCAGTCATCAGAAAAACTTTCAATAGACAACACAAAGGGACACCAAAAGAGAAAACAGTTATTGGTAGAGTAGTGTATCCATACATACTAGGAATGGTGGACAAATTAAAGAAAGTCTGCAGTCAATATAACATTAGAACTGCATTACAAAGCCATACCACACTTCGAAGATTGCTTACTTCTACTAAGCCTAAAAACAAAATCTGCATCTATGAAATATCATGTGAATGTGAAAGGAAATACATTGGTGGGACCTGTTGGCCTGTTGAACAGCGATTGAAGGGGCACAAACTATTGGTTAAAAAAACAGATGTGTCTACCATCATAGATCATTTATATACTAATAACCATATGCTTAAGTAGGAAAATACAAAGATATTGGTTAAAGAGGAAAAATGCATAGAAGAAAATTCAAGGAAGCTGTTCATATGACAATAGTAAATAATTCTATATGTCAACTCAGTGTGGAAATACACAATGTATGGAAACCTCTAATTAATCTTGCTCTTAGGAAAAAATAAAAATAATTGGATTAAAAAAAAAATTTGAAGAACTCAGAAGGATTTGAACTAACCCTCATATATAAATATATCAAATTTCTACTATATGTTGCCTTTGACAGAATAGCTCAGTTGGAGGAGTGTTTACCTTAAATTCAATATTCAAGAATCTAAAGGTGCAAGTTCAACTTCTAAGTGAATATTGGCACTGTGCATATAGGCCAGCAACACCTGAAGAAGAGTGGAGAATAATACTACTCGAAACATTGTGTATTACTAACAAAGTTGTCTGTATTTGAAAAGTTTAAATAAAGTTTAAAATTTTCTATACATTCAACATTCACTCATAAATGATGGAAATAGTCCAACATATCACATCTTAGACACAAAATGTCTAAATAAAGATTTCCAAGATTATGGGGATAATGCAGTGTTAATATTAATATTTTTAAAAATGTGATAAAGAAAGTATTACAAATTACAGACCTTTCAATTTTTATGAAGATAATTAATACATTGTACAGGCTTAAATCTGGATTTATCAAGATAATTGCACATCGTTTACAACAAAAATATTGGATTTAAATCAAGCAAAAGAAGGAGCTGCTTTTAATACAGGGGACTAAATTATTGAAAAAAGTTATAGAAAAGACCAATGAATATGAGTTAGCATTATGTTTTGGATTTGTACATTATGAAAAGTCATTCAATTCTATCAGCATTTCTTCACTGAACAAACACTGCATCACCAAAGCATGGATCTGAGATGTTGTCATATTTTTAAAAACAATTATAAAAATATAATAGCAGCAATGATATTACATTTCTCTAAAACCTTTTACATCAGTTTTTCAAGAGTATTTTTCAGATTAAAATTGGAAGCTAAGGAAGTAAAAGTAAAAATAAAAGAAAATTATCCAAGTTAACTAGATTTTGTAGATGGTGTAATTGTTTTACAGTAATACTTTAGAGCCTTGTGAAATGTTGCAAGAGTCATTAGATGAAAATAAGAAAGTAGGACTAAAGGTAAATTAATAATCATATTATTCATTATAGGACACTAAAGCTAAATGTTAGAAAAACTAAAGTAACACTCAATGGATTTTATCTAAAAAGAAAATAAAGATATTAATAATGAGTTACAAAAAGTTAACAATTACAATTATCATGTTCAGATTATTATTATAGTTGGAAATATAAAGATTCAATTAATGATAGAATTCAATTTGATTGAGGTGCTTTTGGTATATATAAATATTAAACTTCTAAAACAGTATGTAACTTATTTATACTGAATGTTTCCTTTATATCTAAGTAGAGGGATTTGCACTGAGGATTTTTCAGTTTAATCAGCCCAATTGATGAGTGCTGTTTCTCTATGAAATATTTATATTGTGGATCATAAATCAGTTTCACATGTGTGTGGTCATATGTATCAGTTGCGTGAGATGAAGTGGAGGATGAATAGACAGAAAATTCTGAGTTCAAAGCTGTCTACTTACATAAATATTAAAAGGAAATATGCCTATGAATTTTAAAAGGAAGATTTTTTAATATATGTGTTTTACCAGTTCTTTCTTATAGATGTGAGTCCTGGATACTGAACAGGCAAGCAATGCAGAGACTTTAACCCACTCAATGAAATATGCAGAGATATATGTTAGGAGTAACAAAGAAGAGATAAAAAATGAAATAAATGAGAAAAAATACTGAAGTGGAGTTGGGCTGGGAATATTTCTAGAAAAAATGATAATAGTTGGATAATTTAAACCTTAAACTGTATTCTGAGAGCTTGTAAAAAAAATCTAGAAAGTGGCATTTGAAATGAAGGGATGAAATAAGGAAATGTCTGTTGTCAAATAGACAAGACAGACTAAATATTGAAGAAATTGAATTGAATGTGGTGAGGTCTCCATCTTGCTGTGGTTTAAAAATAGAGGAAAATGATAATTATGACAATCTTTAATGTGATCAACAGACACACACAAGAACATAAAACATGTGTATTTTCAAATACTGTCAACAGTAATCTAAAAACCATATTTATAGAATAAGGAAATCTTTCATATAATACTAGATGTTAAAAGCTACTGCCTTATATATATATATATATATATATATATATATATATATATATATATATATATATATATATATATATATATATATATATATATATATATATATATATATATATATATACAATGACAAAGTGTGCCATTTTAGCAACAGAAGCACACTACATAACCTTTTTTTTTATTTTACTTGCAGCAATAATTTTTATGTAATAGCTAATATATACATATTACATACATGTAGAAAAATCTGGAACTCTGTTATCGATATTTTTATTTTCTAAATGCTTTTAACATTCTTAAATTTTAACTTTAAATTACATTTTAGCAGTGCTTGAATGTCTTATAATCAACAAATAATGTGAATAATGTGATTGACAAACTCATTATTTGCCTTATATAAAAACAGTTCAACTGTTGGTAAAAAAATTGAAAGTTAACAGAAATTCCATACAAAAAATAATCAGTTTGAATTGTTCAATTCTTCTTTTTTAAGTGTGGCAAATAATTAAGAAAAAATCTGGAACTCTTTTATCTGTTAATCAGACCATGAATAGTTTAAGTATAGATAATGCATTATCAAGATATTGTTATCTTTACAAATGCTTTTATCATTTTTAAATTTAAACTTTAAATTATATTTTAGCATTGTTTGAATGTCCTATAATCAACGAATAATGCGATGGTCAAACTCATTATTTGCCTTACATAAAAACAATTCAACTATTGGTAAAAAAATGAAAATGAATAGAAATTCCATACAAAAGATAATGAGTTTAAACAGTTCATTGTTCTTTTTTATGTTTATCAAAATAGTTTAGAGATTTTTTTTTTACATTTGACCAATTACTTTATATACACTAATGTGTTCAGTGTTCTTACTACACTATTGTAAGTATAACTTATTGGATTGATTTTGTAAGGTTGAAAATATACATATTTTAGCAAATTTTTTAATTGAATTTTAGTTAAAGCTATTTCAGTTAAAGCTTTAGAACTTTTTAGTGAATTTTTCTATAAAAGCACTCATTCTGTTCAATACATAAAGCCTTCATCCTTTATATATATATATATATATATGTGTGTGTGTGTGTGTGTGTGTGTGTGACCCTGTGCTATTGCACATGGCCTCTATTAAGTATTCTATGTACAGAATTTGTGCTATTCTACTCTAAAAAATAAAATAAAAGTAATAATATCTAATATGTAAATAGTGCTATCCACTTTGTCTAGCAATATTTTATTTTAATATAATCACTATTAATGCAAACTACCTAATATTTTATAAACTGAGAAGTTTTTTAAATATTACTATAATAGTTAACCTAATGCAATCTGAAGATGTTTAAAAAAAAGAAAGAAAAAACTGATATTTAGTTGTACAGACTATAAGAAATAAAACTAAATAAAATTTAATGTTGTCATTATAAGTATTTAAAGTCAATTATTTAAGTAGTTTATTATAAATGATAGATTTATTAAAATATTTATGTGTAATAAATATTTTAAAATGTAATTTATGTACAAGCAAAAGTTATTAAAGTTAAGTAAATGTGTTAACATTAAATAAAGTTACTTTAAACATAATAGAACTACCCCTTGAATATGTATGTGCATAAAAAATTAGTATGCATACAAGCATTTTTAGTTTCTTACTTTTAAATGTTAGAATAATTACTTTTAAATATTGAATGTTTACAATGAAAGTTAACTAATAACCTGTAGATTTATACTTTATGTTTGTCTCCAATATGATAATATTAAATTGTGCTATCACAGTTCCAACATAAAACTGTAACAACAAATAGAAAACTAAATTAAATGGCTGAGCGTTTTCAAGAAGATGTACTTGCCATGAATATGAGAAGTACATCTTCTTGAAAGTGTTCAGCCATTTAATTTAGTTTTCTATTTGTTGTTACAGCTTTATGTTGGAAATGTGATAGCACAATTTAATATTATCATAATAAAAGTTAACATAAATTTGGGTAAGAAAGGGGTATACAATATTTTAATACTTCTGATAAGTTTCAATAAAAAAGGGTTATAACTTTATAATAGGTAGTAATCACAAATAAGTATAAATGGGTCTAAAATTATTATTTTAACTTATTAAATCTTTAATTAATAAGTTTCACTTGATTTTTTGTGTTGTTTGTCTGTGACCTTAGATTATCATGTGAATGTCATCAGTTATATAATTTTTGGTAATTATTTCCATGATGTAACTTACATTTTTTAATTAATTAGGTCACTGATAATTAACTAGGAGTAATTAACTTTGATACATGTTAACAATTGTTATAAAAGTCAGATTGCCATTCTGAGTAGAGGCTCTATCATTCTCTGACTGCATTTGTAATAGTGTTAATTTTTTAACCATTATTTTTTTTAAAAAAAACAGTGTAAAATTTAGTATCTTCGTGTCTTAGTCATTCATCATGGTCAGGTAAACAATAATTTAGGTATCTTGCTTTTATATTGTCTTAATTCAGTTATGAGCTTTCTATTTTATAATTAAATGCTTTGAGGAGATTTTAACTTAAGAATGGCACAGTTTCAGCAATTTTATGTTAAAGTAAATTAGCTCACAAACTAGGTGAAAATTGTTATATTTAAAATCATAACATACTTTTTATTTTTTATCTCTTATTATTATCAGTAGTCATAAAGAGGAGAAGGAAATTTTAAAAAAACTCCAATTTAATTAAATGATGAGAATAGAAGAACTATAAAATATTGATGAATAATTATACTTTATCTCAATTGTTTTATGCTAACTCTCACATACTAATTGTCTGACTGCTGAATTATTATAATCTTTAATTAGGTTTATGAATATGAAATTTATTCAGAAAAATAACTTGCTCCAAATAACCAAGATAATTTTCCCATTTATGTTTTGTTTCTCTTTGTTTGGGGAGAAAACTGAACAAATGCTTCTAGTAAATGTTAAGTTAAAAATTTGTGTAAAAAAAGAACTGACATCTAAAAATATTGAGGAATAGTTTGCTAGGTTAACAATAACAGATATTTAATTATGCTATATTAATTGGTGAATTATTAAAATTATTGCAACTTATGAAGAAAATTATTAAAATAATACTTTTCCTTAAGTTATAAAAAACTTATAGTATATGATTTGGAAAGAAATATATGCATTCTCCAGAAGAGGGAAAGAAGATGTGAACTGTTAAAATAAAATGTAATATTTTATACAAGTTGCTTTAAGAATATTTCTAGAACTTGAAATATAGAAGTCAGTAATTACTTAACATATGCATTCTAAAATAACACAAAAGGAAAATGTGAAAATTTCATTTATCTCCAATGCAACTGCAGTTATCATATAATAATTTTTGGACAACTTTTAATATTCATAAATCTTTTGTATAGATAGCTTATGTTATATGTGTGTCTTTGTACTTGGATTCAAACCTTTATCATTAGAAATAAGACTAATTAGTGTGTATTTTCCACTATTTAATTTCAAAGGGTTACAGTTGCCAAAAATCTTCATTAAATAAAATGAGGTTTTTTTTATTACTGTGAATGCTTCTTTTTCCAGACAAGCAGCTGAAGAAAAACTTTATATCCTTTATGGGTAACTCAATATGGAAGTAGTTCTGACAATAAACTAAGGTTTTAAAAAGAATATTATTGGTAAAACTATTTATTGTGTATTTTTATAACATTTATGTGTAAAGGTGGTTACCTTTATTATGTATTACTTTTATGAGTTTATGGCAAAACATGTAGGTATTATTACTATTTCTGGGTGAAATCTGGTAAAATTTGTGGTTTATATTTTATGCAATTTGAGTTTATCTCAAATGAGGAGTAGGTTGTAATATTTTAATATATTTTTACAGATAAGACAGGGTACTTAAATTTATCACAAGTACATACTTTACCATTATCATGCTATAATAACTTTTAATATATTTGAACAGAATTTTATTTTACTCTTAACTATTTGACAAACAATTTTCTTTATACTTATTATGTCCATTTATTTTAAAATAAGTATTTGTGCTATTCATTGTATGTGTGTGTATTCTTTATTTAAAGCTAAATTTTATTATACTATTTTAGATATATTTTACAGTCATTTGACTGATATGTTTTACTTTTACTCATTGGTTTCAGACATTATTGCTTAACTCATATATCTTTAATGTAAACTTGAAGTTATTCTTATGAGTGATATTTTCCAATTTTGCCGGTGTTTAGTGTTGGAATATGCTTTTATCTGCATACTTTATTAGATATTGTTATGTATTGTGCTTTGTGGGATAGAGATACTCTCACCATTGTACACTGGTATTGTTCCTTGAGAGGATTTATGATGTATTTTGTTAGTATACTTATTGTGTTGTCAATGTGGCCAGATTCCAGGAGAGGATGATCTATAATTGAGAATATATTTATGATATAGCTGATGGAGCTAAGTCCTAGGAGAGGATTTTCTTTGGCATGTTTTTCCAATTCTTAGGTGGTGAGATTGCATCCAAACCTACATTTATGCCTAAGATATATGCCTTGGAGGCCACCATTCTTATATTAGAGAATTTTGCTTTAAAGAACTTAGTTGTATTTTGTCCCTCATGTAAATGAAATATATGTTTTTCACAGTTGAGGGTGTAGATTATTGTGTTTATTAAAAGTTATTGCAATGGTAGGTTAGTTTTGGGGTGTTTAGTCCCTCAGGTTGCACTTTGTCATTTGTAGTGCCATAGTTAAATAAGTCAATATCTGTATTCTGCTATTGACCCTTGCTCGTACTCCACAAGCAAACCAACATAGCAGAATTAATTTAAAAATTGCGTATTTTTAAAATGCTTAATTATAATAGGAATGCACATACACAATGTTTCTTTTCATCAATGACTGCAAGATATTCATCGGTGAATGAGTAAGTGATTAAGAGTTAAACAATATATATATATCAGTTAAATAATTATACGAGTTAATTCAATATATATATATCAGTTAAATAATTTATACGAGTTTAATTCAATAGGATAGACAATAATTTGGTTGATTCACTGTAGTAATAGTTATTTTATTACCATCATGTGAGGGCACTAGTTTAAATCTGATTTATTGTAATTAGATAAACATCATTTATTGTAAAATATATATTAACTTATAATTAAATCCACTATTATATTGTTAAATTTAGCATTAAACATTTGTTTAATGTAGCAGATAAATAAACATAGCTTATAAATATATCATCCGTATATTACAGCTAGTCTGTTTAATATGATATTTTTATTTAAAAATATGTGAATATAATGTACTATTTAATAAGTAGTTGTAACTTAAATAATGATCTTTTTTTTATTATGAGACAATCTGAAATTGGAATAAATGCATTCTAGCATTCAGTAACAGCACCTATGCTAGCCTGTAATCTTTGAACCATCTTGTCCATACTTTATGTTGTGTTTGATTAATAAATATATTGTTAATTATTAACTTTCATTTTGGGGTGAATTTTCTATATGTGGAATTTTTTCTTCAGTCCTAAATTCTTAAGATGCCATAAATCTCAATATATCAGATTACAATCCCTAAGCAGATCTCAAAATTTACTGTTTATGATAAATTATTTTATAAGATTTGCAATTGAGGATCAGAATTGCAATTTTAAGAACAAACATTTATTTAACCTTGCAATGAGTTTTTATTTCAAGCCATTGTTCGAACTGCACATTATTTCATTAATTTTATCAATAAAATTATGAGAGTTCCTGTTAATTATTTAGTGTGTTGTCTGGGGTAGTAGAAAGATATAAAACATACCCTTTCTTTCTATTATTTTGAGTGATATTCTGGGTAAAAGGCTATAATTATTCAAAATTGTAGATAATTATTTGATATCAACATTAGTTATATTAAACATTTCATTAAATAATTATTATTGTTATTGCTAAATGTTTGGATACATTAGCTTTTAAGAGAAGTGAATGTCTCATATAGCCTACCAGGATGCCAGTCATTTGTTTGACAACACAACACTATAGAATAATTCCCAAGTTGGATAAAAGAACCCTGAGATCATTGTATTATCAACTTAGTATTTCTATTATAAATGTAATGGTGGTATAAGAATCTTATTATTCTTCTAATGTACCATAAGAAAGATACATTCCATTTTCCTTTTACTCTATAAGAGTAGAGTTTGTATCAGATCATATTGGTAAATTATTAAACGCTTTGTGAGATATCTAAGAAGATATAAGAACCTATAAGAAGATATTACTTTTAAAAGTGCAAATGTCGGTACCTCAGAGAATGTGTTTGATAGAGGGAGAAATCATTTTTATATTTAAATTATTAATCGGAGAATGGTTGAAGTTTTTCTCTATTCCCAAATTGCTTGTTTAATTTATAATAGTTTATTTTATTATTGTTTTAAAATTTCTTCCTTTATTTTAAATGCATATCTCTGTAGGTAAATTATTTTATAACTAACCAACCACTGAGCTTTGCCCAAATTTCAGTGTATTTATCCATTGATCCACTCATTCAGGTTTAAGGTTTCTATTTAATAATTTTAACATTTTTGGTTAGAATATATATACAATTAAGGATAATTTTGTTTATATATATATATATATGATTTCATTTTAATATTACTTTTGGGATATTCTGTGTGTTAAAATACCTAAATAGCTGACATTTTGGTACAATAACAAGTACCTTCATCAAAGTGTTCTCTTTCTATGATTTGAGAAAGAGAAAGCTTTGAGGAAGGTACTTTTTATTGTACTGAAATGTCAGCCATTTAGCTATTTTACCACAAGGAATATCCTGAAAATAATAATAATATTAAATCATTTATCCGTGAAAATATTAGAATTAACACATATATAATAAAACAAAAAAACACTTATAAATCCAAAAAATAATATAATATTTCAACCAGGGAGGGGGGGTTGTTAAATTTATAATCTTTTATCAAATCTGTAATTTTGGAATATCACCATTTTACTGTGTAGTTTTTCTTTCTGATGAAAACCAGTCCTCTGGTTGAAATATTATATTATTTCTTGGATTTAAGTCTTTTTTTTGTTTTTATATGTACTTCCTTTGCTTAGTTTATATATATATACTGGTATAAAATGGATATTGTTTCATTTATCATGAGACTCCATGAGTTTAAGCAAACAATAGTCTATGCCAATCATCATCGATCATTGTCAAACATTATTAATCCATTGCAGGATGGTCTCTCCAAGTTCAATTCATCTGATCTCTAACCTTTTTTTTTCACATTTCCCCTACACAGTTTCTTATTTGATCCATCCATCTCACATATAGTCTTTTTATGGATCTTTTACAATCTTTTGGAAACAATTTAATATTTTATTTGGCCAAATATTATCATCTTTTCTACCCATATGTTCAGTTTAACACCAACTTCAATCTTTTAATCCTTTCAATGATATTAGTAACATCTGTTTTTTTTTCTTACCATCCCTTCTAGTTATTCCTAACATGTAATCTTTCCATACTTTTTGAGTACCCTGAAGTCTTTGTATTGCTCTTCTATCTGTCCAAATATCAGATACATAAGTAAAAACTGGTCCTTTTCAAAAACAGACATATTTTCTTTTAATATTAAATTATTTCTACCAAGAACACGCCAACCAAGTTTAATTCTATACTTAATTTCTTCCATTATGTTTCCATCTGTAGTAATACTCTGTCCAGTGTATGTAATTGTTAACTTCTTCTATCTCATCCATATCAATCTTTATTTTCATCTTTTGAAAAAATCCATTGAATATTACTTTAGTTTTTTTAATGTGTACTTTTAGTCCTACTTTCTGACTTTCCTCTGATAACTTTTGCAACATTTCCTGAAGCTCTAAAGCATTATTTGCAAAAATAACTACATCATCTGTAAAATCTAAACAACTTCAATAATCTCCACTTATTTTTATTCCTTTAGATTCCCATTTTAATCACTCAAAATACTTCTTGCAAAACTGCTGTAAAACGTTTTGCAGATATGGAGTCATCCTGTCTTATACCCTTCTAAATATTAACCTTCCTAGAATTATTATGTAGTCTAATTGTATTTGTCAGAATATATTATCCTGTGTCTATATCTTGATGATCTAATGGTTGAATCACTGAAGAAATGCTTATAGAATCAAACACCTTTTCATAATCTAACAATCCAAAGCATAATGTCAACTCATATTCATTGGTCTTTTCTATAACTTCTCTACTGAAACTACTTTTAAAATTCAGCTTGCTCTTTTGGCTGGTTGAAATCCAAAGTTCTCTGTAGATGGGTTTAATTATCTTGGTAAAAAAAAAATTATAAAACTGATAACAAACTGATAAATCTGTAATTTCTAATATCTTTTTGCATCATCTTTTTAAAATATTAATACTGCATTCTTCCAATCAAATGGTCTATTTTTATCATTTAGATATTTGGTATATAATTTTGCCAAAAAAATTTCTATTTCTTCACCTGCTTTTTTAATATAATCTATTGTGTAAAGGGTGTTATTTTTATACCATGTGTATTGTCCCTAATTAATATTTGATAAATTTCCAATGCTCAAATTCACTATCTGACAAAAAATTCTAAATCTGTTCATTCTTGTTATCCAAATTATCAATCTCTTCAATATACCCATTCCTATTCCCTATTACTATTATTTTCTTCCCCCTTTTTTGAAACTCTGTATATCCTTAACTAGGCATTCATAAATGCAACTGTTCTACACCATTATAGTTTGACTTTCTCCAGTGGCCATATACATTATAGCCACCATCCATTCTTATTTTTTTAACTTTATCCCAAACTTCAAATGTTCTTGATACTTTACACTATTTAAATAGTTTTTGACATAACATATATACCACCACCACCCTTTTTTTTTTCAATTTATATCCTGTCATACCAAATTTTCCAGTATATGTTTTTATTTTTTTAGATGTATGTCTACTACTGCTAATATCTCAAGCCCTTCATTTTAACTGCTTTGTTTAACTCCAAACACTTTTCTTGCCTCCTATCACCTTGCATATTCCAATATCCTATTTTAACAATTTCTTCCTTTTTTACTTTCCTTTTATAAATTCTTTTGACTCATTACATTTGTAATTAGTTTGTTTATCATTAGTTTTACAGATCCATTTACTCTCACATCTACATTTATATCTAAATCAGCTACCTTTTGTTTACTTCTTACATCATCATTCATTCTTATCTTGGTTTTTGATATTACTGGAATTTGAAACACTACCCTCCCCCATTATAACTTTTCCAAACTATAATATTTTTCATAAATTAAACTCATTAATGCTTCACTTTCTTGTTTTACTAAGTGCAATCCATCTATACTATATAACTCCTTTTTACTAATAAAAAAATTCCACACATTCACAAATATAACATTATTTCTGTCACATATTTTTTTCAATTTCTCATTTTTAGAACATACTCTATCTAACATATACCTATTGTCGAATCTTGGTAGTAATCCAACTACTACTACTTTTCTTTTAATATTATTCAAACTGCTAATCAATTATTTGTACTCCTCCATTACTCTCTCAAATGGATTTGACAAGTGGCCCTACCATAACATAAACATCTCTACTTCCCTGATTAATTACCTTATCTGTAACATCCCTAATTCTAGATCCAGACAGACATTATTACATACCTATTTCCATTGTTCCTTGCAATGATATCTTCACATCTTCTAATTAGTGAGTCCTCTATCAAGACTGTCTCATAGTTTACTTTCCTACTTCTTAACATTCTCTTCCATCTTCTGGACTTCCTTATCTACTTCTGTCTTATTGTTTCTATTCATTAATTTTGTGATATGCTCACACTTCATGTCTAACACTTTTAATTTTAATTCTACATCCTTTACTTCTTCCTTTATCTTACGTATTCTTTGCCTAACTATCTCCATTGCACTACTTATTTTGTCATCCATATCTCTTGTCACTGCATTAAATACATACTCCATTTTATCATCCATATCTACATTTCCCCCATTTCTTTTGACTTTCTCTTTAAATTACCTATCTGCTGAGTTATTCCAGAGTGGCAATGGCTTCCTGCAGTAACTAAAAATGTAAAGTTGAATGTAGATACTGATTATATCGATACACATTATTCTTTCATTTTCAAACATTGAAATATATTAAATAAAATTAAGAAAAGTATATCTTTTGGAATAAAAATAATTTATTTAATCATTTAATAAATAAACACATCGGATATCTTCAATTTTTTTTTCAGTTAAAAAATGAGACACTTTTTAAAAAAATAAAATACTTGCATTTTAATAATGTAAAAATATGTTTTCTTATTTTTTATATAAAAATAGGGTAAACTGAGAAGAAAGTATTTGAAAAATAATTTCTATTTTACTGCACAAAGGGGAAATGGGGAATAATATTTTGAAAACATGAAAACTGTTTATTTAGAAAACAAATTTTAATTAATATAGTACATTCAAATATGCGAATATAAACATGATTTATCTTGAAAATGATCCTAGTGACCAGAAAATGTTTATATATGATAAGGATGCAAATATATTGAGGAGTGGGCGAATGTTTGGCATTTTTTTAATGAATGTAAACAAATTCCCTCTCTTTGAGGAATTAAATTGTTTTATATGCTTTTGTGTTTTATAATTCAATTTTGCCAACGTCAAAAAATTACAGTCCATGCCATGTTTTGACATATATTATTAATTTTGCCAGTTTTGTGGATTGCGCTTATATATTGTCAATAAATACGCAAAAACAAATACCTTTTGTATTATAATTTTTACAGTTGCTTTGCACACAATTATACTAAATATATATATACATAATATATATCTTTACATCTCTAACAAAAAATAGCCTCTACGCATTTACTTGTCTGCTAGTTATCCTTCTGAAAAATTGATAGCAGTTTCTTCTTTGTAAAATTCTATATTCATTTATCTTCTCATGCTATTGGCTTCGAGTTTTATTCACGGTTTACTTCAAGGTTTCAAAAGTTTGGATATTGTTTTCTTTGCCCAGTATATCACTTTAAAAGGAAAGCTATTTACTACTACTCCAGTGTTCTCTGAAACAGTCTGGTTCTTTAATCATAAAATGAAGCTGATTACATGTTTGGATAAGTTATAGCACACATAGATAAAGTTTGATAATATTTATTAGGGATATATTGATTATTAATGATATAAACCATCTCTTTTACTTTTCCTGTTTTGGTATGCCTGTTAAGATTTTTATATTCTTTGTGATTTCATTGTTTTATTATACCCTCATTTTTAGTTTTCTTCACTGATTATAGATCATGATTTAGAGTTAGGTGACTTTAGTTGGTTACTGCTTTACAGTTTTTTTAGACTTTACATTGCCTTGGGAATTCTTATTTTTATACTATTTTTTGACTGCTATTACAGAAAACTAATAAAAATATTTATCCTCCTTTCTTAATATTTACTGTTTTTCAAATACATTATTATTTGTTCATCTTGTTTATTACTCTTCTTAATTTTATCTAGAGCATAATAATTTTCATCTGATTTAATCTTTTAAATTATTAAAATACTTGATTATTTCTATACAAATTTCATACTTTAGTATAGCATTTTTTGATTAATTAAAATATGTATTTTTTAATTCAAGATTTATATAAATTTTAAAATTATTTTAACTGGATTTTAAGTTTTTTATTTATTTTTTACTCCTTTTCTAAATAACTGGGTACCAAGTGCTATATTAATTGCATTTTATTAATGCTAATGAAATAATTATTACCGAAAATGATATTTTTTGTCGGTAATCACTCGATAATTATATTTTTTTATCCAGTGCAAGATTAAGTTTCTCATGAGACATATAAGATAACTTTAAGCTGTTATTTCTAACATTTAATTATAACTTATTCGCTAATTTGACTGTTCCTATTTTACTTCTAAGATACATTTAGTAACAGTTTTGGAGTCTGAAATATTTTTTTCACAAAGTCTTGTGAATATAATAATTAATTTTTGTTTAAGTTATATATTTTGCTATACTAAATGTTCTTTCTCAATGTATTTAATAAAAATATATCGCATATAAGAGCATCGTCACTGATATACCATAGTACTAAGAATAATCATAATATAGTTCTTCTGCGTTAACTTACTTTAAAATCTGATAAAAATTATGCCTTAGGTTCTGAGAACTATAAATTCATCACTCAAAGCAATAACTAATGCACACAGGCAGATAATTCTAAATATCCCTGAGCTGTGAATCTAGATTTCAATTTAGTGATGTAACATTATGCGTCTTTCTACCATAGTACATCAATTTAGATTGAAAAATAAGATTATATAAATTAAATAAGAATTATCTAATATTAATCAAAAATTCCCAGCCTTTATGAAGTTAGAAAACAAATGCATGGTAAAATAGAAATGCTCTTTACTGTAAAGTCATAAATATTGGAAATATTAATAGAGTGGATTTATTATAAATAAAAGTAATAAAAAATATTATTGTGGAAATTCTTAATCAATGTGTTAAAATGGTACTTGCGTAGTTTCAGCATTTCAGAAGGGCGCCATCCATTTTTCTTAAATAATATATTTTCAAGGGCTTACAATAATGGCATAAATAATATGGCTGACTCTAAGTTATCTTATTCAATATTTTTTTTAATTCTTAATATGATAAAGAAGCACAGAAATCCAAAGGATAGAAATTCAAAAAAAATTTCATGTAAATACAGTATAAATTTTTTTAAAAAAACAGCATTTAGTGAACTGTAACAAACAAGCAGACAGACTTCACTTGTCAGGTATCATTATTCCTTAATTTTGAAAATATTCTACAGAAACACACAAAAATCCAAAAACTTGTAATTAACATTTTCTTTAATGTAAATTCACTACACCAGCTGTAAGCTAATGTCAATGCAGACACAAACACTATTTTGAAACCTTATAACTACATTTCTTTCCAAACAGATAGGCACTTGGAACATGTGCGATATTGTGTCTCCATTTATATGTAAAGTGTAATTTCATGCTGGTACTACATACTTTTTAGGCAGGCACTATCCTGTAATTTTGAAAACATTCCACAACGATTAAATATTCTAAATTTCAATCATATTTCAAAAAATGCTATGGTAAAGAATGAATGTTAAAGAAATCACCACATGTAAAACAATGTTAAAAAAATTACGACAATTTTAGATATGTATTAGCTTTGTGTTAAGACTTCACTGAGAATTAACATTTTGACATTATCTTGTATATGGAAATTATGACAGGGCTAATTCCAATTTTTTAATAATATTCCATTCACAATTCTAAATTGAATGTCAATTTTAAGAAAATTCAAAAACATTTTTCAACAAATTCCATTTAGAACATAAAGTTCAAACATTAATATGTGGTCAACACTTAACATATATTGCTAAAATTGTCATTTTTTAAGCATCTGGTAACTTGTGTGTAAAATTATAGTGATTTTTTTAAATTCCTTTTTTTTCAATCAGTTTTTTAAATATGATTAAAATTGGGAATCTGTCTTTAACAGAATAGGATGCAGTGAAATATTTACGAAATTTACCTGCCGGGACTAAAATTATTGTAATTTTTTTAAAACATTGTTTTACACGTAATGACTTTTTCAACATTCATTCTTTAATATATCATTTTTGGAAATATGATTAAAATTTGGAATATTTAATCGTCAGAACACGATGCAATGGAATATTTTCAAAATTACAGGATAATGCTAAAAAGTATGTAATAATAAGCATAAAATTACACTTTATGTGTGAACAGAGACCCAATGTCACACATGTATTAAGCACCTATCTGTTTGAAAAGAAATGTGGTTATAAGGCTCCAAAACCTTACTTGTGACTGCACTGTCATTGGTTTACAGCCGGTGTAGTGAATTTACATTTAAAAAAAATATAAATTAAACCCCTTTGGATTTTTGTGTGTTTCAGTGGAATAGATAGTCCATGATAGTCCATGCCCAAAGAGCGATAATACTCTACAGATTTGTTATAGTTTACTAAATACTGGTTTTTTTTTAATTTTATTTACTGGATTTACATTTTAAAAAAATGGCTAATTACAACTCTTTGGACTTCTATGTTTCTTTATCATTTTAAAAAATAAAAAAAAAGTCAAAATATTGAATACGATAACTTAGGATCAAACAGAGCAAAACTCTCCATACAGTAGTGCCACCTGTGCTAAACAGAGTAATCAATGGATGCCAGAAAGCTTGTGCATAAAATCCCCATCTAATGCCTACTCATCCAATATTCCCAGACTAGTTTCTGGCTTGTGGCCTTCGTCAGTGAGGAGCTTTGGATCTGAGAGCACTGCATCTAGATCTTAGGATCTAATGCAACCCTCTAGCAACCACCTTTTATCTCTACTTAACTACAAAACTATGACAATGAAATTGGAAAACACAAAATATATTTTCAATCTAACTCAATAGCTTATATAGTCATATGGGTCTGAACTCAGTTCAGCACCCATAAATTTTGGTGTCTTTGGCTCTTTTACAACCATAGCCACCACTATCCTATTAGGCAGGATTGGTGTTAAACCATTAAGTATCACATGATAACATTTCCTATACTAGCACCTTAATTGTTGATAAACAGAGCAAAACTCTCCATACAGTATTGCCACCTGTGCTAAACAGAGAAATCAATGGATGCTTAGATTGAAAATATTTTTTGTGTTTTCAATTTCATTCTCATAGTTTTGTAGTTAAGTAGAGATAAAAGGTGGTTGCTAGATGGTTGCATTAGATCCTAAGATCTAGATGCAGTGCTCTCAGATCCAAAGCTCCTCACTGATGAAGGCCACAAGCCAGAAACTAGTCTGGGGATATTGGATGAGTAGGCATTGGATAGGGATTTTATGCACAAGCCTTCTGGCATCCATTGATTACTCTGTTTAGCACAGGTGGCAATACTGTATGGAGAGTTTTGCTCTGTTTATCAACAATTAATGTGCTGGTATAGGAAATATGATCATGTGATGCTTAATGGTTTAACACCAATCCTGCCTAATAGGATAGTGGTGGCTATGGTTGTAAAAGAGCCAAAGACACCAAAATGTATGGGTGCTGAACTGAGTTCAGACCCATATGACTATATAAGCTATTGAGCTTAGATTGAAAATATTTTTTGTGTTTTCAATTTCATTCTCATAGTTTTGTAGTTAAGTAGAGATAAAAGGTGGTTGCTAGAGGGTTGCATTAGAGCCTAAGGTCTAGATGCAGTGCTCTCAGATACAAAGCTCCTCACTGATGAAAGCCACAAGCCAGAAACTAGTCTGGGGATATTGGATGAGTAGGCATTGGATAGGGATTTTATGCACAAGCCTTCTGGCATCCATTGATTACTCTGTTTAGCACAGGTGGCAATACTGTATGGAGAGTTTTACTCTGTTTATCAACAATTAATGTGCTAGTATAGGAAATGTGATCATGTGATGCTTAATGGTTTAACTTAGGATCAGTCATATTGTTTATACAATGGATTGGAAACCCCTGAGTTCCTGAAAATGGGCTATTTAGAAAAAAAGATACATGTTTGTTGAGCGATATATTCTATGATTACATAATGAAGTACTATGCCCATTGCATTGCAACAGTATTTGTCAAGTGAGCACTCTTGAACTCTCGCAATGGTCTCATTTGATAATGGCCGTATTTGAAAGAGACGAAACTCTGCAAAAATTCATTGTTGGAAATTTTTTAGAAAACATAATGGAATTAGAATTCCATATTAAGTATTGTCATATCATCACACATACTTCCCTAAGCTTTTGAACTGCACACAACTTGAAAAAGTTCTTTTTTTCAGCCGAGTTTTTTTCTGAATTCGCACGCAAATGCCCGTTTACACGTGAATACTTGCGAGAACTGTCAAATATCATCTGCAAATTGTCCAAATTGGTCGAAGCTGAGTGAATTGCCAGCTGACCATACAAGTGAATGAACAATATTGTGATTTCCCAGAAAGAGAACATCCTGCCGGATGCGAAGGTATGCACTTGCAGGAGAGACATGCTTTTAGTCAGCCACAGGATCTGAGAAATTCCATTGCAACTTCTGAAAGCATAGCTGTGTAGGTCTGTGTAAGAGAAGTTGGTTAGAGGGTTCCAAAATCCCATTACTTACAGCTTTGAGAATTCTCTGTTATTTTATTTGCATGTTACTTTTGGCTGCTGTTTTTTTACACCCCCAAAAATGGTGTTCATTTAATTGTTTTGATTCACAACTTGTCAAAAGTTTCGTTTATTTTTGATTCAATAAATTATTTTATAGGAAACTTGTTGTTATTTTTGTTGTTCACATGATTATAAAGTAGGTAGGTAATATTTGATAAGTTTCATTAACAGTTAAAGTAGGTAATATTTTATTATACCAAAAAAGAAAGAGTTTATTCAAAAGGGCCCACCAAAAAAATAAAATAGTAATAAAGAACTGTGTGGTAACATAATAAAATGTTCAAAAAGAAAATCCAAAAAAAAAGTCGATAATTAAAAATCAAAACAAACCTTCCCCGCTACCACACCCCCCCCCCCCTTGGCTTAACTTTAAAAACGATCTCTTTATGTCTTTTTTTTAAATCCCCAGGATCAGCACTGGTCGCCCTATTATTCACAATTTACATATACCCCATGATTAAAGAAATAGAGAAATTGGTTAATGGAATCCATTTACTGCATTTGGGTGTCACAATAGGAGTCACTGCTTTTATTGATGATATTGTAATAATAGTAGAAAATAGTTATAATATTAATGTAGTGATGAATGCTCTAAAAAAGTTTCAATAAATTACATGTTCAGTAGTTTAATCTAATAAATCAGCAGCATGGCAATTGGCAACGGGTAAAAGGATACCATCCGAATTTATAGCTCAGCCAAAGTCATTTCTTGGATTGCCGATATATATGTCAAAGACACATATGAATGGTCACTTAAATCAACTAATTACAAAAAAAAATCGAAGAGAGGGTTAATAACTTCACATCATTCAAGCTGTATGAAGTGACTCGAACCCAATTGTTTAATGCAATTGCAACAGGGATCCTTAGTTATTACAGTCCATGGGTCAAACTATATAACAAAACAATCAGTAGAATAAACAAGATGGCCACAAAATTTATCTGGGGAAAGAAATCTAGATTACTATCAATGGCAATATTACAGTTACCCATTAATAAGGAAGGGCTTAACTTAATTGATCCAAACGTATATATAGATTTTATTACTGCAAGAACATATTTAAATGTTATTAAGGATCAATGCTTCAGTCCGCCCAATGGGGGATATAAAAATATATAGTGAAATAGGGATGGAGAGAAGATCTTATTTGGCAGATGACCTAAATGTGCAAAATTTGAAAGGCATTAGATATAAAGACATAAGAAGGGGAGTAAAACCTCATGAAAATTTCATGGATAAATTGTTCAATGAAAGGGGTCCTAGTTAAATTCCATTCAATTTATACACCACAGACATATATGAAATTCATATTCAAGTTGATCAATGGAATTTTACCAACCACAACATACTTTAATAAAAGATTGGAAATGAGCTTAGAGGAAACTTGTTCATTTTGTAAAAATAAATGTGAAACATTTCAACACTTACTAGAAGAATGCAGTGCTTTTGAGAAGCTAAGATACAGAGTTTTCCACACCCTAATGATAAATCTTAAAATACTACTGAAGCAAAATGTAATAAAATTCAAACCTCATAACGCAATGGTGATAATACATGCATTGAAAACTATATATGACAATCTGGTGTTCGTTAATCTTTGATAATAAAAAGTTTAATTGGTTAAAGAAACTTGACAATGATTGGGACAACTATTTTGCTAGGTGTTTGAAATACTGGTCGAAGATTATGGAAATGGTATGGGGAGGGACTGCTATGACTGTTTGTGAAATGTGGGACTAAAAGGACACACACAAAGAGAAATAAGACAGTAAAAGTATGTAGAGTGGTAAAAGTATGTAGAGTGGTAAAATAAAAGATCTTTCAAGAGAAAAGAAATGTTCCATGTTTTAAACTATGAATACGATTTGTAAGGCCTAACTCTAGGGTTTAACAAGAAAACGATATTAACATTTCAACAATGAGAGTCTTATAGATTTGCAATGAGGTGCTTTAGGGGACAGGATTGGTAAATTTGGTGTAAAGGATAAAGTGAATCAAAACTAATTTGTAGATATTTCATGTACATATTTAAATGTTTATTTAATAAAGTTTATTACATAAAAATTAAAGGCCCAAAAAATTAAGAAAGAACTTTTCGCTATCATATAAAGCTTTCTGTAGAGTAAAGATTTGAAAAAAGCCTCGAAATAAAGTAACCAAAAAAAAAACCAATTCAAAATCAAAACAACCCCTTTCCCCTCCACCCTCTAAAAAACCAAGTGTTGGTTTATTCAAAAGTACCGAATTGTTGAAGTCTTTCAGCAAATCAAAACATCAACAAAAAAAGGTCGTAAGTTTAAAGCAAACAACCAACCCCCCTCCACCATCTAAAAACAACAAAGTGTTTGTTACCGTATTTTTGTGTAAACAAACCGACGGAGAGTTAATCGATAATTCAAAAGCAAACCAACACTCCTACACCATCTAAAAACGAAGTGTTTGTTTTTTTTAAAAAACCAACCAAAAAAAAAAACCCGTGTGAAAAAAGTTGGTTTACCGTAAGTAATATTATGTAAGACACCTATGGACAGTTAGTTGTTAATTTACAAACAAATCAACACCCCTAGACCATCTAAAAACAAAGTATTTGTTTATTTAAAAAAAAAAAACACGGGCGGAATAAAAAAAAACTTTGGTGGTTTACCATCGCCCTGACGAAAAAAAATTAAAAACCAGTTGAAAATATATATATAACGGAAACTTTGTTGGTTTACCGTCGCTGACAAAAAATAAATAAAAACCGGTTGAAAAAAAAAATCTTTTACCGTAATATTATGTAAACAAACAGGCGGTCTGTGAATCGGTAAATTGATGTGAATTAAGCGAAAAAGATCACCATCAAACGGTAGGGTTCAGTATTCATACTATTACCTAAATATCTATCTTTTCTATAAACATCTTCATGTCCTCTTAATGTGTTCACATCATTATTATAGTCAATCATTATCAAAACACTGCAGGACAATCTTTCCAAGTTCAATCCATCTACTCCAATCTCTAGCTTTCTTCTCCACATCATCCCTGCACACATTTTTATTTTATTCATCCATTTCATATGTGGTCTCTTTCTGGGTCTTTTACAATCTCTTCGAATCCTGTTTAAGATTTCAATTGTCCATCTATTATCATCTCTTCTGGAAATATGTTCAGTCCATCTCCACTGCAGTATTTTAATTCTTTAAACAATGTCAGTAACACTTGCCTTGTGTTTTCAATTTCATGTTACTTTTGCAATTCATCTCTCCATACTTCTTTGAGTAATTTGAAGTCTATGCGATACTCTTCTATTAAATGTCCAAGTCTCAAATCCATACGTAAAAATAGATAAAACACATTTATTAAAAATCTTCCTTTTCAAACACATAGGCATATTTTCCTTTAACATTAAGTTATTTCTACCAAGAGCATTCCAACCAAATTTAATTCCATGATTAATTTCATCCATTATGTTTCCATCTGTAATAATAATCCGACCAAGGTATTTGGAGTTGTTAACTTCTAACTCATCATAATCAATCTATATTTTCATTTTTTACTAAATCCATTGAACATTACTTTAGTTCTTTTAAGGTTTACCTTTAGTTCTACTTTCTTATTTTCATCTGATAATTCTTGCAACATTTTCTGAAGCTCTAAAGCATTATTTTTAAAAACAACTACATCACCTGCATAATCTAGATGACTTAATTAATCTCCATTTACTTTTACACTTTTAGCTTCACATTTTAATCCACAAAATACTCGCAGCACTGCTATAAAAAAAGTTTTGGAGATATGGAGTCACCCTGTCTTACACCCTTCTCAATGCTAATCTTCCTAGTATCATTATCTTATCTAATTATTGCTATTGAATTTTTATAAATATTCTTCAGAATATGACAATATCCTGGGTATATACCTTGATGATTCAATGATTTAATCATTGAAGAAATGTTTATAGAATCAAATGCTTTTTTATAATCTACAAATCCAAAGCATAATTGCAATTCAGATCCATTGTTTTTTTCTATAACTTCTCTCAATACTTGGATATGATCTACAGTACTAAAACTACTTTGAAATCCAGCTTGCTCTTTTGATTGGTTTAAATCCAAAGTTCTCTATAGATGAGTTGTAATTATTTTGGTAAAAATTTTGTATAAAACTGAAAAAATACTAATAGGTCTGTAATTTTTAATATCTTAATGACCCTTTTTAAATATTGATATAAAATTTTTTCCCTTTTTGGCTAATTTTTTAAAACAAAAATATAAAAACACTAACATCCCCCAAAGCTAAAAACAAATAATACCGCATTATTCCAATCTTCTGGTAAATCTTTATCATTGAGACATTTGGTACTTAACTTTGCCAATTTTTTTTATTTCGTCACTTGCTTCTTTTAATATAACAATTACAATTTCATCATTATCTGAGTGTTTTCCTTCTTCATAAATTTAACTGTATGTCGCACTCCTTCTTTTAAAATTCTGGGTAATTCGGAAGATATAATAGATATAGAAAGTACTTGTTCTTTATTAATATGAAATTTTTGATAGAACATTTCTGCCCATGTCATGATGTCATCTCTCTTTTTATTAATAATTTCATCATTTTTTTCTTATTGCAGATATAAATTTCCTACCAACACCAAAATGTTGTTTTATAGTCTTGAGACTTTTATTCTCTTCTACATCTTTCCTCGCTAGCTCTTCTACATCTTTCCTCGCTAGTTCACAGTTATACTTTCTTATATCATTATCAAGTCTTTTTCGCATCACTTTACAAAATTCTAGATATTCAATCCTTCTTAATGCATCATTTTTATATATCTTCATATTCCTTCTTTTTTTCAAAAATTCTCTAGTTTTAGTAAAAATGTTATTGCTCAATTGCTGCTTTTTCTACCACCTATCTTTGTTGCAATTTTTAAGTGCATCAGTTATTTTCCTTTTAATTTCATTCAAATCTGAATCATGTTCACAATCTCCTAATATTTGAAAATGATTTGCAAGTTCTAATTTAAATTCATTAGAATATTTTTAAAGATCAGGAATATCAACTGTGACTATTGTTGTTTGTCTTAATAATTTTTGTCTTTCTAGTTTTGCATTAACACGAATCTTGCATCTCACTAATTTATGATCACTTCCTGTGTTGAATTTATTAAGAACATTACAATCTTGAAATAAGTACTTTCTGTCAGTCAAATTATAATCCAATTCCACTGTATCTTTATGTGAGTGCTTCCATATCCATTTCCTTTTAACATTTTTCTTGGAAAAAAAAAATTCATAATATAAAAGTTTTTTTTCCTGCAAATTCCGCATATCTGTGTCCTCTCTCATTTCTATTTACCATAACCAAATGTACCTACAGTACATTTATCGTTCATTTGTTTACCAATTCTAGCACTAAAGTCTCCCATAACAATTGTAAAATGTTGTTTGGTCTGATCAAAAGCCTTTTTTACATCTATTTAAAAATCTTCTACTACTTCCTCACTATGGGAACTTGTTTGGTCCATAAATCTGAATTATTTGCATTTGGTATCTGCTATTAAGTTGAATAACTAATATTACCACTGTGTTTGATACACCATCAATCTCCACAATGTTGTTATATATATTATTTATAATGAATCCTACTCCATTTTTATTTCCAATATTTGTGCCTTTTTGTAGTAGAGTACATGTCCACTTTTTAAATCAATTGTTTCTTCACCTTTTTTTCTAACTTCACAAAGTTCAATAATGTACCCTTTAATATGAGACAATTCTTCCAATTTTTACAATCTTCCTTGACTTGAAAGCAATCTATAGGTGTAAATACCTAAATAAAAAGTCATCATCAAATGGCAGCCTGAATCCACATTCAAGAGATTCTTAGCACCTTCTGCCCTTCAGCCACCAACTGCTACCTTTGCTGATGGCTTTACAGTATCCAACAGTGGGAATCCTAAGGGCCACTCCATACATTTTTGTCTGTCACTGTATTCTGGGTATGAATATTCATATAGTAGAAAAAAAATTTCATCTCACCAACATTACCAACATAGTGAGTTTATTCTGCTTTATCAGGCAACTGAGAAGATCAAGAAAGACCATGGTGTTTTTTCTCAATTCTGTAAGGCTTAGAGGTAAAGATGTCAATAAGTTCACGATGCTGACTAATGGATATATACAATGGTGAGCAGACAAACATGTTCGTATATACTGATATAAATACATCACTATAGGTAGTGGACATTAAGATCAATGTACTTCTTTCAAACTTTATTGAGGAATTATACAATGGTTACATTGGTTTTACATATTGTTACTATGGATTATACAGATTATTACAATGATTTATATGCATGTATTATAGAGTTCTGTGGTGTTGTGTTCAGGCGTAATCTTAGAGTACTTCTTCACTGGGTAGATCAACTAGGGCCCATGTGTTTTCTGCAATGTTAAGGTAGGCTGTGGAAAAGTCTGTTTTGCGTAGTTTTATTCAGCATATGATAGAAGGCTGTCTCAATGTTTGGGTATTCAGACTTGCTTATGACCAGCTTACATCGAAGAGACCAGATTGTAAAGTTCACAAATGTTGCCAGTCTAAGATGTGCATAAGTTCCTTGTTCTATCACATTGGTCAGAGACAAAGAATTGTGGGTTTGGTTCTTGAATCGGTTCCGTATTGCTGATTGGAGCTTTTGTAGACTTGGGCAGTTCGTTAGCGTGTGGTTGGTGGTTTCATCTTCTCTCTGGCAGAGTGCGCATGTGCTTGCTAGATTTTTGAAGCCTCTCTTATAGTAGAGAAAGGCATTTGTGGGAAGGGCTTCCAGATTTACTTTAATGAGGAAGTCAACATACTTTGGGGGAAGGTGCCAGTGTTTCGTTAGCTTGATGAGTCTTTGGTTGGTAATATGGAGGTAGGCAGAGATAGTGGAACTCTTGCGGTGTGTAATATTGAAGATCTCCCAATATGTGAGTTTTCTTGTGAATAGGCTTGCATTGGCTGAAAGATGGTTCAGGATTAGAGTCACTGATTGTCGAAGCCAGTTGTTTTGTTTAGAGGGTGGTGGCCTATCTGTGGGCTCGACAGGTAGTGGGCATTCAATGGCATCATTGTCCTTAAAAAGTTTGTGAAGCACATTGTGTGTTCTTTGTAGGTTGACTGTTTCAATGGAGTGGAGTGAGAGACCATTCTCTCTCCTGGGGTTATGCATTGTCTTGATACTGATGGCTGCGACTTTTCCTCCCCAGCAAAGTTTGGTGCATGCCGAGTTTATTTTGTTTATGAATCCTTTGGTGGGGTTGAATCCAGTAAGGTAGTAGGTTATTTTGGGAAGCAGGATGGCATTTAGTAATGCGACCTTTCCAAAGAGGGACAAGTAAATTTTTGATATTGATGCTATTGTGGTTTGTGTTTTTCCCAGCAGTGAGTTTTGGATTTCCTGTCTCATGAGTGAGTAGGACTTTGCTACAGGGAATCCCAAGAACTTCTGTGGTTGGGCATTGAACATGGCTGGAATTTGTTTTCCTGTGAGTAATGACCATATTGCTGACTTCTCGTTGTTGAATGTGAGGCCATGCATTGTTGCGTAACTGTCAAGTAGAGCTCTTCCGATCTTAAGGTGGTCGATGGAGGGAAGAAAGACGACAACATCGTCCATGTAGGAAATGTGTTTTATATTTTCATTGATGTAATCTACTTGGATGCCTGGAAGTGTGTTTTCTATTTGGAGTAGGAGAGGGTTTATGTAAGCTGTGAATAACAGCGTGCTCAATGGGGATCCCTGTGGGATGGATAAACTTGGTTTGAATCCCGGAGCTATGCGTCCATCTAGCGTGAGGAAAATTTCCCGGTTGTTTAAAAGGTTCTCTATGATTTGTAGAAGAGGTTGAGGTACTTGGTATTGTTCAAGTGTTTTAATTAGCACATCAATGCGTACCGAGTCGAATGCCCCTGCGATGTCGAGTTGAATGGCAACTGGCTTGGACCTTCTTTTTGTGCGCACTTGGTCTATTACTAGACGGAAGCGGCTTATTGCATCTGATGTGGCTGCACCCTTCTTAGCAAACGGGTATTTTGAGATGTGCTTGAGGACATTGTCTTGCATTTTGTCTTTGATTATAGACTCAATTATCTTGATCATGAGTGGGATCATTGAGATAGGCCTTAGGTTTTGCAGTTCAGTTGCAGCATCACTCTTTTTAAGTAGTGGCACCATTGCGATCGGGTATAGAAATTCAAGTTGGCAAGTTCCACTGCTGAGTAGATCAATCATTTTCTTGATGATTGGGATGGTATAATTGCTCAGGTGGAGTAGAATGAACTTCGGGATGCCATGTAGTCCAGGATGTATTTTGTCTGGCATCGCATTTAATTTTTTTTGGATTGTAGCATGGGTAATGTCATGAGTGTTGTCTGGATTTATTTTGAAAGTTCTTCTGTCACTGGGTGTGATTTGGTTTTGAAACTTTTTTTTTGAAATGTTCTTGGAGTTTACCTAGCATTGCAGGGCCAATGTATTGTTTACCATCTATGGTGATGTCACTTGGGCCTTTTCTATTCTTTCCTGATCCTAAGGCCCATCTGATGTATCCTCTGGTCCAGCAGTGTTGATGTACCAGGTAGCTCCGGGCTCTTTTTGTTGCTATGTGTTCTGCTAGAATCTTTTGGGTGGTCCTATATTTAGTCTTTAGTTGTAAGATTGTTTCTATGTTTTGTCCTTCCAGTGTTAGGTGCTTGAGGGTATCTGCAATGTTGTCTAAGCTGTTTAAAAGTTTCAGGGGTCCTGGTCTTCGGAAAGAGTAGGTGGTTATTAGTTTCTGTAGTGTTTTTGTGAATAGAGGCCATGCCTCTGTGATTGGCCTGGAGAGTATGTTTGTTTGATGGAATTGTATGTAGGCTTCTGAGAACAGGCAGGCTGGTGTAGTTTCCCTGGTTATGAGTCTTATTGTTCTTTGGTGGTTGTTTGGGTCTGGGGAGCTTGAGGAAACCTGAAGTTTTATCTCTTGTAATAGGTGGTCTGAAAAAACCACTGGCCAGAGTCTGGCTTGAGTGGTAGGCAGTAAGTTTGGTGAAAAAAAAGGTTAAGTCGATGAGGGACTTATATTTAGTTGTGTAGAATGAAAATGCTGTCTCAGGGAGCAGGTTTCGTGCACTCATTAGCTTTAGATTGATTAATGGGAGGTAGTTAGACTGGAAGGTTTCATAGGAGTGGTTGAAGTCTCCTATCAGGATGGAAGGAAATGGGTTGGTTCGAAGTGTCGCATTTATTGTGTGAATAATTCTGCGGATGTTGTCAGGAGCCTTTGTCATGTATATGTTGCATAAGTTGATGGTACAATTGTTGTACTGAAGGATGGCTATGAGACAGTGGTTGTCTATGTATAGTATTTTGAAGAAGGTTATGGGAGATAATTTGTTAATTAGTATGGCCACTCCGGATCCTGGAGTTTGGGCTATGGAGTAGTGAAAGTAGCCCAGTGAGTTTAGTTTCATGATGTGTGGGCCAGACTGTGTGTGTAGTTTTGTTTCGGAGAGACAGAGGATATCTGGTTGATGTTTAATGAACCATCTGTGAAGTGCTTCAACTCTTTCTTTGGAGTTTAAGCCTCTGATATTTACTGCTGTGATTGTAATAGTCATGGTGTGGTGAGTTTTTTTTTTTTTTTTTTTTAGGTGAAGGTATCTTCTGGGGCGGTGTCTTCTGGTAGGGGTTTTTCTGAGGGGCTGTTCTCTGACTCAGGAAATGAGATAAGGAATATTTCATTTTCTGTGGTTGTCGGCATGGGGTCTTCCGTTGATCTGAAAATTGGTAGAGTATCTTCTTCTGTGGTTGTCAGCATAGGGTTTTCAGGCGGTCTGACTTTTGGTAGAGTCTCATTTTCGGTGGTTGTCAGCATAGAGTTTACAAATGGTCTGAATTTTGGTAGAGTCTCATCTTCCCTTGATTGAATTTCTCGCCGTTTTTTATCTGATGGTTTACGTGATTCCTGTGATCTGGTAGTTTTTGTTCTGAGGTCCACTTTGGCTGGGTCTGAGGTACTGGAGTCATCAGTTGATTTTTCTTGTGTGCTGGAATTATTTTGTCTTGATCTTTTGCGGTTGCGTGGTTTGGAAGGTTTTTTAGATGTTTTGGTGGGTCCCTCATCTTCTGATTCGATCATGGTCTCTGATGATGACCGCGATCTAGTGAGCTTTGAGTCCTCTGCCATTCTGTGGTGGGTTAGGGATTTTCCAGTATCTGGGATGCTTGTGTGGCTATGGTTTGTTCCCATTGGAGTGGGTATGGACTGATGTGTGTTTTTTGTTTCTGTTTGTGGTTTTGGGTAGGTTTTAATTGGATGTGTAGAATCAGTGGGGTCTTCGATGGTGCTGTTGTGATTTTTTGTATATGCCTGACTGCTTATATCACTTGTATTGAGGGGACACTCCTTCATTATGTGTCCTCTGTTCCGACAATTGAAGCACAATGGGGGTATATCCCGGAAGCTGATAAGGATTGTAGCCTTGTTGTTGCTGACTGTTGCTGGTAGTGTAAGTGGCTGGATTCCTGTCTTGAGGACTAGACGGAAGACTGCAGTGTTGGTAAATACCATTGTTTCCGCTCTTGATTCTTGGATGTATTTAAAGCCTTCAACTGTACCATAATTGGCAAGTGCCTGTTGCAAGTGGGACTCTTCAAAGTTGACAGTACAGTTACTCACTCTGCCCTGAAGAATCTGTGGTTTGTTCATGTTAATGTGGACCAGGTATTTGTTGTCTAACTGTTTGAATTTAGTTTCAAAGAGTTGCTTTCCTGCTAGGTCTTTGAATTGGATTGCAATATACCTTTTATTTGTGTGGAATAGTATCTTATAAACTGGTGACCAGAACTTGTGATCAGTGAGTAGATCATAGAGTGAGAGTATTGGGAATTTGTATAAAGAGCAGTTGATATCTGTTGTTGTTAGGATACTTGTACATTCATTGGTGTACTCTGTGAAGGAGCGAAAGAGAAGATTTGGTATGGTTCTATTAAAGCGTTCTGTTACTGAAGAATGGTAGTCTATGTTAACTGGTTGTTGCAGGTCAGCATGTTCATTTTGTTCTTGTTCCCCGTCTCTTAATTGGATGAATTTATTGTATGGGTCTTCTGTAGTTTGTGTGTGGATTGCTTGAGTTTTGGCTTGGGTTGATTGCCTAGTGGTTATCCTAAGGCTATTAGCATATGAGAATTGTGGATGGAGATGTGTGGATATGGCATGGTAATGTCCTGAGTTGTTAGCATTGTTTTGCTGTGCTGGTTCTGGGGGGTTGTTGGTGTCTTGGGTTGTGAATGTGGAACTGCTTTGAAGTTTTGGAAAAGGATCATTGTTGTTGTCCCATGTTGTATCATTTTCTTCACTGTTTTCGTTTTGTGTTGTTTGTTTTGGTTTCTGGGAGTTTGGTTTATTTGTGGTGTTGCTGCTTGTTAATTTTTCTGGGAAGTTGGTGTTAGTAGGTGATGTCTTTTGGATTGGAGTGTTTGTTTTAATTTGATTGAAGTTTGATTTTCCATTGCTATTAGTATTGGTTGGGTTGTTTTTCTTATCTTTATTTAGTGTTAGTGCAGTTTTCAGCTTTGTTTTTAAATCTCTACTTGTTTGACGTGTGAGCTTCCGAGGGAAAGAGTGTCAAGCTGGCTTTATATGTAGTTAGATTAACTGTAGAATTGGTATAAATTGGTGTATTCGACTGTGCCGGATGATTTAGTTGTGTCCCCCCTAGGTTGGAATGCGTAAATAAATCGCTAGAGTTACGGTTTGAGTCGTTTTTTGCATTATGAGGGCGATTTAGTGTGGCTTCCGGTTTAGTTTTAGATTTATTGCTTTTTTGTTTTTCGTGCTGGGAGTCTGATTTTTGTCGGGTATTATAGCAGGTGGAATTCTCTGTCAAATCAGTATAACCTTCTGTTTCCGACTCTACGGAATCACTCAACTGTGTCTCTGAGAACTTAGAGTATGAATTTACGTCTTTTTCCGTGTTGTGAGTGTGAACGTGTCTAGCTTCCGGTTTGGTTTTTTGACTATAACTTTTTCGTTTTTCAAGTTGGAAGTCTAGTTTTGGGTCAAGATTATAGCTGTTGAAATTTTCTATGGTATTTATATGGCTTTTTTCCTTCGACTGTGCGGGGTCATGACGTAATGCTTCATCTAATTTTGGATATGTGAGTTCATCGCCAACGGCAAAATTGCGGTTGATGTTTACGTTATAAGTATTATATTTTCGAGATTCCTGTTCAGTTTTGGGGGCATAACTTTTTTGTTTTTAACTCTGGGGATCTAATTTTTTTTTTGGATTAGAGGTGGAAAAATTCTCTGTAAAATCATTGTCATCGGAAGTTTGGGGCCGATCTGAAAGATTGTTTTCAGGCTCCTCAAAATCTGTTTCTAGTTCACATTTTCTATTTGTTTTCTCCGTAGATTTTTTCCTTGAAGGGTTTTTTCTTTTTTCGGTCAAAGGAAGAGTTATTTCTTTTGGTTTGTCCTGAAATTTGAATTTAGGGATTTTTGAGTTGTTTTCACTTTTTAAAGAGTAGTCCCTCTTCCCTTTGAGAGGCTATGACTGAATTTGCTGAGGTAACAGTTTTTTTTTTGGGAGCCATGTTTGTCTTGATGGTGGTTGTTTAACTTAGTGATAATTAACAATTATATATGGATTTAAATGTTTTGTTTTTTTTATAAATAATAAAGAGAAGATACTTACAATGTTTCCTGTGTGGTTATTTATCCTCAATAAGTGGTATTGAAGCATCTAAGTCACAGTCAAAGTAGCTACCGTGCTTGGTTTTATTAAGGCTTCCAAGAGGAATAGAAGTGTGTCCTTTCATGTAACATACAAACTCCTTTCTGCAGCTATGTTATATATATATATATAATAACATACAAACTCCTTTCTGCAGCTATGTTATATATATATATATATATATATATATATATATATATATATATATATAATAAATGAGTTCAAATAGAAATAACTAATAAAGGTTTAAAATATAACACTATCAAGAATTATGGGGAAATTGTTAATAACCATTGTATTTTAACTCAGGTATATGAAATCACGTGAAGTGAGTACACTAGTAATTCAATAAAATATAACTCAGGTATACAGGCAGTAGGTTTTATCCACTTTCATTCCTTGGTTTGATGTTAAGTGCATGTTTAAACAAATACTAAGTGAATATGGTCTAGCAGGGCGCCACTAGATTATCTGAATCTAGACACGGTTATATCTGATAACCTTTCACATGTACCGGGTTTGAATCCCTTCTTGGTACTTTATTTATAATAAAATGGAAGATTTTGCTTTTTGAGCCATATCACTATAAGCACTAATATTTAGGTAAAAGTAAAACATCTTTAAACCAAAGTGGAGTATATTAGACATAAATCATTTCTCAGATCTTAGCATAACAAATGTGTTTCAATAGTTTTGTAAGTTTACTAGCTCAGATTATATATAACTAATTTAGGATGGCAATTCACTCATCCTTGCATGAAATAGATGATGGGATGTGGTTATAATAATACTAAGAGATCACTAAATATTATAAAATCAATATTTATTTATGGCCTTTAAACAGTTAAACAGCTCATTAATTAAAACGTTGATGACGATGATGATGATGATAATAATAACAATAATGACAAGGGTTTCAACTACAGCTCTAGGACTAAGCCTAAACATAAAACTAATTTTTATAAAGAAATTCATAATTATTGCTCAATTTTAGCATATTTACTTATATCTTAAATAACTAATATTCAACCATTGATGATGATGAATAATCACACTTAACAAAGACTACACTTAATGAAATATATACGCCTCGTTTAATAAAACAAACTAATATTTATTACTACATTTCTAACATATACATAAAAATTTCTAGATAATATGAAAACTGACATGAATAATAATAATAATAATTGGTTATATAACAATCCTCAGATTAATTTTAAGTTCTTCCCCCTTTCCCTTCAAATGTATTTTGTATTAAGTTGGACGTCACATTGACCATGAAAAGTATTTTAAAAAAATATTATCTGCTCATTGGCACACATACTTTAAAAATCCAACATGTAAATAGAATGTAAAAAAAAATGTTAGTAAAATTGAAAGAGCAAGTTTTAGAAAAGAGTTTTAAATTATTTTCTCCCCCTCCCTTCCAAGCGCTGAAATCTATACTGAACTTGAAACAAAATAATCTAATATTCTAATACTACTCATTATTTCACATTCACTCCCAATTATACACATATAAAAATATTATTATGTATGTGCGTGTTTTATCCCATAATAACAAAATATTATTAAAAATCAAAATAATAATAATATATCAGTTAAAACTAAAATCATAACACCATAAAAAAAAATTGTTTTACACATTAATATTGTAAAATTAATAAACAAATAATTTTCATACATTCAAGGTCATTTATGAAGCTCAAAGTTATTTTTAGTAAGACATTCTTGTTTTTAATTGATCCGAATAGTCTTTAAAAGTTCTTTAAATAAAATATACCACTTTATTGCTAAAATGTTTATTAAGACTGATATCATAAAGAAAATAGATATAAAAAGTCATATTACCGATCTTTTGTTTGTGGCGAATTTCCAAGGGTTCAAACTTGTCTATATTTCTGCAGCTACTATTTCTGTTTTATGTGGGAACAATCTCTTTCCTGAGCTGTTTAACTGTTTAAAGGCCATAAATAAATATTGATTTTATAATATTTAGTGATTTCTTAGTATTATTATAACCACATCCCATCATCTATTTCATGCAAGGATGAGTGAATTGCCATCCTAAATTAGTTATATATAATCTGAGCTAGTGAACTTATAAAAATATTGAAACACATTTGTTAGGTTAAGATCTGAGAAATGATTTATGTTCAATGAACTCCACTGTGGTTTAAAGATGTTTTACTTTTACCTAACTATTAGTGCTTCTAGTGATATGGCTCAAAAAGCAAAATCTCTCATTTTTATTAGAAATAAAGTACCAAAAAGGGATTCAAACCCGGTACATGTGAAAGGTTATCAGATATAACCATGTCTAGATTCAGATAATCTAGTGGCGCCCTGCTAGACCATATTCACTTAGTATTTGTTTAAACATGCACTTAACAACAAACCAAGGAATGAAAGTGGATAAAACCTACTGCCTGTATACCTGAGTTATATTTTATTGAATTACTAGTGTACTCACTTCACGTGATTTCCATATACCTGAGTTATAATACATTGCTATAATACTGGTTATTAACAATTTCCCCATAATTCTTGATAGTGTTATATATTTGAACCTTTACTTAGTTATCTTTTTTTTTTGATTCATTTAATTATGTTACAATATATATATATATATATATATATATATATATATATATATATATATCAAATCAAAACTACCCCAAATCTAAAATTAAACCAGACCAGCATAAAAATAATATTAAAACACAACCTAAGGTATCACTGCTACAAGCAGACTTCTCAAGTGTAAAGAACTACAAAAAAACCACACATTATATATACTATTAAAAACTACCCACAAATCCATTCACTTCCCATCCACCCTTAATATTAAAAGAACTCTTAAATAAGTTAATTGCTTCAGAATAATAAATTTTCAATAATAAAGACTCTTTAATTCTTCTTTTGATTTCATTTCTCTCAAAGAAGACAACCTTAGCTTCATCAAAATCAATAGTGTGGCCTGTATCTTTTTCATGGACATACAAAGCAGAACTAAGATGCTTGTAATGTTTATATATATATATATATATATATATATATATATATATATATATATATATATATATATATATATATATATATATATATATATATGTAAAAATTACTAAAACAGAGATGAAATATAAAATTTAGTAAGATTTATTTTACCAAGTATACTTTCAAAACTTTTGCATCATATTCATAGTTAGTCAGCTGAGAGCATTAATTTTTTGCTGATGTGAATCCTATTTGATTTTTGTTTTATTACATTTTTATTTTGTGTAATGAAGCATGCTTATTTATTTTACATTTTCAGTCATTTCTTTCTTCGCATATAACTTTAATAAGTCTCGGGTCACAACTATGGACATGCTGTTTTTTATGACTATGAAAGACAGATGAATTACCAACCTTAAACTTAAAATTTTAGTTTTCTGTTCATTAATAAATGTTGAGTCATTCTAGTCCTACGTTTTTCCCTGGTATCACCATAATATACATATGAGCAGTCTTTTTGGCTGCAATTTGTAGCCAGTCCTACATTAAAATTTTGTTCTTTATGTTGTTTGTAAGCCTATTTAAATTTATACAGGCTCTGAATTTGACATTAAATTTGTCCAAGCAAATTTGTGTTATTTTATTAGCTGTGTGTGATAAATATTGTACAGCAATCCAGCTTTTATTATTTCTATGATCGGCCATTTTGTTACTTATTTTGGTTTTGAATTGTTCTATATATCTGTGCATGTGCATTCTATAATATCCTGTATCAAATCAGACACATAATGCTGAGTGTTCTTAGTTTTATCTTATTCATAATATTCATATATATATTGAAACAGTAGGGTGTCTGCTTTGCAGATCTTCAGTTCACCTTTTCTCACCTATTTCCTACCCTCATACCTTAGTTTGAACCCCAATCTATTGTAGTGTGTCTGCAATACACTTATATAACGAAAATCCCGCCTAATTTTAAACCACGAGCACAATGCTCATATTATATATATAACTCATTGCCAAATAAAATAAAATATTATGCATTATGTATATGTTTACATAATTTTGATTTATTAAAAAGTAGGTTATATAAGTCGTAATTGCTCACACACTATGATATGCATTTTAAAACTCATATCAAAATTATAAATTGTTAAAGTTATTTTGTTTGAATCTATTTACAAATATATATTACCGTCATAATATATTTTTGATTTAAAATAAAATTCATTTAGTAAATATTCATTTAGTAAATAAATTCAAATATTGCAATGTAAAGTAAAATAATTTTCATTTGTGTAATATCCGCACTTATGACTGTGCCAAGGTTATAACTGCAAGTCATACTGTGTGGTCAGCAAATAACATTATACAATTCCCACGCTGTTCTTTTCCAATGAAGCTCTCCAACAAATTGATCTGCCACGAAGCTCTCCAAACGAATTGGTCTGCAATGAAGCTCTCCAACGAATTGGTCTGCAATGAAGCTCAGCCATGGATGCTCTCCAACGAATGGTCTGCACTGACTGCTCAATGAATGGTATGCAAGTGGATGCTCTCCAAATGAATGGTCTGCAACTTGCTACTGCATGACTGCTCTCTATTACTCTCTATATTACACTGCTCGATGTTCTCCCAATATGGCTGCTAATAACTGCCTTTCCCCTGCGTAGATGTTACCCAGTCTTCTTATCGCTCTCTGACAACTGCAATGATCAATCAATGCACTGACCAATAAGGTAATGTCTCTTATCTAGAAACATTTGTAATTAGCAAATATTTCTAGGAATTGTCGATCGCCATTATGTCAATGCACTAATTAAATTCCTCAGATATCAGAGCGCGATCTAAAAACAGCCTTACGAATAAATTCTAGTTTTTCTAGAGTGCACAAAAATGTCTGCCATTTTTACAAATACTACAGTTTGATTTAATAAAAGTCATTCCAAATATTTCTGTTAAAATAAATGAGGGACAATAGTTTAATTAGTTAATGTTCTATAAGTTTATCTAAAAACAACAGATGTCCACTTAAGGTTTTCTTTAATTAGTAAAAGTAATTTTTAATTAAGTCTAATTTGTAATTCAAATGTCGACAGGGAAATTAACAAAAGAAATTAATTAATGTTCAATTCCTTTAGACATTCAGATAGATTTAATTACAGCTGATAAGTCCATATATTTTTGTAACACTCCAGGGCAGTTCTATTGTTAATTTCTAATATAAAAAGGAGAATTTTCTTTTGTTCTCCTTTCTAATGTTTCTAAGAGAAATCATTCTGAGGTCTAATGTTTCTAACCAAAATTATTGTCATAATTTGTAATTCTTGACATGACAGAGTAGAGCGCAAGAATGCTATTTCTCTCCAGAATGGTCATATGCTGCTGTAGACCATCGGAAGTTATCACACAAGGAATCCCGGAACTGCTGCCGCTGCCAAAAATATGAACATTTCCAGATTTTGCTGTTAAATTATATAAAAACCTGCTGACCATCAATCTACCCAAAATGCTTCTCCAGAGGTAATCCTAAATTAACCTAAGAGCTCTTGTGATAACTAACATGCTATAGCTATTTTAAATTGTTTTCTGATATTTCACATAACTTCATTATGTATTTCTTTAACATGTTTAAATATACTCAACATTTTGCTCTCTATCCTTGGGTTAATATTTTCTATTTATTAAGCTTTCTGTTATTTTATTATGATAATGTGTCAGAATCGTCTTTGACCGAGTGAATTATTCCTTTTGTTGAAAATAAGACGCCCGCTATGAAGGCATATTTTAAATTTCTAAATAATTTCCAATTTTATTATCTTGCAAATCACTTGTTCGAGGGCAATTCTTTTCTTTAATATATAATATAATCACATAGTTTAAAATCTACATATTATTGATTTTAATCTAATATGAGAGTATGTGTGAGGTCAATGATTAAATGTGTCCCCTAATGCATGATTGCGTATATAAATCTATACTTACTTTTCAAACCCGCAAGCATGCATTTTCCTATTTTAATTATCATGTTCTTCTTTAATTACAAAGTTCATCATTGACGTCGAGAATGTGCGGACCCTTTTAAATGAATTTCGGGGAATTTGATTGGGCATTTCTCTTAATCGAAGTAAAACCCATTCAGTATGTTTTATATACACTAGTCTCGTATTGCTGGTGAGTGAATTGGTTGTTGAGACCGCTTTCTTTTATTTTTCCAAGGATTCTTTACACAGCCAAGTCCGTTCTCTTTGCTTATTGCAGTTTTCAGGCAGAGTGTGTCCATAAATGACACATCTGGGAATTAAATGCAATCATCACCCAGTCGCTAAGTTTCAGCTGTTCATAAAATACTTTCCTACGGGTTAGCGGCGAGATGCCCTCCGTAATCATTCCAAATATTCCATTATTGTTTTATTTTATATTTACTTTACAAATCATCCATGACTTAAACGTGTCACACCCTCCAACTTTAATAAATTCATTATCAGCAATACTGACCTCCCAATGTAACTTTATTATTATTATTATTGAATAAATGCTTTGATCACATTCCCATTTTGTTGCTTAGTAAGCTTTTGTCCGTGCTATTCTCGAAATCAATAAATATTTTAGAACACTTAATTTTCAAATGTTTTCTTAGACTTGTATAATTGCTCAAAGCACCTTGCACATGTTCTTACCTCATCAAGCACATTATCATAATGCTATTAACCTGAGGAATAGAATATATCACTTTGCTTTAAAACCTTTTGTCATTTATTGGAATATAATGCCAACAATTATTTAATATGCGTCCCTGTCTCATATAAGCAGACAGTGGCGTTATATATATAATTTATTTAAATAAATTTTGTGAAATTATTTAAAACTAAATTTGATATCTTATTTTATTGATTCCTATCACTGTCTCAGTCTATATATATATTTTCTGCATTTCTTTTGTAAATCCATAGACGTTAATTAGCCACCCAAGCTTCTTTTAGTATAGAGTATTTTGTTTCTCCCTGACCACCAGGCACCGGTCAAAGGTTATACTAGCAGTGGCATCAGATGCGTTATCATGTAGATGGCGCTGTGAAATTTGGACTTTAGATTCGAACTTAGTATATCTAGAAGGCAACCCCTCCTAGAAGGTTCAGTTTTGTGTCTGGGGTTTGAATTCTGCAGTGTGTTAGCGAGATAGATGATTCTGACTGTTACAATATATAAAATAATATTTTGCGGGTTCGTCCGTGTTAAAAACTTTTAATATTAATATACTGACATTTCGACTTGTTCACACAAGCCATCCACAGTGTTATATATATATACTAATCAGATAGAAGATTTTATATGCTCTTTCTCACTCCATCTCTACTACCCAGTTGTCTGATCAAATACAGACTCACTTTTATTAACATATATAATTTTAATAAGAGCTAACTACTTTACTGTAATTTAGATAGCAGTTAGTCAAAGGATCATACCTTGATGAGATATTTAAAATTAACACCAACGAACTACTACAGCCTTTCATAACACATGGTAAATTAACTCTACTTTTTATTACTATTTTTGTCTAGGCCAGACTTTTTCAATGCTAGTTGTTCAATCTCTGTTTTGATAATTGGTTTTTTTTATAAAGCACATACATGTAAGCTTATAGGAGTTTACAATTTTTTTGGGAATGCTGCCAGGAATAAGCAGATAGATATTTTAATGAAAATTAACACTTTAATAATATTAAAAAAAAAAAATTAAAAAAGCATTTTTAAATTTCATCCTCTAACTTCTATAAGTAAGTTATTACTGTTTAAAATATTACCCCCTAATTTCTAGAAGAAAAACACATTCTCTTTTTCAGATTTAATATTATTAAATTTTTTAAAAATGTATGTAAACAAAAGCATAGAAGAAAAACAATCTCAAATAAAATATATACACAATTACTTAATGCATTCCCAAACATGAAGAAAAAAAATATTGGTAAACAAAATGTCATAATCCAATCTCTGATTTTAGAGTTCACTGACGTTCATAGTTTCAAGTACATACTATCTCTTGATTCTCTGTTATGTGCCCCCATATATTTTAGGCTCATTTTCCAAAATGTCACATATATGTTTTCTGTGGTTTAATAGTTGGTGATTGGTTTGCTAGCAGGGCTATCTATTTTTTTTCCTTGATAGATTTTATCTCTCAAATTATTTAGTATACACATCTGTGAAATAATAATAGATTTGTGTGTTAATCTTGCCTCCTAAAAAGTATTCTCTGTGAGAGATTATTTTTTGCAGGTGTTCCAGTCATCTCTCTCACTCTTTTCTACAGTATACTATTTAAATAAAACTTCTAGCAGGAAAAAATATTCTACAGATGGGCCAATCATCATTGATGATTAGTGCAATCAGCACTTATTAAGGTGTGATTTTTCATATGTAACACTTATTCTTTTATAGAAAGTATTTTCCATGTCTCTATTGGAATATTAGCTGCTTTTTTCACCAATGATTGTTTTACAATCGTTTAATCAGCAATTGACAGTAGCAAATATTTATATCTTCCTTTTTAGAAGTTACATTCCTTTCACTTTAGGTTACTGCAGACAAAAATATAAGAGTACAAAAAAATAAACTCAATTTATGGCCCAAAATCTTTTTATTATGTGATAGACCCAACATTACCTGAGTAATCTCTTTACAGATTTATCTGCTCATTAAAGAAATAGGTTTAATACACAAAACAAAAAAAAATTTAATTAGAAACTACATATTTCATCTTTAAAAAAACTAAAATGTTATTACTTTCCTTTTTTTCTCTCAAAGTTGAATAAACCTGAATAATTTTATTTGGATTATATTAATACAAAGCCACAAGCAGAGCTTTACACATACAAATCTTTCGTTTTACCCAATAAATTAAATATAATTGGTAAAAAAAAAATTGCAATTTTTTTTTGTTTTTTACTTTTCTCTTTAAAAAAATGTCTCCTTATTTTTATTGAAATGAAAATTGAAGGGTTTAAAATGGTATACAATAATGTTCTGGAACAATAGTTTTGGGGTTAAACCTTGTATTAGTGTTGATTTATTCTCGGTGTTTGATGAAATAGCATCCGCCATTGTCAAGGTTAACTTTTCAAAAAAAAAACATTATATATCAAATAGTAACACGATTGAGTGTGAGGTAAAAAATGAGATTGAGTCTGAAATAGTTGAGCATTTATAATATATGAATTAACAAAATGTTTATTCCCTTCAGTTTTACTATTAATTGTTTTCAAATTTATATTAGAAGAAATAGAAAAGAAATTGTCTTCATAAGGCTGGAATATGTTGTTCTTCATCAGCTCTATTTAAACCCGTTGGTCTTTTTAATATTTCAATCGACTGTCTCATGGTTTTCAATTTATACTTTTCCAAATTGGGAAATATTTGACATTATAAAAATCAATTTGAGATCTAATGGGTTTTCTTTGAAAAGTTAACCTTGACAATGATATTTTACCGAAAAGTTGGAAATTAATCAAAATTAATACACGGTTTAATTCCAAAACTATTATATTTACATCATGTAACCATGAAAATATTAAATATATATACATTAAGAACTGGAATAGAGAATTAAATAAAATTTCATTAAATAAACCAAACATACTTTCAATATATTAGCTTCATGATCATAGTTAACAAGACAAAAACACCCATAGTGTTTTACTGTTAATAAATTTAAAAAACATTTGTTACTTATTTGAACGCACACACATATATATACACATCTCTCTCTATATATATATATATATATGTGTGTGTGTGAGTGAAGGTTAAAAATGCATATTATAATGCATATAGTTCTATCACAAATTCTGGGAAGCATGATATGGCGTGGAAATAATTGACATCGATGAGAAGACATACAAGTTATATATGATGATTATTACTTTTTAAAATGCTAAAATAAATTTAAAAGTTAAATGTACTTTTTTTATTCTAGGTGATACTGAAACAGCACTTTTTACAATTGTAAATTTAAGAAGTCGGCCTGAAATTGTAGATATAACTAAGGAATTCAGCTTGTTTGCTACATTTTCTATTCAACAAAATTTAAATGGGCCATTTCACATTCGTGTGTCAATGGTCAGGCAGCATAATTGGTATTTATTTTCACTAAAGTCAGAAGTTCTTTGCCATAATAGTATTGGAACTTGGTAAGACAATATTTTATCAAATTGCTGTAATTTTTTTTTTTTTTTTAAAATTTTTACTTTATATATGTTTTAAACTGCTTTTTAAGCTACTTGGCCTGATACATTAAAAAAAATAAAAAAGAAATTTCCACAAATCAATTCAGAACAATATTATAAAAGCCAAATGTGAATAAAAAATTTGTATTTTTATATTGGACTATTTCCATCATCTAATATGTGTGTTGTCTTTAGAAAACTTTAATTTTATTTAAATATTCCAAATACATTCAACTGTTAGTAATATCACAGCAAAAAGGTAAGTATATGCAGAACATTTCAAGAGGTATTATTCTCTCCTCTTCTTCTGGTGTTGTTGGCCTGACCAGTGATAGTACTAGCATGGGATTCGAATCTGGGCTCTTAGATACTTGATTATCCTGCCAAAGGCAACAGTATATAATAATTTCATATATTTATCTATGAGGTTCCTCCTGATTTCTTCTTTTTCCTAAAAGCAAAGTTGATTAGTGGTTTCCATACATTAAGTATAGTCACACTAGGTTGGCTTGTGGGAATTTTTGCAATTGTCATGTGAGCAGCTTCTTTACATTTTCTTCTCTGTACCTTTTCTTCTCTATCCAATATTTTTGTATTTTCCCAATTGAACATATGTTCATTGGTACATACATGGTCTGATACCTTAGACAGATCTGTTTTCTCTCTTCTAATCATCAGTTTATGTTCTTGCAAGCACCCTTCAATGGGATGGCTGTTCTCACCAATATATGTTCTTTCACATTCACATGGTATTTCATAGATGCAGTTTTTCTTTTCAGCATTTCAAGTTTAGGCTTTGTAGATGTTACTATTACTTATAGGGTGGTATAGATCTGGAAAGCTGTTCTGATGTTATACTGATTGCAGATTTTTCTTAATTTGTCTGCTATTTTTGGAATGTATGGATAGACTACAATACCAATAATTGTCTTTTCTCTTGATTTTTTTTTTGTTGTCTGTTTAACATTTTCTTAATAACAGCTGATGAATAACCCATTTTTCATAAGAGTTTGTAGTATAGGTCTTTTCTTTTTCCAAATCGCCAGTTTCTGAACAAACTTCTTTGGCTCTGTTCAACAGTGATAGTATAACTTTATGTTTTGTGTTTCTAGTGTGATTGGATGTGTAGGCTAGGTATTTTCCTGTATGTATAGGTTTTTGGTAAAGTAGTTTTGATTTTGCCATGAGTGAGTTTTATCACAAGAACATCTAACAATTTTTGTTTTTGTTCTGATTCTATTGTGAATTTATTTGAAGGTGATAATGTTGTTTATGTGTGTCCAGAAAGTTTGTAGCAATGCTTCAGCATGTGGCCATACAACAAATGTACCATCCAAATAGTGAAGCCAAACTTTAGGTGGATATGGAGTAGTTTTTATGGCTGTGGTTTCAAGTTTTTCCATGTAAATATTGCTAATCAGGGGTGACAATGGTGATCCCATATCCATTTCTTGATTTTGTTGAAAAAATTGCATTTTTATATTGAAAGTAGAATGTTTTTATACAGAATGTTAATAGTTCCATTATACTATCAATAGGAAGAGCTGTTCTGGTTTGTAAACTATTATCATCATTTAATCTTTTCCTTACAATAGACAATGCTTCTTCACAAGATACATTTATAAAATGTGCTAATACACACAAGCACACAAAGCTAAAAACAAGTAAAGAAAATATATATTATTTTAATATCTATTCATTAAATGGCTAAGTGCTTTCAAGGTTCAAAGCCATCATAATCATCATAGCTGTATTACAAAATATAATAAATTGACTCGGAGTGATGCAAATTTATGCAAATGAAATGATTATGCATTCCATTTCTTGGATATTTTGTAGCAAGAGTCTTTTCTATTGATGACGTCGCCATCTCTAGATATAAAGAAAGCTTCTTTTATCTTTCTTTTTAGATCATGCCATTCTCTGCGTACCACAACTGGATTTCCCGGTTGACAATCATGCCCAGCTAAAGCACGGTGCTGTGCAAAAACTGAACTATGACCAGTGTCCACCAAAGATTTATTATAAGAATAAGTGTGTTGAGATAGCCTAGAGGACAGAAAGGCCCTAGTCTCACCATAATGTGATGATCTACACAATTTTTCAGGGCAGGCAATATTATAGACCACCTGAGGTGTCAGCAAGGGTGGTAGGCAGACATTATGGTGAGACTAGGGCCTCTCTGTCCACCAGGCTATCTCAACACACTTATTCTTATAATAAAGCTTTGGTGTACACTGCTCATAGTTCAGTTTTTGCACAGCACTGCACTTCATCTGGGCATAATTGTCAACCGGGAAATCCAGTTGTGGTATGCAGAGAGCGGCACAATGTAAAAAAAAAGATAAAAGCTTTCTTTGTATCTAGAGATGGCGACACCATCAATAGAAAAGACTCTTGCTATAAAATATGCAAGAAATGGAATGTGTAATCATTTCATTTGCATAAATTTGCATCACTCCAAGTCAATTTATTATATTTTGTCATACAGCTATGATTAAGAGGCTTTGAACCTTGAAAGCGCTTAGCCATCTAATGAATAGATATTAAAATAATATATATTTTCTTTATTTGTTTTTAGCTTTGTGTGCTTGTGTGGGTTAGTGCATTTTATATATTTTGATTCATAATTAGCCACAAAGTATAAACTATTTGCTTATTTCAATTTTTAACAACTGTGTGAGTGATTTATTATGGATAAGCAAGCTCTTAAAGTTTGTCTCTCTAGATGCATATTCCAAGAGAGAATTGCGTTCTTGATAAAATTCAGAGAGATTAAAGTCTTTCCGAAATTCTGCAGCTTTAATCTTAACCAAGCTATTTACAACCGCAGCAACACTGTCAAGAAAATGAAAATATTTCTTCTCGATTTAGTCATTAAGGGATGTCATAAAGCATTATGCAAACAAATCAAGAGACGAAGGAGAATTCTAGCCCACTTTCCAATTAATGCATTTATACATCACAAGTGTAATAATCTCAGTGCTTTTCTTAAGTGCAAATTTAATAAAAAACTTGCATTTTTGGCTTATCAACAGAATGTCTGCCTTCAAGACTCTGAAACCTCGGCCTTTGTGAAACTTACGGATATATCAATCCCACAAGAGATATGTGACGTTTTATGTAGATGCCCACGATATGTTGGGCGTGGATGGAAACATCCTAATATGGAGCTTACGGCTGATGTTGAAGCAGGTTTGTTCAACAATTCAGATAAAGATAAATACATTACTCAAGTAGTCAATGCTCTACAGCATAAATCTTTATATATACGCACACATATCTGGCAAGAAAACGTAACAAAAACCAAACAATTTACAAAAACCAAACAATTTTTTAAAGACACAAATATCACATGCATGCTGGAGGATAAGGGCAATAGATTCATGCTTATGAAAACCCAGGACTACATACACATCTAAACTAGATCAGCAAATTAATAAACTACAATTTCAAAGGCTTCCCGATTTCAATAACAAATTAAATAAGGATAAGTTTATTTCTTCCATTCTCAGACCACACTGTAATAAAGCTTTCTCTAAGGTGGAATATTATAGGCTTTACCCGTCTTCATCCATTCCTCCAAGGATGTTTGCCAATGCCAAAATACACAAGGCTGATATTCCATTGTGACTTATTTTAGATTTTGGAGGAATCCACTATTCCAATACTGTGAAATTGGTTAACCAACAGCTCATTCAAGCTTTGGGATTCGGTTCATAAACCATAAATTCATCATTTCAATTTGATGCAAAAATAAAAAACCTAGTTTTGAACCCAGTTACTACATTGGCTACTATTGATGTTTCAGAATTATAAGGCTCCATTTGTAGGGCTAAATCTATTCAGACTGTAAGAGGAGAAGACCTTATAAACCACAATTTAGCTCAGCCACTAATTGACTTTATTATAGACCTTTTTATCTTGGCTTGATAAAAATATTATGGCATTCTTTCACAACCAGTGGTTTCATATGAAAGACGTTTGGCTGATGGGACTGCCTGTGAGCGGCATCATCTCAAGTGTAGTTTTAAATTTTTTTGAAAAGCAAATAATTCCAAAATACCAAGATTCTAACTTGCTATCTATATATACTAGATACGTTGATCATATCTTCATAGCCACTCCCTCTCCGATTATTCTTCAAATAAAAAATGAACTTCAAAACACTACAGGGTTTACGTTTAACATGGAGAATGAAAATGCCCATAAACAAGTTAAATACCTGGACCTACATATGCAGCAAGAACACACACATATTAATTACACATATTAATTATAAGATGCTAATCAAACCCCTTGATGTTAGAGGACACTTCCACCCTCTTTCCAATTCACCAACTAACCACAAACTTTCTGATTTAAGCTCATTTTTGTATAAAAATATGCAGCTGTGTAAATTTGAGGCAGATAAAAAAGCTAACCTCACATCACATAGGGATGACCTAATAAAAGTTGGTTTTGATATGAATGTAATCGACAGGAGGATAAAACAGTTTTTTGCTAAAATAAATGATCAAGTCCCTAACATTAACAAGAAAAGACTCCTACTCTCTTACCTGCCTAATATGCATAAATGTTTTTTATAATATTTTTAATAATAAATACCAGTTATGTTTTCACACACCTCCTAACTCTAACAAACTAATTAATAATACCAAGGACTGCTTACCACCCTCGCTGACACCTCAGGCAGTCTATAATATTGCTCTCCCTGAAAAATTGTGTAGATCATCATATTATGGTGAGACTAGGACCTCTCTGTCCACTAGGCTATCTCATATCTCCACACACTTATTCTTATAATAAAGCTTTGGTGGACACTGCTCATAGTTCAGTTTTTGCACAGCACTGCACTTCAGCTGGGCACAATTGTCAACTGGGAAATCCAGTTATGGTATGCAGAGAGCAGCACGATCTAAAAAGAAAGATAAAAGAAGCTTTCTTTATATCTAGAGATGGCAACACCATCAATAGAAAAGTCTCTTGCTACAAAATATCCAAGAAATGGAATGTGTAATCATTTCATTTGCATAAATTTACCTCACTCCGGTGTCAATTTATTATATTTTGTAATACGGCTACGATTATGATGGCTTTGAACCTTGAAAGTGCTTAGCCATTTAATGAATAGATATTAAAATAATAGATATTAAAATAATATATATTTTCTTTATTTGTTTTTAGCTTTGTGTGCTTGTGCGTGTTAGCACATTTTATATATTTTGATTCATAATTAGTCACAAAGTATAAACTATTTGCTTATTACAAGATACATTTGTGAATAAACTTTCCACATCAAAGCTTACCAGTAAGTCAGTTCTTTTAGTTTTCATGTTCTTGATTAATTCTATAAAGTGTCTAGAATCCCTGACAAAGGACGGGGTTTTGTATGCCAAAGGACTTAGAACTTTGAGAAGAAATCTTGCCAAATTTTGGCAAGGTGAATCTCTAGAACTAACAATAGGTCTTAATGGAACATGATCCTTATGGATTTTAGGAGACCATAAAGATGAGGAATTTTTCTGAAATATGATGTTATTTTACTCTTTTCTGAATCAGTGAAGTACTTGCGATGCTTTCTGAATAATGCTTGTAACTTTGTTTCCATACTTGGCATTGGATCTTTTGACACTTTTCTATATTGGCCTGCTGTGAGGAGTTCTTATATTTTGTTGTCATAATCAGTTGTATCCATTACAACTGTTGCATTGCCTTTGTTTGTAGGAAGAATAATTATAGACTTATCTGCTTTGAGAGATTTAATTGCTTTTCTCTTCCCATAGGATATGTTTGACTTCAATTTTTGTTGCTTGTCAAGTGTTCTTTTTATTCTCCAGCATAATTCTGCTGCTTCTTCTAAAAGGAATTTTAGAATGACTTCCTCAGTGGCTGTCATTATATCTATTAAGGGGAAATTAGACAGTGTTACAGCAAAGTTTAATCCTCTTTCAAAAACAAAAATTTCGGTATCTGTTATATGTTTAGAACTTAGATTTTTAAAAGATGAAGCTGTTACGTTGCTTGGTACATTATGATCTTTGATATGCCCATGTAGGTTAGCAAGTTTCTTTTTTTGACATTCTTTTATTTTTCCATGTAATGTAGAATATGATTTTTTTACTGCTTGAGAAACTCATGGAGTCTTTATCAGTAAGTTTATTTTTTAGAAAATATTCTACATTATTAATTGAATGCATTGTTTAATACTTAGAAAACCATTGAGCATTTATTCTTTCTCTTAACAGGGCTTCACTTGCTCTCTGAGTAATTTTCTCAGCTCTCTGAGAGTGAATTGGAGGTTTTAGTTACAAGCCTTTAGGAATTACCCCTTCAGATTTACATTTATATAAGAAAGTTAAATGATTTTCTACTTTTGACAGCTTTAGACATAGTTTTTCATAATGTCTAAAGTTTGATATAGTATTGGGTCCATACCGAATACTCACAAATTTTCAGGAAAATACTGAATAAAAAAATGTTTGAATATAAACAGTTTTCTAATTTCCAATCTTTGTTTAAACCTTAATAAAATGAGTCATAAATTTCATAACTTGCTTTTAAGCTTGCATTTAAATGTTCACTAGAATTAGCTTATATATAGCTTTAATCAAGCTTTATTTTATAAGTGGTGAAAGAGAAAAAATTTCTAAATCTTTATCGGAAATTCCCTATCACCAGACCAATTGTTTTCAAGCTTGTGACTTACCTCAGTGGAGCGCTGGGACTCTAGAAACTAGATCTAAAATGCTAACTCAAAAGTCAACACTTATAAACATATTACTATAAATTTGAAAGTCTGAACTTTTCAGATATGTAAAGATCTTCAAATCCAGCCTTACAAATCAGTTAGCTATATGGGTCTGAATTCAGCTCAGTTTCACCATATAGTAATAGCCTCTGCAATATAGCATTTAAAAAGCCTTCAAAGGTATCTTGCTTTTAAGCTTGCATTTAAACGTTCACTAGAGGGAGCTTACCAATAGCTCTAATCAAGCTTTGGTAAAAGCCTGAAATCCGGGCTCAGCCGCTTGGGGCATTGTTTACATGTCAAAACACATAAAAATGCCGTTTTGGTGGCCATGGCCTTACAAGCTAACACAACATTTACATATTGTATTAACCCATTGAGCTAGGCCGCTTTACATGACATCGCACAAAAATATTATGGCCTGTTTTGTGCTTCGAAGCTATTTACGTGTATTCGTTCTTTTCATAGCTGATTACCGTATCGCTTGAGGATGTTTAAATTTCAAGGCGGTATGACTTTTTCAAATCTCCATAATACAGCAATGTCATTTCGATTTAAAAAATGTTGTTAATTATTAAGAATTGTCATATGGTCCCCACCCTTCCCGAAAAAAGGTTAATATGTAAAGAAATTGGCAAAGTGTATATTTGAACAGGCTTCGACAAAGCTCACACGCTAAGTCATGTTTCAGCATGGTGGGGAAAATATTCAAGACCACTAAAAGATCTGAGACGAACGTGCAATTTTGAAACTTTTCTTCAGATAAATTGCCAAGTACAGAAAGTGTGTATGATTGTGTTTTTTTTTATTTTGTCAGGCACACGTAATGACCACTTTTTATTACAGCAATAAAATCGAATAAATAATTTTAAAAAGTCCAAAGTTTGTGTCCTTTTTTATTTGTTGTTGTTGTTTTATTTCATTTGAAATTGACAAGTATTTGGATTCATTTTTTTTGCAGCGGGGTTTAAATAAATGATGACTTTGGTTGACTTTTTGTTAAGAATAACAAATTACGAAATACACCCCACCCCCACCCCCAAAAGCAGTTTATTGTAGAAGGCTAAAAAAAAAAAGGTAATTCGAACGAAATAGAAATCAAAGTAAAAAGTGAGAAAAAGTTATTGCGAGAGTGGCGAATGTTTTGTGCACTGTGTTTCATCCCGCTCTGTGGCTACACTCTTGCAATCCATCAAAGACAATATCAAGATAGGATCGACAATCTTTTCTGATTGCTGGAGGGGTTACAAAACTACAGAACTGAAGACCGCTGGATTCCAACACCTAATAGTCAACCATCGATACCACTTTGTGGATCCTACCACGGACGTTCACACACAGAATATTGAGTGTCTTTGGGGTCTTTTGAAAAAAAAAAGAAAAGAGGAACTGACAGAAAGTTGTTGGATAACTACTTGTCAGAGTTTATATGGAGAAGAATGCACAAGGATGAAGATCTATTTCTATCCATCCTATCTGAGATGGCTATTGCAAATAAACAGTAGACAGTGTTGTTTTTTTTAATTAAATAGATTACATAAATAAATAAAAATTATTTTCAAAAAAATACAAAGTTTGTGTATTATTTTTTTTTTTGTAAAGTAATTATAAATTGACACAAACCATATTTTGATTCTCTTTGTTGTGTTTTTGTTAATAAGAACGACAAAGTAAAAAAGTTTACTGTAGAAAGGATGGGGGAAAATAAACTTTATGCGAGGGTAGGGGTGTAATTTTGATTGAATATTAATAAAAACAATCACGACAACTAAAAAGTAAATAATTGGAAACAAGTTCAAAAGTTGATTATCTTTTTTTAGTGCTGTTAAAATAATTTACTATTTGTGTTTAGTTTTTATTAATATAATAACGATACGAAATCACCCATCCCCACAAAAAACAGCAGTTTATTGTAGTAGACAAAAAAAAAAGAAAGGCTAATTCAAACATAATTAAAAACAAGTTGTTTTAAAAAAAAGGAAAAAGGCAAAAATAATAGTCAAGACAAAAAAAAAATAGAATTAAGTCTAAACAATTCGCAATTAATTGTATTCTATTTTTTGTCGGCGGGTGGGATTAAAAGAAATATTTTGACGTGGTAAAATCGTTCAAAGTTTTAAAATAATAAAAACAAAAAAAATTACATTACAAAAATTTGTTGAAAAATTTGTATAAAAAACAAAAAAGAAAAATGAATATAAAAATTTATTTAATAATAAATAAATCATGTTATAAATGAAATTAAAATTGTTTTAATCAATAAATAATAAATCATGTTGTATTAAAATTTAAAAAAAAATTGCGGCCCGGAAATGTTATATTTCATTGATTTTGTCTAGCATCAACGCTCCAAGCGACTTTGCCCAGATTTCAGGCTTTTACCCAAGCTTTATTTTATAAGTGCTGAAAGAGAAAGAATTCAAAATCTCTATTGGAAAGTCCCTATTCCCAGACCAATTGGTTTTGAGCTTGTGGCTCACCTCAATGGAGTGCTGGGACTCTAGAAACTAGATCTAAAATGGTAACTCAAAAGTCACACTTATAAAACACATTACTATCAATTTGAAAGCCTGAACTTTTTAGACACATAAATATCTTCAAATCCAGTCTTACAAAACAGATAGTTATATGGGTTTGAATTCACCTCAGTTTCACCATATAGTAATAGCCTCTGCAATATAACATCATAAAAACCTTCAAAAAATACACTTATAATAATTAATAAAGTAAGTCATAAATTTTGTAACTTGCTTTTAAGCTTACATTTAAATGTTCAACTATTTCAAATTGTGTTGATATTAAAATCTCATTGATTTTGATAGAAAACAGAATGCTGAATTCAAATTCAAAAAAAAAAAATATGAATTAACAATATTTTTGTAATTATAAATAAAATAATAAAAGTCTGAAAAAAATTATCGCTTTTAATGTGTGATAGATAAAGAAAAAAACAGTTCTTTCTTTTGTTAAAGAAAAATATTGGAAATTTTTTTCTAGGGTTGAGATAGTAGAGTAGTCATCATTATGATAGAAGCAGCAGATAAAAATATACTCTATATTATGATATGTTCAATGACTTGGATAATGACATGAATAGAAAGTGGTTATTCATTCAGGGATCAACAACATAGTAGTATGTGTGCATGTCTCTGTATAAAGTTGAAAGTAAAAGTAGAAATAAAAACAGATAAAAAAATTGTAGAAATTTTCTGTATTACACTGGTCTAACAGTTAAGAATTAAATAATTTTGAATTAAAAAAAATAGTATAAATTAAACATTTAAAAAAAGTCTGATTAATATTTTATTAATTCTGATTTTTAAATTAAAACAAGCATATATTTATATTATAATACATATATTGGTAATTATAAAATTCCACTATCTGTTTTGATTAATGCTGGTATAGCATATTTTGATAAAAATTCTATAGAGTTGTTTTTGAAAGGATTAAGCTGTATTGAAAAGTCATTAACTTTTTTCAATCAAATTAAAGAAAACTTCCATTTAGGTACTGTGTTTTTAAATTTCACCATGACTAGGAAAAGGTTGGAAAAAAGATTAGAGAAGAGTTTGACACTTTACAATATTACTACTACTATAAAGATATAACTGAAGGCAAGACAAGAAAAATTCAGCTGTTGCTACTAGTTCACAATGGTAGAGTTTTGGTTCACATTGAAGCAAGTCCCAGCTTTTATGTGGTTTATAACCCATCATCATCATCAGCCATTATCAATCCACTGCAGGATGAAGGTCTCTCCAAGTTTAATCCATCTTCTCTGATCTTTAGCTTCTTTTCTCCACAATACCCCTACACATTTTCTTATTTCATCTATCCATCTCACATGTGGTCTCTTTCTGGGTCTTTTACAATCTCTTGGAATACATTTTAAAATTTCAATTGTCCATCTATTATCATCTCTTCTAGCAATATGTCCAGCCCAACTCCTTTTTTCAATAAATTCAGTAACACCTGTTTGTTGTCTTACCCATACATTGCGTTTTCGATCTCTTCCTGTTACTCCCAACATACATCTCTCCATACTCCTTTGAGTGGTCTGAAATCTATATATTTCTCTTCTATTAAGTGCCCAAGTCTCAGATCCATAAGTAAGAACTGGTAAAACACATTTGTTAAAAACCATCCTTTTCAAACACATAGGCATATTTCCTTTTAGTATCAAGTTATTTCTACCAAAAGCACTCCAACCAAGTTTAATTCTATGATTAATTTCCTCCATTATGTTTCCATCTGTATTAATAATCTGACCAAGGTATTTGTAACTGTTAACTTCTTCTAATTCTTCATAATCAATCTTTATTTTCATATTTTGAGCAAATTGATTAAACATTACTTTAGTCTTTTTAACATTTATCTTTAGTCCTACTTTTCTACTTTCATCTGCTAACTCCTGCAACATTTCCTGCAGCTCTGAAGCATTATTTGCAAAAACAACTACATCATCTGCAAAATCTAAATGACTTAAATACTCTCCATTTACTTTCACTCCTTTAGTTTCCCATTTTAATCCACAAAATACTTCTTGCAGCACTGCTGTAAAAAGTTTTGGAGATATGGAGTCACCTTGTCTTACACCTTTCTCAATGTTGATTTTTCCAGTATCATTATGTAATCTAATTGTTGCTATTGCATTTTTATAAATATTCATTAAAATATGACAATATCCTGGATCTATACCTTGATGATCCAATGCTTTAATCACTGAAGAAATGTGTATAGAATCGAATGCCTTTTTATAATCTACAAATCCAAAACATAATGACAACTCATATTCGTTCGTCCTCTCTATGACTTCTCTCAATACCTGAATATGATCTATTGCACTAAAACCACTTTTAAATCCAGCTTGTTCTCTTGGTTGGTGGAAATCCAAAGTTCTCTGTAGACGAGTTGTAGTTATCTTGGTAAAAATTTTATATAAAACTGATAAAAGGCTGATAGGTCTGTAATTTCTAATATCTTCTTTATCACCTTTTTAAATATTAATATTATTACTGCATTCTTCCAATCTTCTGGTACATCTCTATCATTTAGACATTTGGTATATAACTTTGCTAAAATTGTTTCTATTTTTTCACCTGCTTCTTTTAATATATCAATTATAATTCCATCATTTCCTGGAGCCTTTCCTTTCTTCATACATTTAATTGCACGTCACACTTTTTCATTTAAAATTCTGGGCCATTCTGAAGATGTAATAGATATAGGAGGTACTTGTTCTTTATTACTATATAATTCTTGATAAAAATCTTCTACCAATTTCATGATGTCATCTCTCTTTTTAGTAATAATTCCATCTTTTTTTCTTATTGCAGATATAAATTTTGTACCAATACCAAAATGTTGTTTAACATTCTTGAGACTTTTATTTTCTTCTACAGCTTTCCTTGCTATTTCACAGTTATACTTTATTATATCATTTTCAACTCTTTTCCATACCATTTTACAAAATTCAAGATATTCAATTCTTTTTAATACATCATTTTTGTATATCTTCATATTCTTTCTTTTCTTCATAAATTCTCTAGTCTCAGTAGAAATTTTATTAGTCAATTGCTGCTTTTTTCTACCAGCTATGTTTGTTGCAGTTTTTAAAAGTGTATCAGTTATTTTCATATTAATTTCATTCAAATCTGAATCATGTTCAAAATCTCCTAACACTTGAAACCTATTTGTAAGTTCTGATTTAAATTCATTAGAATGTTTCTGAAGATTAGGAATATCAACTGTAAATATTGTTTTTTTTAATAATTTTTGTCTCTCTAGTTTTACATTAACACGTAACTTACACCTTACTAATCGATGATCACTTCCTGTGTTAAATTTATTAAGAACATTACAATCTTGAAATATGTATTTTCTGTTAGTCAAAATATAATCCAATTCTGCTGTACCTTCATTTGGATGTTTCCATGTCCATTTCCTTTTAACATTTTTCTCATATATGTGTGTATTAAATGGTATAGATACTGAAGAGAGCTCACAGCAGGACAACAGTTACCATATTATAACTTTCTTGAAGAATGATGATAAACCAGTCCACTGTTTTAGAAGGGACCAGTTTACCAAAGAGTCCATCAGCTTGTTGAATAATTAGTTTATACATATACTTTTTTATCTATATACAGAGAGGCACAAAAAGGTATTGCATCATATTTATAAATTACAACTGGTGAGTGGTGTTATATGTATTGATAATGATAGTATTTTAAATAATTTCTTGAAAATTACAGTTTTATAAGATTACTAATCATATGAAGATATAATAGAAGGCAAGAGAGTGAATCACAGTTGTTTCTACTAGTTCACAATGGTAGAGTTTGGATTTACATAAAAGCAAGTCCAAGCTTTTATGTGGTTCATAGTCTGTGTGTAGATGGCATAGAGACTGAAAAGATCTCACTGCAGAATAACAGTTACGAGATTATACCTTTTTCAAAAATGACAATAAACCAATCTGCTATTTTAGAAGAAACCAGCTTACCAAGAAGATCCATCAGCTTGCTGAAGAATTAGTTTATATGTATTATGTTTTATCTATATGCAGAGGAGCACAGATAATGATACTGCATCACAAATGTAAAGTACAGCTGGTGAATTATTTTTAAAATTTTCTTTACTGAAAGTGACAGTTGTAATTTTTAGTTACAATTTTTTAGAATCAATAACTTTATTCAACAAAAAGTAGATTGAAAATCAAAAGAACTTTCTGAAATATTTTTTAAGTGTTTATAATTAATAAAGAATGAAGAACTTTTCAAACTGAGTCTAATGATAGTTTTCTTTTTTTTTAAATGTAAAACTTTTTTAGCATTAGAAATAATATATAAATTAATAACTTCAATGCACAACTTCAATACATGTAAATTTTTTGTATATTTTCAACATGTAATTAATTGTGAAAAATATAATATTTTAATAAGTTTACTATTTGACACATTAAAATAACATATTATATAAACATAAGTGTGCACAGACATTTCCATGAATATCCACATATATATGTAAAAACAGTCATTATTTATGTATCATTAAATTATGATAGTTATTTTTTATTATTATATGACAATTCCCATATGTTACTGCACATCTGTGTGCTTATGTAGATGAGTGTCATATAGATATATATATATGTTAAAATCAGTCCTACTTTATGACTTATTGAAATGAATTACTGAATTTTATTATTAGTTTATATGTTCGTTTTTTAGTACTGTCACATATGTGTGCTGATATATGTGTTTTATGCAAACCTATTATGCGGTATTTGTAAATAACAATGTGATAGCTTATGGTATTAATCAAAATCACAATGTCAAATTTATATTTATGGCATACTCAGCAGACCTTAATTTCATTTTAATTTAATTGTTATTAATAAATTTATATTTCATTGTTTAAATTCTTCCAGTGAATTTATTTAATCCAAAAATAATTTTAAAATATTAAGTTTGTATTTTATCTCTTGATCACAATAACAGATATATAGCTTTTGCTCTCTGAGGTGAATTCATGCATAATGGTCTGTTATAAAAAGGGTATATGTTTGATGTTATGGACATCCAAATGATGATGATACTGCATGGCACAAAGGGGATATTCTTTAAAGTCCTTGTACTAAATTTCATTTTAAATTTTTTATTTAAAAATTAAAGTTTAAAATTGGTCAGTACATTAATCAAGGCAAAACTCTCCATACAGTAGTGCCACCCTGTGCCAACCAGAGTAATCAATGGATGCCAGAAGGCTTGTGCATAAAATCCCTATCTAGTGCCTACTCATCAATTATTGCCAGACTAGTTTCTGGCTTGTGGCCTTCATCAGTGAGGAGCCTTGGATCTGAGAGCATATTAATGCTAATAAATGTCCAGATCATTAATGATGATCAGCAGGTTTTAATATCCCTGATTATCATTTTTATTGTTATATATTCTGATGGATTACCACATAAATATATGCATCAAATTATTATGTTATATTGCTGCTCTAAGTTTGGCAAGGCTAAATAATTAGCCTGATGTATAAGGGACCCAATTCAAATCCAATCACAAGATTGACTGTTGATTTATTTCATATTTTTGATCATTCATGATGATGAATGATTATTGTTTTGGGGGAAATACTAGTGAACTGATAGAATCATGATCATTTCTTTTATATTTAAGTTTATATTAAAAAATTTTAGTTTGATTTGCGGTAGAATATGATGAGTGCTATCACCCGAGGGTTACCCCACTGACTTCATATCATTATAATATATATAATCAAATATCAAATTACTCTCCCAAATGTTAAACAAATATCAAATTTGCATACAAATAAAATAAAAGAAAAAATTAATATAATATATTGTAACCCAAATTCAAGTCACAATCAGGTACTGACAAAAGACAACTCATTGAGATGAGTGCATTTAATATTGGTTACACCTTTATGAAAAGTGGATTATAATGAATAGAGGTTTATTTTACTAAGAAAATAAATAATAATAACTATTCCAGAATTCTATCAAGTGTCCAAGTCTCAGATCCATAAGTAAGAACTGGTAAACACATTTATTAAAAACCTTCCTTTTCAAACACATAGGCATATTTCCTTTTAGTATCAAGTTATTTATACTAAAAGCACTCCAACCAAGTTTAATTCTGTGATTAATTTCATCCATTATGTTTCCATCTGTATTAATAATCTGACCAAGGTATTTGTAATTGTTACCTTCTTCTAACTCATCATAATCAATCTTTATTTTCATATTTTGAGAAAGTCCATTAAACATTACTATAGACTTTTTAACATTTATCTTTAGTCCTACTTTCCTACTTGCATCTAATAATTCCTGCAACATTTCCTGCAGTTCTGAAGCATTATTTGCAAAAACAACTCTGCAAAATCTAAATGACTTAAATAATCTCCATTTACTTTCACTCCTTTAGCTTCCCATTTTAATTCACAAAATACTTCTTGCAGCATTGCTGTAAATAGTTTTGGAGATATGGAATCACCCTGTCTTACACCCTTCTCAATGTTGACTTTCCCAGTATCATTATGTAATCTAATTGTTGTTGTTGCATTTTTATAAACATTCTTTAAAATATGACAATATCCTGGATCTATACCTTGATGTCCAATGCTTTAATCACTGAAGAAATGCTTATAGAATCAAATGCCTTTTAATAATCTACAAATCCAAACCATAATGGCAACTTATATTCATTTGTCCTTTCTATAACTTCTCTCAATACCTGGATATGATCTACTGTACTAAAACCATTTTTAAATCCAACTTGTTCTCTTGGTTGATGGAAATCCAATGTTTTCTGTAGACGAGTTGTAATTATCTTGGTAAAATTTTTATATAAAACTGAAAAAAGGCTGATAAGTTTGTAATTTCTAATATCTTCTTTATCATCTTTTTAAATATTATTATTAATACTGCATTCTTCCAATCATCTGGTACATCTTTATTATTTAGACATTTGGTATATAACTTTGTTAAAAAAATTCTATTTCTTCACCTGCTTCTTTTAATATATCAATTATAATTCCATCTTTACCTGGAGACTTTCCTCTCTTCATACATTTAATTGCATGTCTCACTTCTTCATTTAAAATTCTGGGCAATTCCGAAGATGTAATAGATATAGGAGGTACGTGTTCTTCATTACTATATAATTCTTGTAAAACGATTTAATATATTTGCATATTTATATTTATATTTGCATATTTGTTATTTAATAACACTACGTAAAGATTTATTACTTTCGTCGGCCATGAATATGAGGGCAAACCTCGAAAGCGCTTGGCCCATTTAATAGTTTTAAGCGAAATTTGTTTTGTTTATTTGGAAGCTTCTTAGTCAGCGAATAAATCGTTTTTAGGCTATTATATAATTCTTGATAAAAGTCTTCTACCCATTTCATGATGTCATCTGTCTTTTTAGTAATAATTCCATCTTTTTTTCTTATTGATGATATAAATTTCTTACCAATACCAAAATGTTGTTTTATGCTCTTGAGACTTTTATTCTCTTCTACAGCTTTCCTTGCTAGTTCACAGTTACACTTCATTATATCATTTTCATCTCCTTTCCACACCATTTTACAAAATTCGAGATATTCAATCTTTTTTAATGCATCATTTTTGTATATCTTCATATTCCTTCTTTTCTTCATAAATCCTCTAGTCTCAGTAGACATTTTATTGATCAATTGCTGCTTTTTTCTACCAGCTATCTTTGTTGCAGTTTTTAAAAAGTGTATCAGTCATTTTCAAATTAATTTCATTCAAATCTGAATCATGTTCAAAATCTACTAATACTTGAAACCGATTTGTAAGTTCTAATTTAAATTCATAATCATGTTCAAAATCTATTAATATTTGAAACCGATTTGTAAGCTCTAATTTAAATTCATTAGAAGTTTCTGAAGATTAGGAATATCAACTGTAAATATTATTTTTCTTAATAATTTTTGTCTCTTAGTTTTGCATTAACACGTATCTTATATCTTACTAATCGATGATCACTTCCTGTGTTAAATTTATTAAGAACATTACAATCTTGAAATATGTATTTTCTATTAGTCAAAATATATTTAAAGAAGTATGAAGAGGTGCATGTTGGGAGTAACAAGAAGAGATCGAAAACGCAATATATGGGTAAGAGAATAAACAGGTGTTACTGACCTCATTGAAAAAATTAAAAGACTGAAGTGGAGTTGGGCTGGACATATTGCTAGAACGGATGATAATAGATGAACAATGGAAATCTTAAACTGTATTCCAAGAGATTGTAAAAGTTCCAGAAAGAGACCACATGTGAGATGGATGGATGAAATAAGAAAGTGTGTGATGGCAATGTGGAGAAGAGAAGCTAAATATCGGAGATGGATTGAACATGGAGAGACCTTCATCCTGCAGTGGATTGATAATGGTTGATGATGATGATAATTCCAGAATTTAATAATACATTAAACACAGGAGTTCTCATGGTACTCTTATAGATGTATGATAATTATCACTTACTCTTAAATACATACACTCTGTTGTAATGTATATTGTGTAAAGAACAATTATAATATAAAATCAATATATCCTTTTAAATTAAAAATTAAATGTAATGTTCAATTAATTAATTATCTCAGGGTTTTTAACTAAATCAATCTTAATCATTCAATTAAAAGATGGGTAGATTTAATGTTTTCTAAGTATTATAAACATAAAAAGGAATTTTGTTGGGCATCATCCTACCTTACTAATTTGTATTTCAGATATCAGTAGTAATAATAAATAATATAGATAAATTTAATTAACGAATAGCTTGGAAGTATGACCTATCATGTCAGAAATCTATAAAGACAATGATTTCAATAATGATAAACAGATGTATTTAAAAATAACAATTGCTTTATTATAAATAACAAATATATAAAGAAAATAACAAAATTGTAAACAAATAATAAAAATACTTTAATATTCTCTAACAATATTAATAAATATTATTGTCTGATCTCCTTAATAAGCTAATCTTGGGTTAATGTTATGTGTGCGATTCTAAAGTGTTGCAAAAACAAGACTCTCAATTGGAAAGAGATGAACAATGTTAAGTCAAAACTTAAACCTGCTTACAGAAGAATAAGCTTACTTACAGGATACTGTTTATGCGTACATATATATATATTCTTTAAAAAAAATTAACATACATGTGTGTGTGTGTGTACATAGCAAATCCCGCCTCCACTCCATAAACTGCAAAAATTATACACAGATAAATTTTCGGGCTTTTGTTTTATTTACATGATATTCAATTCTATTTATAACATAGTCTTGTTTTCAATGGTCTCTTCCATTCTCAGATACGCCTTGTTCAAGGTAAAATTTTCTTCCATAGGCTCTGTAATAATTTTTCAACTCTCACTATTGATTCTGATAGTTTCTTCTTAAACTTGAGAGATAACTAAAGTTTTTACTTCAGTGTCATTAGAAATATCCATCTGACTTTCTTTCTCCAAGTTAGGAATAATGACTACATCATTTAATAGTTCTATTATTCATTGTTTCCTATGGGTAATATGATTTTTAAATACTCTGTCATCTCCTAACTTTATTTTGCAAATTAGTTCAGATAAAAATTTTGTAATTATTCAGTGTAGCCATCTTTTTTTATTATATCATTAATCCATATGTTTTGGTTTACACAAAATTTTACATTTCTAAATAAATGTCTTTTTTTTTACTTTTATTTAGGAGTAAAATTGACAGTTGTGTTTTCATACTTTGTCGTAGTAATAAAACTGCTAGAATTTTCCTTTGACCATACTGGGTGTAAAATTCTGATAAAACATTGCAGTTGTAATTGCTTCTTGTATATCAGCATTCTCCAGCTTGTATAAAGCATTTTAACTGTTGTACTCCCTTCTCCACTAGTTCATTAGAATACAGGTGATAAGTTGGAGTTACTATGTGTTGTAAGGAAATTTTTGCATTTGTCTGATCTAAACTAAATTCCATTATCCATAAGTATGGTTTCAGGATATCTATCCATTGCAAAAAGTTTGTTCAGAACTTTTATTACACACTCAGTATTTGTGTTTTTGACTATATAATATTCCACCCATTTAGATGAGACATCTACAGCTGAAAGAAATATTTTTCCATGAAGTGTTTCTGCATGGTTCAAATGGACTCACTGCCATGCTTCTACAGCTTCAGACTGGGACATAAAATTTCTTATCTGGTAAATTAGCTGTGCATGACAAGTGTGACAAATGTTTATGGTCTGTTCAATGTCACCAATCAATTCTGGCCACCATTCATATGAATGCACTAACTCCTTTATCCTAATGATACTGATATGTTCCTTTTATAGTAAATGTATGGCACTTTCCTACCTTCAGGCAGAATAATCACCCAGTCCATTAAAATGCAATTTTTACATGTTGATAAATTTCCTCAAGCAGTCCATATGGCTGGAGTTGGATTATCTGGTCATTTAAATGGTCATTTATATTTTATTCAATTTTTACAAGGTATTTTTTTCTTTCTGTCCATTCAGCTATGATTTTACTGTTTATATTTTATAGCTTTAAGACATCTATATAATTAATCTCATATATTCGAGACTTTCATGCCTTTTGGTCCAGCATTCTGAACAGAGCATCTGCATGCTCAATTTGTTTCTTGGGTCTGTAACACAATTCATAATCATAAGACTAAAATATTGATCTGCCTAATTATTTACTGACTAGCATGGTCTGGAGTTTGCTTGTTTTTTTCCCCCCAATATTCCTAATAATCTATGGTCAGTGTAAATTTCGAAGAACCATCCATATATGTATTGACGATTTTTTTCACTGCACATACTATTGCTAAATCTTTTTGTCTGCCTAACTATAGTGGACACACACTACTATGCACTATATGTGATAACACTGCTCTCACACCAAATTCTCAAGCATCAGTTGTAATAATTTCTTATTGCTGTTCATTATAATCCAATATAACTTTATCTTAGAAGACAGTAATTTTTTGATTCTCTGAAAAACTATGACTTGCAGTTTTTCCCATTCCCATCTTTCATTCCTCCTCAAAAGTTCATAAAGGAGCCTAGCTATATGTGATCTACCCTCTCAAAATACCTCAAAGAAGTTGACCAATCCTAAAAATGCTTGTAATAATTTCAAATTTTTTGGTTTTGCAGCATTTACCTTGATTCGAATATTTTCCATTTTCATTTATAATGTCACAGAAATTTTAAATTATTTGGTAATCCAAAATCATTTCTGGGCATTTGACTTTAGGCCAAATTTCTGTAATTTCTTGCAGACTACATATACAATGTCTTTTAATTTCAATTCACTGCCAGTGACCGCTAAATGCGTTTTATTCCTCTTAATAAATTTTCTATTTTTGCATAGAAGATATTCGGTGCTATGGTTATCCTGTATGGAAATCTGTTGAACTTTTATAATTCCACATACATGCTTATAGTCAATAATTTTACTGTTCTATTGGTCATTGCAATTTGACGTAATGCTGCTTTCAAATCAAGCTTTGCAAAAACATTTAATCTTTTGTAAAAAGGCTCGTATTTTTTAAGGCTGGATACAAAGTGAGAACTTTTGTTTATATACTTGTTTGCCATAACTCTATAGCCACTGCATATCATTACATTTCCTTCCGGTTTAACATTGCTATAAATGGCATAGCCCAGACTGATACCTCACATTGTCTAATTACGTCTTTATTCCTTAATTCATTTAAAACTTTTTCGTCTTTTGGCTTAAGTGCAATGCTGGTTTGTATGTGACTTGCTGGGCTTTATCAAATAACTCAATATCCATTGGCTTTGTTTTGAATTCCAGTGAATTGGTTTTAAAGACTGGTAAAATTGTCTTTTTATTTTGGCTTCTAATTTTATTTTATTTATGATGATTATTTTTATCCCCCAGAGACTTAAACCAACTTCTTTCCTTTCAGTATTTGACTATTTTCTGTGTACACAGACATGCATAAATATTTTTTTATTTATTAAAAAATAAAGGTGTATGTGCAAGCTGTTTACATTAATAAAACAGCTAATTAATTATGCAGACAGGAAATAAAATTTACTGAAACAGCAACAGGGTAATTTGCATGTAAACAAAAGTTACTTTATGCAAATTAGTCAAAGTGATAAGTGTTTTAAGCAGTGTGAGAATAATGTCAATAATGGAAGAAAAAAAAATTAAACTAGTAAAAAGTAGGAGTAGTAGCATTAGTAGCAGTAGCAGCAGAAATAGCATCATCATCATCATCATTATTATTATTATTATTATTATTATTCATAATAAATAAACTCTTGAAGTTTTATTATAACATAAGTCGCTTTTCGTTCTTTAACAAATGTAAATATTCAGTTGCCAACTGACTGCTTGGCTCTGAATATATTAATGAATGTGTTTTATAACAATAATTAATCGATTAATAATCCCATTCTATGAAAGTGGGCTAATTCATTAACTCTTTTGGAGCAAGCCAAATTATTTACTCAGTATTCCTAATATGCTATACAAAATACAAGCTTTATTAGTTAGGACATTACTAGAACGACTTGCTATGCTTCTTATCTTACGTTATATTTCTAGTTTAAATAATTAGTTAGGAGCATATCTCGACTAAAAAATATTATTTATTTTCTTAGTACTATAAGAATGCTTTATTGCACTGTATAGCATTTATCAAATTATACAACTCCATAGATACTATGCAGATAAATATTCCTTGGGGATTAAATCGTCTACTCATGGTTTTTAGCTATCTATTAACCTGAGGCTGAATTCAAGGAATAATAAAACATAGAGTAAGTTAAACATGAACGGGTTTAAAGATGCCTACAAGTTAAACTAAATGCAGCCCTTTTCTAATACAAAAATGTATAGTACAGATATTGCATTCATTCTCAATATCAGGAATAATAATATAAAGTTCTAATCTGCACCTTCTTAGGTCAGCATTATCTTGAGAATGTTATTATTTATTTATTTATTACTACACTAATAATAAAACAATTATAAACAAAAGTTTATTGAGAAATTCCTCAAATACTTAATCCTACTTACATGAACGGTTTTAAAATACCCTGTGGAAGTATTTATATTTTTGTAGAATATTCCAACATTTATAGTTTACTGGCAGTAACTTAATATATGCACTAAACATTAAATTAAAAACACAAAGTAATCCATTTCATAGGTTTAAATTCATAAAAACATTTAATATAATAATTTTAAGAGATTTAATAATGCACACTTAGTAGTGTCATGCATAGTTATCTTATTAATTCGTTTAAGAATGTTTGACAGTTATAATTTTTTTATGTTCAATGTTTGTGTTCAATTAATTTAATTATTAATTATTTGTTATTCAGAATATATACATGCCTAAACTATTGGATGATTGGTCTGTCCTATAATAGATTTATATGACATCAGAATAGGAGGGGGTTCAGAATATAAGAAATTGTAAAATTTAGATAGACAGATAGAAATTAATGAGCACTGATATTAGAAATTTTAGTTAGCAGAGTTAATTGTTAAAATACAGGGTTTTTTTTTTTATATTGTATTAAATGTAAAGTTGAAATTATTAAATTAGAATGATGAACGACCATCCTTTGTAGGGATCAAAGATATGGGTTAGTAAATAGTTAATGAACACAAACGAAGGATGATCATGCCTACACAATTGTTAAATTAATCAAAACACATTATTTTTGTTATCCAACAATCATGAATAGAAATGATCGTCAAAATTAATTTGTTAAATATTAAATTAGTTGTCTGTCTTTTGATTTTTCTACTTTTCAATAAATCACACTGTATGTATATTAAATACACATCAGATACGAAATAAATATGCTTTGACATGTACATTCATCCTGAGTTTGAACTCTGCAGCATAATGAGGATCAAAAAAGGTGAAGGGAAGTTAGATAAGTGTGAATTCCACCCCACTCAATCTGTAAAAAGCATAGAATCACTTCATGAAACACAGATAAATCATCAGACAACTGACTTGCCTTATCAGGTTTAATGCTATACCTTGAAGACCAAATGTATGACCACAGTTAAAATCACCTCTTCCAGAGAAAAAAATCATCCCATTACATATGCTTCCCAAATCTGTAGGCCTCTTAAATAAGAGCATGCCAGTATATATTTCTGTTATGTTCCATATGGCATCCAATGTATTGGGCATGAACTCAGATGGTTGTCATATTGTACCTGGTAAAATTGATGTAATGATCAGTTGCAATTTCAAAACCATAAGTGATTAGGAATCTGATCATGTACATATATTCCATCTTGTTGCATATGGTGCATCCAATCGTTGGGCATAAACATATGATTATATTTTTGATAGATTAATAGTTTTAATATACAATAAATGGAAACTAGACAAATGACAAGCAGCAATAAACAGATACCAAGAAAATAGTCATGTGGTCAGCCAAATAAACAAAGCATAAAATGAGATATAAAGTAGCATGTTAAATAAATAAATAAATGAAATAATGATCAAATCAAAATTAAATCATAACTCATGTTAAATACATGACAGCAGGAAAGTCTCTACAATGTCTATCAAATTATTTGACATATATAGAAAGAATTAGTTTGAGATAAAATTGTATAAAGCTATTTTACAGACAAAGATAATAAAATATAATAGATACATATCATAACTAGGAGTAAAATTAAGGCAGTGGAATTAGAAAATAGAAAAGAAATTAGCAAGGAAATTGAAAGGGAACAAAAACAGGTTGAACAGATGAAAAAAAAATCTATTAGGGATAGTTTAGAAACTTCTGTTTTTGAAAATATAGTAGAACAGAGTGCCAAAATATCTGGGGGGGGGCTGTCTGAAATAATCCAACCTCGAAAGACAATAGTAAATGTAGAAACGCAAAGGAATGAAGGAACAGACACGATCCAACTCTCAACCAGGTGATGATAATGATGCAACAACTGTTTATTAACATGAATGCAGTTTTATCTATTAAAATAGAAAGACAGCGATTTACTAGAGGGAGCCAGGGTCTCCAGTTTACTCTGTCAGTACTGGCTTCTGTTTTCGTTACCTAAATTATATTTTAGAGAAATTTTTTTCCTCTAGAACGTTTCCATTTGACCAGAGTAAGCTTTTAGGTTCTTTTGTACACAAGAATTATGGCACCATCAGACAACAAGTAAGCGTGATTAAAATTTTTCTTTGGAGCACGGTTAAAAATAACTGACAGCCATGGAAATTTTCTAGAGATTTCTATTGAAAGACTTTAATTTTCAGGGAATATTTTGATTCAAGGCAGCTTTGCTGACTGGGTGAGAGTTTCTAATTGTTGGGAGGACCCCTGAGGGCCTGAATCCTAGTTTTTATATGGGGCGGAGCTGGGGGGAAAGTGCTGTGGGGATCGTTACCAGAATTGGATAGCTCATTTATTTGTTAGCAATAGTAACGTTTTTCATTTAGACTTTAATGCTTGCTTTTTAAACCTGATATTTTTCTTTTAAAGAATTTTTCGTTTCTCATTGTACCTGATTATTTATTTCAAGTGTTGCTTTATCTTTTATCCATGCATTTGAAGCTGGATCACTGACGTTTTTACCCGATTTGGAGGCTCATTCATTTGTTAAAAATGACAACGTTATTCATTGCAGTTTTGTGCTTGCATTTTAGACCTGAGATTTGACTTGTGAAAAAAATTCTTTTCTACTATAGTGAATTGTTTTAGACTGTATCTGAACATTTGATTTCAAGTGTTGCTTAATTATTCAACCTTACATTCTATATTAAACATTTTTTGTCTATCTTGAATGCTGAACTATACAAATCGATAATTTTAACATTTGACTATATGGATTAGTGCTTCTGGTTTTCATAGATTATCAGGGTGCTGAAACAGATGGACACTATTCAATATGTGATTTTAATGGATACATTACTCTATGTACATTTTTGATTGCTCTATAGATCTAGAATTATATTGTGGCATAACACATAATGCAAGCATATGGTTGCTACATATACATTAAAGTTCTTGATTTTGGAAAGTAATGATGAATTTTTTATGCAAGGCATTGGAAATCCTGGAGATTTGCACTATGATTTTAAATTTAGCAATTATTATGACATTGGATTGTTAACAGTTGTACCTCATTATATGGATTGTGCTTCTAGTTTTATCATTTGATTTTTATCAATAGTCAAGAACCTCATGGATTAAGACTTCTAGTTTTTTATAAATTGTCTGGAAGCTGAAACATGATGGACAAAACTAATGTTCCCAAAGAGTTCAACTGTGATTTGAACATTGGATTGGGGCTACTGTGTCACTCATCTTTGCGGTCGTGAGGACTAAGTCTGTTGCTTGGAGAGCTCCCAGGGCTTGCTTCCTGGTGTTGGAGGGGGGCTGGGATGTGGGTGTTTTGGGTTCTAGTATGGGCTTCAGATGAGAGAGTCTGGAACTTGGGAAGATTCCTGGGGCCTGAACTCTGGTTCTTATGGGAGAACTGGGAGGTGAAGTGCTATGGGTATTAGTACGGGTTTCATCTTTCTCATCTTCCAGACTGGAGATGACGTGATGCATTGTGGTTTTAGTCTCTTTGTTCTCTATATTATTCATAGGTTGGTTATTAGACTATGTGATAATCTGTAGATGGCATATGAAATAAGCATGTGAGATTTACATTTTTGATTAGTGCTACAGCATTGCTTGTCTTGGCTGCGAAGATAAGAGAATCTCATGCTTGGGTGACTCAGGCCAGAGAGTTCTACTATGGTTTAAACTTCAAATCGGGGCTGCTGTACCACTCATCTCTGCCATCTGGATGGCAGGTTCTGGTGCTCGGAAAATCTCACAAGCCTGGATTTTGGAGGGGATCTGGATGTTGTGGGGATTAGTAAGGTCATTGGATGAGAGAGTCTGAGCTTTGGAAATAGCCCAAGGCCTGGTTCCTAGTCCTTAGTAGGGGGCTGAGACATGGGTGCTACAGGGATTCTTGGCAGCTGTGATCTACCTAGTTGCCATTAAGGCCAGAGGTTACTTAGTAAACTATGAGAGAAGCTATGAATGGCAAGATATATGCATATACAATTCAAGGTTTATCTGTTCACTTGGTAAATCAAGTTCTGCATTGTAAATCATAGTTTGAATCTTGTATATCACTACATATAACATGTAAATTCAAAGATTAATATTTTGTTAATAAATCATATTTTGAGAAAAAATAGAAAGACAGAATGCTGAATTGAAAGCAAATCTATATAATTTGAACACAGATTTATATAGTAAAATGGACAAACATTATGCTGATTTGTCTAGTAAAATAGAAAACCAGAATGCCAAAATGGAAAAACAGAATACTAATTTGTCTAATAAAATGGATAAACAGAATGCTGATTTATCTAGCAAAATAGACAAAGTGCAGAATTAAAAGAAGTAACAAATAAAAGGAGTATTGATAAAAGTGATTGCAAATGTCAAATTAGACTCCCTGAATTTGGGAAACTGATAGAAAACAAATTTAATGAGAAGGTCATTGTGATAATACAAACAGATGATATTTTAAAAATCGAATACAGAACAGACACCAAGGCCATCGAAACGTAACAAACGTGAAAACTTCAAACTTCCGTTAGCTGATGAACCATGAAAATTAAAATAATCTCAAATACTAAAAATATTAATGGAGATTTCATGACAAAAATACCAGTGGTAAATGAAATGGATGAGTATATGGAATCACACCAGTATATCGACATTTATTATAAAATTAAATTGAAATATATTCTAGAGATGATATTTATAAACCAACTGACAGCTATCATGATGGAATACTTCTACATAAGGTTACTTTTATAGAAGAAAAATGTCACAACCATAATAAAATTTATGAAACATTCAATAAAGCAACCATGCTTAATTATCTTAAGTGTAAATTAAGATACTGAAAAGTTTTGCATAATGGAAGAAATGGTAGAAAAAATCAATAGATAGTACTTGAAATTACAATGATCCATACAAACAAACAAAAATGTATTGTATTCCATAAACTACGTAATATATATGAAGGCCTATTCATCTTTACTAAATGTATAAATATAAATGCTTAATAAGCCTATAATAAAAATGGACCTAAAGAATTACGACCTAGGATATGGATACGAAATTATTAGAAACAGAATAATCCCAATTTTCTGGTATAAGTAGATCTTATTAAGACTAAACAAAAGTCCACAAAATGTGAATTTAAATTCATGTAAGGAGTCATTAGAAATATGATTAATCAGATCAAAAGATGAAAGATAAAGGAGGAGAATACATAACATAGAACTGATCTTAAAATATATTTGAGAAATGAACTCCTAGAAATAAATCATAACTTACTTCTAGAACCCATATGGAAGTATACGATTATCATGAAAATGGAAACTGATGACTTTACAAGTTGTTCCATTCAGGAGTGAATGATAACTAACATGTTTAATAGATGCCAGAGAAAATCTAGTCAGTCTCAAGGTTAAGGAACAGGATTGATACCATTAAACAGTCCTGTGCACAAATAATGCATAGGTTTGCTAAAAGAAAATTTAGCTTCAGATAATCAGATCTTCCACCATATAAGTCTTTGGTATACCATCCTAGAAATAATAAACACGATCTTAAGTGACTAACATGTAATAGCATCAAATATATTAACAAAGACACATTGGGTAAAAAAAAATACATATATAATCCTGAAAGTGAAACAAAAGCAAGTAATCTAAATTCTAATCCTACATGATAAGCCAATAATTAATTGCACACCAATGTTGAACCATATTTTGGGGGAAAAGAGAAATAAACAAAATATTTCAAGAGAATGAAGCTAAAAACAAAATTAAAATGCTCCAATCTACTCACAAAATACCTATCGATCAAGAAAGATTGATTAGAGGCACGAAATGCTATTAAGAGTGAACGGTGTAATAAAAACAAAACTAAATCAAACTATGAATTGGGAATTAAAATATATTTATTTTAATCAATTAAGTAGAGGGGAAATGCAAGGATCTATTAATCTGATCAGAAAAATCACCACACATGTCAATATTAAAGACTAAACCGACCAACATAATCTTTAAAATGTTATTAATTATATATTAATTAATTTTGTGTAAAATTATCAGTTAAAGTTATATTCTTGACAATACTGACTTATATATATATATATACACACCAAACCTATAAATGCAAACAAGTAAAAATCTCAAAAAAAAAAAAAAAAAGAAAGATATCATTAATGTTAAATCTTTTTTTATTTATTAATCCAGCATAAAATTTTATAAATGACTTCAGTGACATCAACAATGAAAATAAAAGTGCGATCTTGAAAATTATACATCAATCAGTGAAAGATAAGACAATATAGAACAACATCGTTCTTTTTTTAAAAAGAAAAAAAAAGGACGGAGAATAAATTACATCTTTAAAAAATTTACTTTTTAAATTTCTAAAATTAAGTTAGTTATCATCTTAACTGTCCTCAATAGTAGAGCTCTTAAGCCCTTATGATTGCAACTTGAAAAGGGAAGTTAAGGAACCCACTACCAATTTCATAAAGCTTATATTTTAACCCAAGTTATAAGTTAGAAAACAACAAATCATGCATGGCTAGGAAGCAAGAAACATTGTGGGGATGGACTGTTCATCTTGCAAACATGATTCCAGGTATGACTATCATTTCAAATTAACATCATAACGACTACAATAATAAAAAGATCTACAATAAAGCAAAGAAATTCTCTCAGCATGGAAAAGATAGTTATAAAAGAGTCTGAGAAGATTCAGATGATGATTGAAGATTATCCGATGAACTACCATCCAGTTCATGATGTTTCACAATGTGAGCTACAAGATTTTGAACTATGGCTAGACTATACTTGATTAACATCTCAAATTATACCTTTATAATATTTTTATTCTTATTTCGCTTGTCAAATCGGTTTCTTTCTAATCAATCCATCCAACAATCAATTATTCTAGAGGGAAAGAGATGCATCAAATCTATTTTTTTTACTTTTCATCTAATAATAAAATTTAGGTGCAGTTACCTGAACTATCTTGACAATTGATTCATTAGTCTACTGACTTAAAAGGTGAGACTTTATTCTTATCCAATATCAAGCACTCACAATTTGACAGTTACAATATATTTTATGTTCAATGTATGTGCTCAATTAATTTAATTATTAATTATTTGTTATCGGAATGTATGACTAAACCATTGGATGATTGGTCTGCCCTATCATAGAGATATATGACATCAGAATAGGAGGAATTTTCAGAATATAAGAGTAACATTCAACAAATTGTAAAATATAGATAGATGGATCGAAATTAATGAGCAACTGATATTAGAAATTTTAGTTAGCAAAGTTAATCGTTAAAATATGAGCTTGTTTTTTATATTGTATTCCATGTAAAATTGAAATTATTAAATTAGAATGGTGAATGACCATCCTTCTAGGTATCAAAGATATGAGTTAGTAGATAGTTAATGAACACAAACAAAGGGTGATCATGCCAACACAATTATTAAATTAATCAAAACACGTTTTTTTTTATCCAACAACCATGATTACAAGTCTTAACTTCTTCCTTCTTAATATTTTGGTAGTCCAGAAAATATAGTTATAGACGTTACTTTAATATTTAATTGCAAATATATTGTATATGCCGAACATTAGATGTAATTACAGGAGATTTGAACACAGACTTTCCCTTTGGATATCGACTCCATCTTATACAATCGATACACATTATCCCATACATGCAAAAATGATAAATGAGGTCCAATATACATTTTTCATGCTGAAAGAGCTCTCATTAGTTGGCCCATATCATAATTTCCCTCACACATATATAATCACTGCTCATTTTATATTAAGATAGCAAATCTTCAAACTTTAATGAGGAGTCTTCAATCTTTTCCGCTGACCAATTCTTCAGTCATTCATATTATTAAAAATCTGATGATCGAATGTTCAAAGCCTTTGTTGATATCAATATTATTGTCATATACCCATGCTGACTTTAAGTCACTCTTGTGCATATTTAAATGAACATATGAAGGTCCTATATATGAGGGATCAGGGTGATATAAAGTCAACATGGGTATGACCACAAAATTGGCATCAAGAAGAGCTCTGAGCATTTTACTATCATATTTTCAATAATACGGATAGCTGAAGAGTGGAGAAGATTGAAGCCTGTCCATTAATGTTTGAAGATTTTCTATCTTAATATAAACTGAGCACTGATTATATATGTATATGGGAGATGGTGGATAAGTGCTGGTTCAGCAAAAAATACTTATATTGAAGATCATTTATCTTTTCTTCATATATGTGGTCATGAGTATTGGTTGTATAAGATGGAGTGGATAGCTGTAGGGACATTACTTTGTATTTTTTATTCATTGTTTCTATATAATTTATTGTAAAACTCTTACCCATATTTCAATTTCCTTTTATAATAATATTTTATCGTTTTTATTATTAAAATTATCTTCATTTCAATACCAAGATGTTTCATATTTTGGAGGATTATATAGGCAGCTTACCTCCCAATTCATAATTATATTTTCATATATCATTATATATCTTTTATGTAATATTTTACAAAAAAAAATTATAAATCATTTATAAATATTTTTATTTTCTTACTTTACTTTGTACATTGTTTATATAAGATGAAATTTTATTGATGAATTATTGCTTTCTTGTCCCAGATAACTTTGTCGTAATTCTTAGTATAATAACAGTAATCTTTCTGTCGATTTAAGAGAAGACTCAAACATCTATAATATCTCTTAATATTTTAAAGTCAAGGCTAATTTTAATATATATTCATTGGAGTATTTCTAAAGATTAGAAATATCACGTCTTGAATAGATTTCTTCTATCTAATTTTATATAACGCATCCACTAATTGATTGACACTTCCTTTGATTAAATCTACTAGGAAGTTTATATTCTTGATAAATATATTTTCTGTTAGAATTATTAAATATAAATATATTACATTAAAATAAGTATTATATATATATCACAGTTATATTTTCCATCTCACATAAGTGTGATGTAAAGAGAGTAGGCAAATATCTGGACTCTATAATTAATTATTTTATTCTACAGAGCATATATATAATAATAATACTTTATAGAATAAAGCAACCAATCAGAGAGAGAAGTTATATGCCTTCCTACCTCTTCATCATCACTCTTATGTGAGATGAGAAATATAAATTTCGCTCTAATAATACTTTGTAAAAATTATTTGCCTGCAATATATTGTATGATAATAATTGGTAAAGTGTTATAGAATAAATGTAAGTATTAAAATATATTGCATTGCAATTTACTAATTTGTGTTCCATAATATGTTATGAAGACGGTAGATATTTTCGTCATTTCATGTAAATTTAATACATAAAGAAGTGACAGAAACATGTTTCCTTTTCTAATTGTTTATTTTATTTTACAATGCATGCATTTATTATTACTTATAAATATAGATAAAGTTAATAGCTGTTAAAGAAACCACTGTGAGATAATAATATAAAAGACACTACCCACACAGCTAGTTAATGATATATAATCCAATTTATGGTTACCTCTTTTCCTGTTTGTATTTCTAGGTCAGCCTTTCCTAAACTATGGTTTACAGCAAAACTGGTGTTCCATAAAAGGACAATAAGTGTTCATTGACATTAAAAAAAAATTAATTCAAAGACCTAAAAATGTCCAAATCATTAAAAACGATAATTATTGATTATTTATTGTTTGCTTTTGGTTATTGTTTATTTGTTTATTATTTTCAAGACTTTGGTTCGTATAACTAAAATTTTAGAATAAATATTTATGTTATTTGTTATTAAAACTGAAAAATCCAAATTTATCTATGTATTACAGAAATCAAAGAGGTGCCATTAAAATTTCAGTATTTGTAAAGTGTTTGATTGGGAATGTTTTTCTAGGCAATGTAGTTAAATAGTCTTATCAACCAACAATGATTGACTTTAGATATTCTATATTAACTTAAATTGTGAAAAAAATGACAAGTTAACATAGTTTAAAACACGAAGTTGTGGCATGAAATGCATTAACTACGAGGTGTGACAATTTTTAATCCTAGAATGGCTATGTGATGTGATCTGTAACTAATTATATTGAAAATACAAGAGTATTGAACACGTTTAATCTAACACGTGTGTAAATTTTAAGTTGGTAGAGTTAGTTGCTAGTTAGGTATTGAGAAGATAATAAATACCCAGGTAAGCATAAAAATGGATTATAGTATGCTCATTGTGAGAGACGTTTTGGCCAAAAAATCTATTACACAACTAGACCATTCTGCCTATTTAATTAACTTAGCTCACTGTGAGTTTTGATTATTTTCAAAAATTGAAAACTGAGATGAAAAGACGATTTTCTACTATAACTGATAGCCAAAAGAATATGAGACAGCCGCTCTACAGTATTCCTGAAAATGAGTTCCAAGTGCTTCCAGAAATAGGAACGGTCGTTTTAATCAATGTATAGATGCACAAGAGGACGACTTTGAGGGCAATAGGAATCACTAATGTATATTTTATGAAAGTGCATTCTGAGAATTAAGTTGTCACATCTCGTACTTTGTATATGTAGTATATACATAATCATATTTATTTTTTTAATGTTTAAATTGTGTTTATTTTTGTTTTTCCAGATTATTACCATATAATGGCTTTTTAAATTTAATGATTATGATTGAATATTTAAAAGTAAACGTAATATTCTAAAATCGAATAGTCCTAGATTTAGAAAGTATTTTTATTTTACAATTTTTATTTTAATATTTGTAAGTGAAATATAATCACTTATTCATACCACATTTTTTATAAACTGTTTATAGTGTATACCATGATCTTTGTGCCAGACTACCTGATATTAATAATGCACTGCATGTATTAGATAAAATACCTCAGTGTTTATGTCCACTCACAAAAGGAACATGTCAGGCTGAAATAAATTCTCAGTCATTTCTGCTTGAACCGCACGAGTATGATGAAATACTTAAAGTAAATATTGACATTTATGTTATTTCTTTAATCACTTACATAAATTATCAACAATCAGTAATGTTTTTTTTTTTTTAATTTCAGGGTCGTTATGTATTAGAAATAAGCATTGTCCAAAACAATACTTTACAAGATCTTGGGTGTTTTGGGTTTACCATAGATGTAATCTAAATGCTGAATATATTTTGCTTTAATATTTCAAATTAAATGTTAATATAAAAAATTTTCAAAAATCTTTTTATTTATTCAAGCTAAAATAAATATTATTAAAAAACTATGGAAGTTGTTTTTTTGTTTTGTCTTTTTGTTTTGTCTTTTACAAAGTTTTCATGAAGTTATTACTGATGTCGTACCTGCATTAATTTTTAGGGCTTGATTTATAATTTTTTTAATTTGTTATCATCATCATCATGATCAACCTTTATCAATCCAGTGCAGGATGAAGGTCTCTGCGAGTTTGATCCATTTTCTCTGATCTTTGGCTTTTCTTCTCCACATCACCCTTGCACACTTTTTTATTTCATCCATCCATCTCATATGTGGTCTCTTTCTGGGTCTTTTACAATATCTTGGAATCCAGATTAAGATTTCAATTGTCCATATATTACTATCTCTTCTAGAAATATGTCCATCCCAACTCCACTTCAATCTTTTAATTTTTTCAGTGAGGTCAGTAACACCTGTTTGTTCTCTTATCCATACATTGCGTTTTCGATCTCTTCTTGTTATTCCCAACATGCATCTCTCCATAATTCTTTGAGTGGTCTGGAGTCTCTGTATTGCTCTTCTATTAAGTGTCTAAGTCTCGGATCCATAAGTAAGAACTGGTAAAACACATTTGTTAAAAACCTACCTTTTCAAACACTTAGGCATATTTCATTTTAGTATCAAATTATTTCTACCAAAAGCACTCCAACCAAGTGTAATTCTATGACTAATTTCATCCATTATGTTTCCATCTGCATTAATAATCTGACCAAGGTATTTGTAACTGTTAACTTCTTCTAATTCATCATAATCAATCTTTATTTTCCTATTTTTAGCAAATCGATTAAACATTACTTTAGTCTTTTTAACGTTTATCTTTAGTTCTACTTTCCTACTTTTATCTGATAACTCCTGCAACATTTCCTGCAGCTCTGAAGCATTATTTACAAACACAACTATATCATCTGTAAAATCGAAATGACTTAAATAATCTCCATTTACTTTCACTCTTTTAGTTTACCATTTTAATTCACAAAATACTTCCTGCAACACTGCTGTAAAAAGTTTTGGAGATATGGAGTCACCTTGTCTTACACCTTTCTCAATGTTGACTTTCCCAGTATCATTATGTAATCTAATTGTTGCTGTTGCATTTTTATAAATATTCTTTAAAATATGACAATATCCTGGATCTATACCTTGATGATCCAATGCTTTAATCACTGAAGAAATGTTTATAGAATCAAATGCCTTTTCATAATCTAAAAATCCAAAACATAATGGTAACTCATATTCATTTGTCTTTTCTATAAGTTTTCTCAATACCTGGATATGATCTACTGTACTAAAACCACTTTTAAATCCCGCTTGTTCGCTTGATTGGTGGAAATCCAATTATCTTGGTAAAAATTTTGTATAAAACTGATAAAAGGCTGATAGGTTTGTAATTTCTAATATCTTCTTTATCACCTTTTTTAAATATTAATATTATTACTGCATTTTTCCAATCATCTGGTACATCTTTATCATTTACACATTTGGTATATAACTTTGCTAAAAAATTCTATTTTTTCACCTGCTTCTTTTAATATATCAATTATAATTCCATCATTACCTGGAGCCTTTCCTTTCTTCATACATTTAATTGCATGTTTCACTTCTTCATTTAAAATTCTGGGCAATTCAGAAGATGTAATACAAATAGGAGGTACTTGTTCTTTATTACTATATAATTCTTGATAAAAGTCTTCTACCCATTTCATAATATCATCTTTCTTTTTAGTAATAATTCCATCTTTTTTTCTTATTGCAGATATAAATTTCCTACCAATACCAAAATGTTGTTTTACATTCATGAGACTTTTATTTTCTTCTGCAGCTTTCCTTGCTATTTCACAGTTATACTTTCTTATATCATTTTCAACTCGTCTCCGTACCATTTGACAAAATTCGAGATATTCAATCCTTTTTAATGCATCATTTTTGTATATTTTCATATTCTTTTTTTTCTTCATAAATTCTCTAGTCTCAGTGGAAATTTTATTGGTCAATTGCTGCTTTTTTCTACCAGCTATCTTTGTTGCAGTTTTTAAAAGTGTATCAGTTATTTTCATATTAATTTCATTCAAATCTGAATCATGTTCAAAATCTACTAATACTTGAAACCGATTTGTAAGTTCTAATTTAAATTCATTATAATGTTTCTGAAGATTAGGAATATCAACTGTAAAAATGGTTTTTCTTAATAATTTTTGTCTCTCTAGTTTTGCATTAACACGTATCTTACATCTTACAAATCGAAGATCACTTCCTGTGTTAAATTTATTAAGAACATTACAATCTTGGAATATGTATTTCCTGTTAGTCAAAATATAATCCAGATCTGCTGTACCTTCATTGGGATGCTTCCATGTCCATTTCCTTTTAACATTTTTCTCAAAAAAAGAAATTCATAATATAATGTTTTTCTTTTTCAGCAAACTCCACTAGTCTATGTCCTCTCTCATTTCTATTACCATAACCAAAATTACCTACAGCACTTTCATCTTTCATTTGTTTACCAATTCTAGCATTAAAGTCTCCCATAACAATTTTAAAATGTTGTTTACTCTGATCGAAAGCCTTTTGTACATCCATATAAAAATCTTCTACTACTTCATCACTATGAGTGCTTGGTGGAGCCTAAACTTGAAATATCTGCATTTGGTATCTTCTATTAAGTTGTATAACTAATATTGCCACTCTGTCTGATACACCATCAATCTCCACAATGTTGTTCTTCCACTTTTTATTTATAATGATTCCTACTCCACTTGTATTTCCAATATTTGTGCCTTTATAATAGAGTATATGTCCACTTTTTAAATTAATTGTCTTTTCACCTTTTCTTCTAACTTCACAAAGTTCAATAATGTCCTATTTAATATAAGACAGTTTTTGTTGTAATTCTTGCAATGTTTCTTTACTTGACAGTGATCTGCAGTTGTAAGTACCTAAATAAAAAGTCGTTATCAAATAGCAGCCTGGGTCTGCAATCAGGGGATTCTTAGCACCCTCCCCCTTCGGTCACCAACTGCTGACTTGGTTGGTGACTTTACAGCCTCCTGGGAATAAGGGCCATGATTTATTTTTATCTGTCATAATTGCATATATCTATTAGGATATATATATAAAACGGTATTTTTTTCTACAATGATAGACAAGGGTTATACTTTTGGAGTATAATTTTCATTACACCACATTCATGCAAGATAAGGATTGTTTTCTATCTGCTTGTTACACCTTGTTGACTGATGTAATTAAATATGACCACAGACATGAAAAAGACTGATCTCCAAGATGCACATTTCATGCTGAACAGCACTGGCAATCTCACACATATATTTATTATTGTTCAGTATATATAGAGAGATAATAAGTGTAATAATGCACAAGCTTAAGTGGGTTTATAAGTAATCATTAAAAACCAGTCAATACTTAAACAATTCTAATATCAATAACAATCAACAATCTCAAACTGTTGTCGATGATCATTGACAATAGTTTAAGACTATTGATTGTTATTGGAATTGGGATTGTCTAAGTATTGATTGGTTTTTAGTGAGATATAGATAATTAATTACTACAGTTTAATTGTCAAATGTCAAGCTAACTGCCCTCACAACTTTGACACAAACCATTTAATGGAAGTAAGTATAAACAGAGCAAAACTCTCCATACAGTATTGCCACCTGTGCCAAACAGAGTAATCAATGGATGCCAGAAGGCTTGTGCATAAAATCCCTATCTAATGCCTACTCATCCAATATCCCCAGACTAGTTTCTGGCTTGTGGCCTTCATCAGTGAGGAGCTTTGGATCTGAGAGCACTGCATCTAGATCTTAGAATCTAATGCAACCCTCTAGCAACCACCTTTTATCTCTACTCAACTACAAAACTATGAGAATGAAATTGAAAACACAAAATATTTTCAATCTAAGCTCAATAGCTTATATAGTCATATGGGTCTGAACTCAGTTCAGCACCCATACATTTTGGTGACTTTGGCTCTTTTACAACCATAGCCACCACTATCCTATTGGGGAGGATTGGTGTTAAACCATTAAGTATTACATGATCATATTTCCTATATTAGCACATTAATTGTTGATAAACAAAGCAAAACTCTCCATACAGTATTGCCACCTGTGCCAAACAGAGTAATCAATGGATGCCAGAAGGCTTGTGCATAAAATCCCTATCTAATGCCTACTCATCCAATATCCCCAGACTAGTTTCTTGCTTGTGGCCTTCATCAGTGAGGAGCTTTGGATCTGAGAGCACTGCATCTAGATTGAAAATATTTTTTGTGTTTTCCAATTTCATTCTCATAGTTTTGTAGTTAAGTAGAGATAAAAGGTGGTTGCTAGAGGGTTGCATTAGATCCTAAGATCTAGATGCAGTGCTCTTAGATCCAAAGCTCCTCACTGATGAAGGCCACAAGCCAGAAACTAGTCTGGGGATATTGGATGAGTAGGCATTAGATAGGGATTTTATGCACAAGCCTTCTGGCATCCATTGATTACTCTGTTTGGCACAGGTGGCAATACTGTATGGAGAGTTTTGCTCTATTTATCAACAATTAATGTGCTAATATAGGAAATGGGATCATGTGATGCTTAATGGTTTAACACCAATCCTGCCTAATAGGATAGTGGTGGCTATGGTTGTAAAAGAGCCAAAGTCACCAAAATGTATGGGTGGTGAACTGAGTTCAGACCCATATGACTATATAAGCTATTGAGCTTAGATTGAAAATATTTTTTGTGTTTTCAATTTCATTCTCATAGTTTTGTAGTTAAGTAGAGATAAAAGATTGTTTCTAGAGGGTTGCATTAGATCCTAAGATCTAGATGCAGTGCTCTCAGATCCAAAGCTCCTCACTGATGAAGGCCACAAGCCAGAAACTAGTCTGGGGATATTGGATGAGTAGGCATTAGATAGGGATTTTATGCACAAGCCTTCTGGCATCCATTGATTACTCTGTTTGGCACAGGTGGCAATACTGTATGGAGAGTTTTGCTCTGTTTATCAACAATTAATGTGCTAATATAGGAAATGTGATCATGTGATGCTTAATGGTTTAACACCAATTCTGCCTAATAGGATAGTGGTGGCTATGGTTGTAAAAGAGCCAATGTCACCAAAATGTATGGGTGCTGAACTGAGTTCAGACCCATATGACTATATAAGCTATTGAGCTTAGATTGAAAATATTTTTTGTGTTTTCCAATTTCATTCTCATAGTTTTGTAGTTAAGTAGAGATAAAAGGTGGTTGCTAGAGGGTTGCATTAGATCCTAAGATCTAGATGCAGTCCTCTCAGATCCAAAGCTCCTCACTGATGAAGGCCACAAGCCAGAAACTAGTCTGGGGATATTGGATGAGTAGGCATTAGATAGGGATTTTATGCACAAGCCTTCTGGCATCCATTGATTACTCTGTTTGGCACAGGTGGCAATACTGTATGGAGAGTTTTGCTCTGTTTATCAACAATTAATGTGCTAATATAGGAAATGTGATCATGTGATGCTTAATGGAAGTAAGTATATTAATAATTTTCATTAGTCATTCATTAGACTGCGCATTATCCACTTAATAAAGAATATTTCTGTAGAATAGTTTTTACTACACCATTGTCACACAAGTTAGGGACTAATTTCTATCCATTTGTTACATATTATTGATGGGTATAACTATAAACATATGATAAAAAACGTGAAAAAGCTGTATAATCCCAAAAATGCATATTTCAAATTGAACCAGCACTCATCAATTATTCAAAATCACAATCTCTTACACATATCTTTATGTTCAGTATATATAGATAGCGAATTACTATAATTTAAATGATAAATATCAAACTTACTGTCCTCACAACTTTGACACGAATCATTTAATGGATGTGTATTAATAATTTGTATCAGTCATTCATTAGATTAGACATCCACTTAATATTTCTGTAGAATAGTTTTCACTACACTACTCTCACAAAACATAGGAAGTGATTTCTTTCCACTTTTAACACCTTGCTAAAGAGTGTAGTTATAAACATATGATGAAAGACATATAAAAAAGATGTATGATGCCCATGATGCCCATTAAATGCTGAACTAGCATTAATATGTTGTCCCAGATCGCAATCTTTTACACAAATCTTTATCACTGTTCAGTATATATATATATATATATATATATATATATATATATATATATATATATATGACTCATAAAAATTATTAATATAGACAAGTGTTGTTCAAAATAATAAAGTACAAATGTAATAATATTGATTAATTAACTTTCTTATGAAAGTTATCTCTACACTTTTTCCATTGGTTACTATTGAAATTCTATTGAATCCTGATTGTCTGTGCAAATCATTGTAAACTAAAGTGTGTAAGAAAAAACAGTACAAGATTCAGTAGATTGATGATGATGATGATAAACAGTATCATCACTTTAACTGTTATTGATCTATTGCATAATGAATGTCTCTTAAAATTCATGAAGGTCTTTTAAAATTCAATCCATCTCCAATCATTAGTCTCTCTTATCCACATCACTCTAGCACACTTCCTTCACACATGTGGTCTCTTTTTAGATGATTTTCAATCTTTTGTATTTCAGTTTAATATTTTAACTGACCATCTTCTGTCATTTTTTTTTAAATATGTCCAGTCCAACTCTATTTCAAACACTTAATTCTCTCAATGATATCAGTAAGACTTGTTTGTTTTCTCACCATTAGGAAATTTGTGGTGAAATACTATATTAAAGATTTTATAAATGTATAAAGACATTCTAATCTCAATCATCCACAACATAATGAGCAACTGTAAAATTTTAATTATGTCTAAATCTCTAGTTTTTTGTGAGTACATTTTTGAAAATCTTTTATATGTTGATAATCATGCTTAAAAATTGATTGTATAAAATATTATTTACATATGTGATAGTAAAAAGTATTTCTTTCAGAGACAAGATTTTTGTTCATCTCTTTTAATTACTATCCAAATTTCGCTTGCATACATTAACACAGCTCTACCAAATATTTATGAATACTTATCTTTGATTACTGAAAATTATTTTACTTTCTATAATTCCTAAAAGAGCATAATAAGTTCTATTTGAATATTGATTTCGACTGTCAGTTTCTTCTTTCATAGCAGTTTTTGCTTTAAACATATTTTACAAATAAACTCATGTACGCCTTTAATCGTATCTAACTGAACCTATAAATTAATTAATAGCAATATGTGAATAATTATGAAATATTTGGAAATAACTACATTTAATTCTATGCATATTCTTTGAAGAAAGATATTAAATGCTGATCGAGATTCAATCTCTTCATCTTTTACCAACAATTATAAGCACAACCTATACAGAGTTTCTATTTTTCAAACTTTTTCAGACAATTTACTGAATAGTTTTTTCTTATGAAAATATTAAACAAAATTGATTACAAATATTTTACCTCTTTAACTCCATATTATATGTCAAATTATTTAACATATGATTAACTTTAATTCTTAAGGCTGCATTTGCTAAAGAGATTCATTTTTGTGAAATACCCAATTCATAGCCTAACATAGATAGTTTCTGACAATGTTGTCATTGCCTTTGAAATGACATCTTGATCATATCCAAATTTCTTTTCAAATAAAATCCTAAGATAAATATGTGATTAATGGTTGTATTATTATTTTTAAATCCCACTGTATATCACTAAATGTCTTTAGAATATTTAGTCAAAAATAACTGGAATATTGTAATAAAAAATTGAGTACTATTTTATCACTAACGATTTTGATTTCTAAGGAAAATCTCAAAACTATTATAGTCACAGCCAAGATGGTAAACAAAGTCAGATAATACCAACAGGCATTTACCAATATGTTCCAAATATTTTGACCATTATATAAATAATCACAATTTCCATCACAAATTTTGTAGAACTATGTTCGATGAAAAACAAATCAAATACTTCTAGAAATCAAAATATTAAACATATTAATAATTAGAAAATGGCCCAGCAAAAATAAAAGGAAAAATCATGTGACAAAAGTATTAATGAATCACATGGTCAAATCAAAAAAAGAATGTTTAGCAAATATGAATAATTAGGAAACAACAAAAATTAGCATTAAAAAATAAAGTTAAAAAAATACTAGCACAATCAATGAAACACAAATTATTAAATAATATTTGATAAAATAAATAACTGCTTATAGGTAAAAGCTTATTAAACATAGTTTAAAAATTAATAAACTAATCTACAAAAGAATAAAACACATGCTTATGGCAGCAAAGTAAAACATTGATATTTCATCAAAGCTATTTGTTAAACAGTATTAAATAGTTATATTACTTATAATTACTAAATATTAAGTTGAAAAAAGTAAGGATATTTTCTTAAGAGCAAAAAATATTGGACATAATAGATACTTTTAACATAATCTATTTATTGATGAAGTATATGATTACATAGTTTATATTAGTTTAGATATATAGTATATATATACATATTATACTCTAGTTTGTATGGGAGTTTTATTGCATATTTATGTGTATATATAAATATATATATATATATTATTTACATCAGGATCAAATTAATACATTGTACAGGCTTAAACCTGCATTTATATATGTAATATATGCGGGATTCGAACTCAGACTTCCACACGACCCACTATTCTCACTTCCACATATAGCTGACCCATCTGATCACACACATGTTGAAAACATAAATAATCACCAATATACGTATTTCGTGCTAAACCAACAATCATCAGTTGGTCTAGATTACTATCCTCACACATATATATAATCAGTGCTCAGCTTTATATTAAGATAGCCAATCTTCATACTTTAATAGACAGGCTTCAAACTATTCCAACTCACAACTCTTCAGCTGAGCACTGATTATATATATGTGTGAGGATCGTAATCTAGACCAACTGATGCTTTCTGGTTTAGCATGAAATACGTATATTGTTCAACATGTGTGTGATCAGGTGGGTCAGCAATATGAGATGGCACCGAGAGTAGTGAGTCGTGTGAAGGTCTGAGTTCGAATCAGGATCAAAGAAAATTATTTACAATATGAGCTTTGCTGTTGATTTTAAACTGGTTTAATGGTTTATTGTTTAGTTTGAAAAACTGTAAAAACATATTACACATGATTTAAAAAATAATTTCAAAACAGTAATATTAATATTTGAACAATTTTCATAAAAAAAATTAATAATTAATAAAATGCCCAAATGGGGAAGATCATAATTTAGATTTTTTTTTACAAAATCAAGAATTACTTATGTTATAAATTATTCAAAACAATACAAAAGTATTTTATCTTTTAAATATTGTGGTAAAACATGAACATATAGCAGCTGAAAAAGAAATTACATAAACTAATACAAGCAAGAATGTCCTTGAAGTATTTAAATATTACAATTAATAAAAAAGTAATGAGAAGTCACATTATGAGATATAATGGTAGAATATAAAAAAAGATGCATAATGAATTCAATTATGAAAAAAATAGTCTGAAACAAAACTATTTAAATTTTACAATTAACATGCATCACATTTTAGATGTCATCAAATGGTTAATTACAGTACAAATATTCCCCTCTTTTCTTCCATAGCGTAAGCTTGTGGTTAAACAGCTGTAGAGATCCCTACTATTGCATTTTAGCACGCATATTCTCGAGGTTACAGCCTCGGTAAATATTAAGTACAAATATTAGTAAATAATGTATTATAAATATTAAAATGAACAAATAAAACTACAGAAACATATTACATATTATGAAGAAAGAAAACTACTGTCCTGAATCCACAAAAAAAAATTCATGGGAGATTATCTAGCTATGTGAAGGGACTAGCTTTTGACCTCTTACTTTTTTCTAATGATAAAATAATAATATCTGACCAAAAAATTAAAGCAAGCTTTTTTTAAATGTTTAAAATTTTAGTTTGTATGAATAAAATTCTATAATAATTCCATGAGAAATACTTTATGTTGGGTAATTTTGATCAGTATACATTCGAGCAGAGAGGAAAGAAAATAGAATATGTTGTTTACAACATTGTATTTATCATGAGGTATTTCAACGATTTAATTACTAAGTATAAAGCAAGAAAAAAATAATGTTTGATATTAAACTGAGTTTTTTTTTACAAAAATGTATAAATGTTGTTTATTTGTTTTTTGATTTTTTTTAGTTTGATGCCATTGTTTTATTTGTGACTAAAAGTAATAAATATCTATTAATGTTTTTTGAATTTTGGTTTTAATTTTATGTTATTTTAATATTTGTCACTCGTTTTTGTATTTTTGATATGACGTCAATCTCTGATCATCTATTTACCTATCTAGTTATCTGTCTTTCGTGTTTACCTGCCAGTTTTTCTCTTTATCTGTTTACAGTCATCTATCTGTACATAATTCACCTGTCTTTCTATATGTTTATCTATCTTTTTACCTGGTTTTTACCTATCAATTTATTTATGCATGCAACAATCCACTTAACTATCTAGTGTCCCACCTATTCCTTATCTATTTATCTTTACCTATCTATTTGTCTTTCTTTATATTTATCTATGTATCTAGTTTTTACTTACATATTTGTTTATGCATCCAACCATCCATTCATCTACCTAGCAACTCTTCCATCTTTCATCTATCTGACTATCTATTTATCTATTTTAAAGCTGATCTATCTCTCTCTCTCTCTTTCTGTCTCTCTCTATATATATGAAAAACAAAAAAACACAAGTTAAAACTTGCTAACGCTTGTATTTATGACAGTAGATGGCGTTCTACCAAAAACACAGAGCAAGCATTCACTATCTCTAACTTTAATTTCCACCTTCAGATCATGATTTCAAGCTATTTGCTATTGACAGTGAAAGACAGGAATAAGAAAATAGATCTAAACACAAACTCTGAGCGTTTATGAAACAGTTTCTATTCAGCTTGCAAGCGTGAATCTTTTAGACATGTAATGTCTTCAAACTCAGCATAGCAAGCCAGTTGCTACATGGGTCTGATCTCAGTTCAGCATCACCACATAGTAGAAGCCTCTGCAGTATATATCATTGCAAGAAAGACCTCAAAGGTACATTTAGAGTTTGTGTTTAGATCTATTTTCTTATTCCTGTCCTTCACTGACGATAGCAAATAGCTTGAAATCATGATCTGAAGGTGGAAATTAAAGTTAGAGATAGTGAATGCTTGCTCTGACATTTATGTAAACAAAAAACTACTCTTGATGGTGTTTTTGGTAGAATGCCATCTATTGTCATATATATATATATATATATGTCTACCCATGTACTATCTAGCTATCCATTTAACTGTCTAGTCACTCATCCATTACTTATTTATCTATTTATTTGCCTACTTACCTATCTACATTAATGCTTATTTATTTGTTTATCTTATTATGTTATCTATCTAGCTACTTGTTTACATCTGTTGACCTATCTATTTATTCATCCACTCATTAGGTCTCTATGCCAATCCATTCATTTAATTAGCCTCTCAATCTACATTTCTACCTATAAGTTTATCTCTTTAACTATCTACCTATTCATCTATCTATTTATACAACCATCAATTTGATTATATATCTATTGTTTTAATCACATATCAATCTATCCATATACTTACTTTTGTAACTGGTTAGCTACTTATCCATCAGTCTAACTAACCATCAATTTATCTATCTATTGGTGTATATAATTTTTTATCTAGCTTTACATTTATTAATCTATGCATATAACTATATCTTTATTCACACATCCATCTACCAAAGCAAGCATTTATCTATCCATTATTACTCATCAAGCTACATACTTCTATCTATCTATTTATTGATCAGTCTGTTTATCTCTATTATTGATCCATAAATTGATTCATCTATCTACCTCTATACTTATTTATCTATCTATCTATCTGCTTTTTAATGTATCAATTCACTTATCTGTCCAACAATTCATATATTTAACTATTTATCCATTCAATCATTTATTCATCTATTAAATATCTAACTACCTACATACCTGCCTATTTCTCTATCTGTCTGTTTATCTATCCATCTATACATTTATGTATTTACTCAACTGACTATCTAGCTGTCTCCTATGGCTTTTATCTATTTAGAGGTTAGATGGTTAAATAGATAAATAAGTAGTGTGTGTTTCAAAATGAATCACTTTTAAATTATTGACTAGTAATAAAATAAACGGATCTAAATGTGTTTTTTTCCTTTTTGAAGTAGTTGGAAACAACTTGCAAAATGATGCATTTAAATGCTTTCGTTATTTTTTGTTCATCACTTCTAATGCCGCTAAAAACTCATTTTTCATTTGAGAGATTAAAAAGAAGTCGCTTGGAGTGAGATCGAGTGAATGTGGTTGTTGTATAAGTTGGGTCATGCTGAATTTAATTAAAAATTGTTTCACACTGAAGAAATGTACGTTAGCGCTCTGACATGATGAAACATGCATTTTTCACTTTGCCACAAAATAGGACTTTACATTTTATCACATCACCCAAAAGTTTGAGAAATTATAAATTTTAAATGCCTGATCTTTACAACGAACTCTGAATGAACATTACCGTTTGCATCCCCCCACCTACCAAAAAAATAGCATTATTTTGGCATTTGACTTTACTCGCCATGCTTTTTTGGGAAGTAATGAAATTAATATTTGCATTAAACCCCTCAGAAACTTGTGTTTTTCAAGAACAGCTTGCTTGTATGCTGTTTCAGATATTACAACTTCCCTACCATTTTCCCTAATAAAAAAACAGAGTTTCACGTTGTCCTACTTTTCAGCTATTACAAAAAATTGACAGATATGCGAAAAGCACTTTGTACAAAAGAAAATGAGCTACGTGTAACTACAATTTTACTCGAGATATTATTTGGCAGGTTGATGCAGAAAGGAGTCCGCAAGAGTTATCTAGAAGCAGAAGCATGCACTACAACAGACATGGCTCTCAAAGAAAAATTTCGGTTATTTTTGGGTACACCTCTTAAATGTCATATTTACAAACATTGTCTATCCATATTTCATAATTCCTAAAAACTTTTAAAACAAAAGATCTATTCCAGATTTCTGATGATATTACATCTCTGCCGTCAGAAATACAATTTCCTTTTATCTTTTTATTCCAGATGTTTGATGTCTTTCCAATGAATAGAAATTTTGTACAATATAATCATGTATGCAATAATCACTGCTCTGTATTTCAATTATCTTCTTTTATTTTAATAATTTGTTAAAATAAATTATGTTATTTCTTTTTTATTATTATTATCAGCTTTCTGTTCTCTTTCAGAATAAATGAGCCAAATTTGTTTGAGCTTTCAACCCTTATAATCGTAAAAACCAATAAAATCACTTGCGTGGTCATTTTTAATCTTTTTTAAATATTACTGAAATAATTTTTCTCTTTTCTTTCTTATAATTTGCCTACTGTCTCTTTCTTGTTGAGAAAATTGGAATAATACTAGTTTTGAAAAAAGATTTTTTTTATAGTACAGGCTTTTTCATGCCTGCACTTATATATGTAATATATAGGGGTTTGAACTCAGACTTTCACACGATCCTCAACCATCCATGCTATCTCATATCGCTGATACACTTGATCACATACATGTCGAAAAGATAAATAATCACCAATATATGTATTTCGTGCTAAACCAGCACACGTCAGTTGGTCCAGATTATTATCTCCGAGTTCAAACCCCCTAAATAATACTTGTTATAAATAAAATATTAATATTTAAAATCATTTTTATAAAACTTCTGTGCTAATTAATATGATGCTAATTAATATGAATGACTTCGCATTATGGCTTTTCTCAAGTAAATACTATCTTAAAATAATATTTAAGCTTATTTTATATTGAAATTAAATAAATTATACTGTGATCTGAAAAGTTAACAATAAAACAATAGATTGTTTTCAAAATTACAAGTAATACTTTGGTTTTGGACTTTTTGACTGCATTAATTCTATTATTACCCCCCCCTCACTCACACACACACACACGTTTCTTTCTTTTAATTGTTATGATGCTAGAGTTTTGGTGGCAGCATTATAATAAGAAAAATAATAAAAAACTTGATTACTTTTTTTAAATTAGTTATATGCAGTAGACATAAGAAACATTACTACATTTAAATTACAGTCACTATACATCCGAGAATATTAGTTGTATGCAGTAGACATAAGAAACATTACTACATTTAAATTAAAGTGCTACATCCGATAATATAAGACTTTCACGTGATTAAATTACCTATTAACAAATAATTTTGCTATTATAACAGCTATTACTCATCAGACAATTGTAATTTAGATATAAGTAAAATAATTTAATAATTATTTTATGTTTATTAAATTTAAAACATACAGTTAATTATTAAATATATTATTATAAATGCATTGATCTTAATTTAGATTGTTGTTTTAAGACTTAAAATCTGATCCATATTTAGGATTATACAAAAATGGTAAAAATCATTAGTATGCTATTATTTATGTATTACACTATTCTCATATTGATTTAGTGAAGGAATTTCCAATCTTTTCAGTCTCCATACCCTATTTTTTTTTACTAAATTACCTGGTATTCCCTATTTATTATAATAAGAAACAGACTGTTGGAGATTTACCATGCAAGTACATCATGCACCTATGCATGACATGTAGATACCATGGAGGTTAGATTCAATGAGGAATTTGTCTGGCAATTTCACTAGCTATCTTGAATCCTAAAGCTGGAATTTTGAATTGTAATAGAGGGAAAGTTATCCATGCCATAGTGCCACCCAGTGCAAGCCAGAGTAATCAATGGATGCAAAAATGTTTGTGCATAAAATACCTATACAGTGCCTGCTCATCCAATATCTCCAGACTGGTTTCTAGCTTGTAGCTTTCATCAATGAGGAACATTAGGTGTAAGAACACTGTATCTAGATCTTAGGATCTAAATTAAACCTCTAATAGTTAACTTTTACCGTTTTAGTTAACTATAAAGCTATAAGTTCAAAATCAAAACAATGTTTTCAATCGAAGCTCATTCATATCTGAATCCAGTTCAGCATCTATACATATTAGTATCTTTGGTTCTTTAACAACCATAGTCACCATCATCTGATTTTGCAGGATTGGTATTAAACTACTAAACATCACATGAAACCATTTCCCTACACTTACACAAGTTGTATAACAGAAGCAAAACTCTTCATACAGTAGTGCTACCCAGTCCAAGCCAGAGTAATTGACATAAGGTGGTTTGTCCTTTTCTAGTCTGGGAATATTGGTTGAGTATAGGGATTTTATACACAAACCTTCTCGCATTCGGTGACTTCTTTGGCTTGTACTGGGTCCCACTGCTGTATGGAGACTTTTGTCTCTGTTATTATAGCATTTGAAAGCATTATGTTTAGTGGTTTAACACCAATCTTGTCCAATGGAATGATGGTGACAATGTTTATTAAGAATCCAAAGACCGCTAAATGTATAAATGCTGAACTGGAATCAGATCTATATTACTACACAAGCAAATGAGTTATATTGAAAACTTTCTCATGTTTTCATTTTGGACTTATAATTTTATAGTTAACTAAATAAATAAGGTGGCTGCTTAAAGTTGCATTAGATCTTAAGATCTAGGTGAGTAGAAATTAGATAGCAATTTTATGTGCAAACCTCCTTGCATCCATTGATTACTAAGGCTTGCACTGAGCACTGCTATATGTAGTCTTACTTCTGTTATAACAGTTTGTGTAAGCTTAGGGAATGTTGACCATGTGATGTTTAGTGGTTCAATTTTGAGTTATTGGATACAGTAAGACAAAAGTCTATGCAACTTCATTTTCTCTGTGTCCAGAAAGAGACCTGAAATATTGTTGTGTGACTGACAGTACCAACTTGAAATAACCTGAAAATTTTGATAACTATTTTGGAAATATATTAATAGCATAATATACTTATTTGCATGCTATTTACTATACCACTTGGACAAGCTTCCTGTACTTACTCAGGATTTCGTTTTCTCTGTGTCCAGAAAAAGACCTGAAATATTGTTGATGTGACTGACAGTACCAACTTGAAATGACCTGAAAATTTTGATAACTATTTTGGAAATATATTAATAGCATAATATACTTATTTGCATCCTATTTACTATACCACTTGGAGAAGCTTCCTGTACTTACTCAGGATTCTGGTAAACCAGGTTGAAAACCCCTGATATAAGGTATTAAATACATTGTATTCTAGTATTAATAAATGTTTATTTTATTACATCTTAGTTTAAATTATATATATTATCTTTCTTAATGTCACTTATTGTAAACTTCAGAAAAAAATGATATCACCTAATAAATTCTTATCATTTTCTTTTTTTATCAAAATTATCAGATAGTTCACACTTGTGACTTAAATGAGTGAGGAACTTTGGATTTGAAAATAGTTCACCTATACTTTTTAGATCTACTGCATCTTTCTTTAAGCTATCATCATTTACTTTTCTGTTTTACTATCAAACTATCAGCTAATAGTGGAAAATATATATTTATTTCCAAACAAAGACAAGATTCTTGACAACCTATTAGATCTGGAACCAGTTTAATTTCTATAGAAAATAGAAGAAAGGTGCATTGCATCTTAAAAGTTTGGGTTCAGTGTTCCAAGATCAAAAGTCCGTCATAGAAGTAAGCCATAAGAGTGAAACTAGTCTGGAAATTTTGAATAGGACAATTCAGGATAGAGGTTTATCAAGCCATATCATCTGTTATATATCATTACTTAATAAAGGTTACAGTGAGTATCATATATAAATGATATAGTAAATAGCATATATAAAGATGAAAGTAAAAATCACATGTAAAAATTAAACAGTGTATCATTTTATTGCCACAAAAAATTCTTTAAACTTGTTAACAAGATCTCTCTCTAACGTTATTTGGCTTTTAGAAGCCATGTATAATGTTAATCTGTAAGTACATGTGTCTGCTTTACCTTCACTATTCAGGGATGTGCAAGTTTGGAGTCCTGGTGGAATTGGTGAACTGATGCTGATAAAAAGTCTGGTGACCAGTGTACCTGTGCAGAGTTCCTACCATCATATATGAATTTAGCCTACAGATCTGCCATGCCTTCATACAAAAAATAAACTATCTAATCATTTATGCCATCTTCAGTCATATGCTATTTCAAAAAACCAGCCTGTCTTTAGAATTAAATTAATATCTGAGAAATAAAGCCATCCAGGACCAAATGAAAGTGAATTGCACCCTGAAAGCTTTGAATCATCATATCTATATGCTGTGCTTCATAACTTGCTGTGTGTTTAAAATCCTTCATGAAAGTAATCACTGAAACATTGAACACACTATGATTAACACTGCAATCTCATATCAGGAAAACAATGTGTATATATTTGATATTTACCTTATATACATTTGATATTTACCTTTTTCTTGTATTATTTATTTATTTTTTTGTTTGAATTACATTTTTCTTTAATATTATGTTTTACTAACCTGTATTTGTTAAGGATGGGCAAATATATTGCAATATATGGTCATTCTTAAGTTATATATATTACATATGTTAGATTTGATATTTGAGTGATCAGATAGTGGAGAGCTATTTTGTAAATATATTTTCTATCTTATAAATTCTGATAAGCATTTTTCTCCTAAAACAAAGCTAATTAATCAGAAGCATGGAGACATTTTTTTTTAATCGTCCTCTCTCACCTGATTGAAAGATTTTGGTCTTGTAAAATATAATCAAACATGCACTTCAATTGAAAATATACTCTTTCAATTATTGAGATTATAAAACCAGTTTGTATAATTAAAAAATGTAAAAGTAAATTGAACTGGTTGCCAAAATAATGTTAAAAATAAGATTAATTTATATTACTTTTGAAGTGACAAATATATATGTCGTTTAATTTACTTTAGCCATTTCTCGAGCCATTATATAGATATTATATTTCTTAATATGTGTGAATACAATCTCTAGGATAGACTTCTAATTAAGTGGGGATTATACATCTTTATTGTTTATAAGTATTTATACTGGATCAACCAATTACGCCTTAATTTAGCCAAGTAAAGTAATACAGGACAGCTTGCTTGTTCAAACTTATGATATGGCTACTCATGATTGGTTTCTTAGTAGTAATCATCACAATCTCCAGTTTTCATAACGAAGAATTATTTATTGCTCATTTCTTTAAATTGCATTGTTGAGTTATTTATATATATTTTAAATTCATATATTTGTTCTCCAAGCAGATGATCATACCCGATTTGTGGAAATGGATTGGTCAAGTGTTCTTAATATGATCATAAGCTAGACATATCCCCATGTTTACATACTGGGATAATCTTTGTTGTCCTTATTATCACTGCATACAAATTTCCTGTTTGATAGTAATACGATTATTGCTGATTATAGGAGATGAAAATTCAATGTATGGCCTTGCCAAGACAGATATATTCAATCTCTGTTTCATGATTTGGATATATTTTTCTGTTCTTAATAACCTAGCATTGCATTCAGTACTTTTAATATATTTTTAAAGTCTAGTGTTGCGAGTACGCAGTCAGTCATAATTCTAAGTCCATTGCAATCATTTTTAATGATTGAGATAGATAGATAGATAGATAGATAGATAGATAGATAGATAGATAGATAGATAGATAGATAGATAGATAGATAGATAGATAGATAGATAGATAGATAGATAGATAGATAGATAGATAGATAGATAGATAGATAGATAGATAGATAGATAGATAGATAGATAGATAGATAGATAGATAGATAGATAGATAGATAGATAGATAGATAGATAGATAGATAGATGGATGGATGGATGGATGGATGGATGGATAGATAAATGGATAGATGGATAGATGTATGTATGTATGGATGGATGATGGACAGACAGACAGACAGACAGATAGATAGATAGATAGATAGATAGATAGATAGATAGATAGACAGATAATCATTATGTTAATGTGTTACAGTATATGCAACATATACACACACAAATTTTTTTATTAGCACAATTAAATTTATTGCATAATCTCATTTGATACTATTTTTTGGTAATATATTTACATGTATATCATTTTCATTATTGTTTTTGTTTTTAATAACAATGAAACAATTAAAATTAATATTTCTATTTTTAAACAAAACTTCATACAATTGTAGTTAGCCTCCATCTGGTATTGAAATGGTGAAGTAAAATACAAATATTGGGTGCTGATTTAGTATACGCTCACGGTCGGTCACCAATTTTGAATTACAAGAACGGCCCAAACAATGCTGGAACATCCAACCGATAAATGACATTGATCAAAATGGCCATTTTAACAAATCACATGATTAAAATATTAAAACACAAAATTGCAATTTTCATAAAAATAAAAAAAAACAAATCACGTGATTAAAATATTAAAACACAAAATTGCAATTTTCATAGAAAAAAACACATCATGTGATTAAAATATTAAAACACAAAATCGCAATTTTTTGTCACATTAGTAGTGTGTTGAAGTCTTAGTTTTTAAGAATTCATATTTTAAATTTATTTATTCCAGAGTGTATTACGAGTTTATATTTTATATGCTTAGTGTTATTTTCTATTTGTATTACTAACACTTGATAAATGCTTGGGCAGACATTAGTAATTTTCTTATAACTCACTTGTCCCTTTTCATTATAATTAAATTTAGATAAGCTTGCTTTGCATTTCCTGCAGACCGTAAATTTTTTGGCTAGCAATTTATCGAGTGTACTGCTTTTTCTAAATTGGAGATTTTATTTTGTTCTATTTAAGATTATGTAAAATCATAATCCTTTCTTGTTCTATTTTTGAACTCAGACATGAAATTCTTAAGCATGGCATTTTTCCTGAACTATTTTCAGGCATTTGACATTCTTATGTCCTGATGTTTCTTTTCTGGGCTAAGAAAAGCTTGCCAGCACTGTTCGTCGACTTCCATAGCAGATCGTTCTTGTTTGAAATCTCTAAATAAAGGAAAACTGGAATTTGTTTATATAAATCACTAGCAGGAAGATATAAATACCTTTCAATTCTTTGGTGAGAACTCTCATACACCTTCTGATAATTCCATTGGAGAAATATAGATCAAACGTTCATGCTTTGTTTGACTAATATTTATTTTAGATTTAATAAACTTTAAAATTAATAATTATTTTGGCTAACGCTTGTCTCTGTATCCTTTTCTCAATTGTCTAAACAATGTTAAAGATCTCTTATTCTCCCTAGGTCTAGATAGCAACAATCATTGCCAATTTTTGGATCACCATAAATTAAATTTTCTAAATAGTTAGTGACCTAGTAGTGCTTTCAGTGATCAAATGAAATAAAGAAGTGACTGGTACATTTATTTTTTATTCATTCAATTTTTTTTGGGGGGGGAAATTCAAAATAAAATGCTATTTAATAATTTAATCATTTTTTATCATATTCCAAACTGTTCAAAAAATACACACCACAATTAGCACAAACTGATCACAAATACTAAATCTTGCCTTACTACCCCTAAAATATTCCTCAACTTTCTGAACAAAATCTCATGTCAGTTTTTAATTCAAGACCCTAAGTTGGTAGCGCTAAAATTTTAATATTTATTGTAACAGTATTTCCTTTGATCACAAAGGGTGTCACTGGCTGACTAACTACCTAGAAAATTTATTTTATAGTGATCCACAAGTTAATGATGATGAATGCTACCAGCTAGACCTAGTGAGAGAAAGAGATTTTTAACATTGTGCAGGCAATTGAGAAAAGGGCACAGAGACAAATATTAGCCAAAATAATTATGAAAAACTTTAACATTTATTAAATCTAAAATAAATATTAGTCAAAGAATGCATGAAAGTTTAACCTAGATTTCTCCAACAGATTTATCAGAAAGTGCACAAGAGTATTGGCATCAAATACTTAGACAGGTGAACTCATTTTCTCACCAAATAATTAAAAGGGATTTATGTCTTCCTGCTAGTGATTTATATAAACAAATTCCAGTTTTCCTTTATTTAGAAATTTCAAAAGAGAATAATCTGATATGGAAGTCTATGAACAGTGCAGGTGACATTCTTTAGCTTGGAAAAGAAACATCAAAACATAAGATTGTCAAAGGCCAGCAAACATTCCCAGAAAAAGGCCACATTCAAGCCCCCATGGCTGACTCCAGAAATAGAACAACAAAAGATTATGATTTTACATAATCTTAAATAGAAGAAAACAAAATCTCTGATTTAGGAAAGACAGTACACTCAATAAATCACTAGCCAAATGATTTACAGTCTGCAGGAAATGCAAACCAAACTTATCTAAATTAGTTATAAAAAAGAGATGGGTGAATTTAAAAGAAAATTACTAATATTTGACCAAGCATTTATCAAGGGTTAGTAATACAAACAGAGAAAAATACTAAGCTTATAAAATATAAACTTGCAATACAGTCTCAGATAAATCAATTTAAAATATGAAATTGTAAAAACTAAAACTTCAATACACATACTGAGATAAATGTATAATAAAGTAATTAGTGATATTTAAATGAATATGCAAAATATATTATAGAGGCAGATTTCTTTTTTAGATTAAGCTGAGACTTTAACCATAGAGATTTTAATGAGAGATTTAAGTCCTGGTTATAATATGAAAACATTTGTTTACCTCAAGCCATAATATTCTTTCCAGCTGATTTATTTCAGCAGGTATCACATAGTTTATTCTACCTAGAATTTATCATCAAGGTTTTGATGTTCATTTATTTATTTGTCAGGACACTGAAGGGCAATCATTGGGATCAGTTCAGGATTAAGCTTTTAGGCCATGTTCTTGAAGTCACAATTATGGAGCTCTGAAGTTTATCTTTGGATTGATTTAGCATTTTGGCATAATAAGTGGATGGTCGTTATTATCCCAGCAAGTAATAAATACTATTAGCAGTCCACAGAAATCCAAATTCAGTGATCCAAATTGAGCAATTAGAAAATATAAAAATTAGAACACCAAACTGAATAAGAGTCACAGTAAGAATAAAAAGCAGAAGCATCTCTCTGTCAAAAACTCAGGCTATTTATGTGAATTGTTATCTCCCACCTAAACTTTAATTAAAAGTTCTGACCTGAGTAAATCACTATCTTCCACTTAATCTTAATTTTAAAAAACAAAATCCAACCAAGGCTCTTATCTATTTTCAAATAATAATTAAATTTAAGTAAATGCAAAAATAAGTCTCAGATTTTAAAATAGATTACAATCAATAATAAAAAGAAACTTGATCACAATCAAAACTTTTTTTAAATTAAAATACTTTTACAAATAGATTAAAATCAACAACATAAAAAGAAACTTTGCTTGCTTTTAATTATTATAATAAATAAACAGGAATCAACAGAAAATTATTTTAAACAAAATCTATTGAAAAAGTAAAATCACAGACTTTTAAAAAATAAATGAGTATGTGTGTTATTGCATTGTACTCTTAAAACAGAAAAATAAATTATAAGAAAAATACCAGGTAATATTTTCTGTTCTTTTTCTTTTTTAAAAAATATTGGACTTTTGAAATGGAGAAAGTTTTTGGGTCAATATATATTGGTACAAATGAAGAAATTATAGTTTCACATACATATTAGAACAATAAAACTTTTTGCCTGATTGAAACACAATAGTTCAATAAAAATCTATTAAAAATTTTGTAAAACATTTTCTTATACAATTTTTGGTAAGTTCAACTAAAAAATAATCAATTTTCTTTGTGTTACCAATTTTATATTCAATACTCTATTTTAAAGACAGTTATTTTATTATAGCATAAATTCTCTTTTATTTGTATTAATATTCCTTCTACTTTGCCTTTTATATAACCAATTTATATAATCTTTTTATATTTAAACTATATTCCCTTCTTGACTCATAACCATTGTATATGTATGTGTAATCAATTTCATAAGGAGATTATTATACAACAGTAAATTTCTGATCATTTTCACAGAAGTTACTTTGTAATCTTAATTTTAAAGCTATATAATAACTTTACTAAACTCTTTTATTGCACTATAATGTCATTTAACAAGTAAATGTTCTTTTATGTCAAAAAATATTCTGAATATATTTGGCAATACAAATTATTTATTTTAGCTATTTATTAAAGTAAATCTACATTTTGTGCACAATTTTTGTGTATTTTTTTCTAAGCAATCATTCCCAGTTTCAACATTTTCACAAACAAATCACTGTTATTCCTGCAATAAATATTAATATTTGTTCAAAATGTTATCTCTATAACTAATTGCAGTATTGATAATAAAAAACACAGCATCTACCGGCCATGCTCTATGCCTTAAATTCAAATCCTCTATGGGTAATAAAATACAATCACTTAATCATCTGATATTGATTGGTAAATAGATAATTATCTATAAAGAAGATTTTTTAAACCTTCACAATATGCAAATGGTAGGTTTGATCTATTCACTTATAATGTTCTGGTGAAGAACTCTTGCTTTACAATGAAATATTTGATTTTTTTCTTTTCACATATGCATTTTAAATTGAAATTATTAAGCTTCTTTTCCAGTCATTCTAAAGAGTTTATCTGCGAATATGAAATCATGTGACCAAATTTTATTTACATTTTTTACTAAGTTGACTGGAAAAAAAGTTTTAGTTTTTAACACTAGTTCTACATTACTTTATATTTATATTGTAACGGTATATAATATGCCATTACATTATTTTAAAATTAAAATAAAAAGATCGTAAATAAAAATTGATTTATTAAAAAGAAAAAAACTTAACCTAAAAACTGGAAATTAAAAGTTGTTTAACGTTTATATAATATAGATCACGCAGATGGAAAATTTTAAAAACTATTTTAAAAATAAAAGTATATGAAAGTATTTTTTTTATAAAGAAAAAGTAAAAATTGATATTTTTTAAAATAGAAGTGAATGATTTCTATCATGTTTAATCTTAAAAAATGGAAATGATTGGTTCTATTTTATTAGATGATTGTTTTAGTCAAGCAATATTAGCCAAGAAGTCATCACAGCAGCCTTGCAAGTAAGTAGTTGGTTGCAGATGGTTCTGGGTTCGCCTCTCAACCGATGCTATGACACATGAAAAAAATGATTGTTTTAAAGCAAACTAGCTCTTGGGGCACTTAAAATAATTTAAAAGATCAGATAAAAGAATAAAAAAAATTAGCTTGACCAATTGAAGCACTAAGCCACAACATGGATCAATAAAGAGACTCTAGGATTTGTGATGTCTTGCTCATTGAATCTGAAAATCTGCTGATAAGAGGCTAATAAAAATATAAAAGCCAAAATAATTGTTGTCTAAGATATTGACTATTATGCTATATATGAACCATAGATGTATTGCAGATCTCATCTGTTGGAGTTTGCTATAGATTTAATTTCTTGACAACCAGATGAGACCTCCCTATGATAGCTATGGACCAAAAGGAATGGCAAGTAACGGCTTCATTTTTTTTTAAAAAAAGGACAAACACAGACAAAAAGACAGAGAAACCAGAAAGAGAACAAAAAATGAAAGAAAGATTTTGAGAAGTATTCACACCATGATGAGCAAGTAGTAAAAAGGGAGATCACCACCCATCTCTTCCTGAGTTCTGAAATTTTCCAGTATGCTACTGCCAGAACCTGCCTTCAAAGAAGCCATCTGCTACCAAACGTTCACCCGCAGAACTCATCCTGGGTAATTCCAAGGTAAAATGCTGAAGATCTTAAATTTATACTTTCATCAAGATGTTAGAAGCTGTTATCATTAGAATGTACATATAATTTCTTAAAGCAATTAAAAAAATGTCAAAAGTTATTGTTTATTGAAAATCTTTTAACTGATTCTTTAAGCCTTTTTTAAACTATTTATAATGTTTTTTAATAACTCAAGCTCACAACCATTTTAATATTTTTAATTATTGACTATAAAAATCTTTATTTGTTTCGCATATTAAAGTATGAGATTTCATACTTTGATTTTTCTTATTTTGACAAACTTCACTCACGAGGGCTCAAAGAGAGTAATTTGCTAAGAGAGCAAATTATGTTTACTAGGGGAAGGGAGTTGTAGCAAAGAACAAGTTAATTTTAAAATAAAATAAGTTGACCTATTTTTATTTTCACAAGTGAAGTTATGTCGAATATATATATTTCAAAAATAAACTTACCATAATTCTCTAAATAAATTTATTATAGATTTTCCAGGATGGAATTCTAGTATTTTATATTTCTATAATTTGAAACAAAAGTAATATGCTATAGATTTTTGACCTAGTAACAGCACCACTGGATAGTGTCAGTTAATTATCATGCCTTTTTTTTAAGTTAGGAAAGAAGAAAGGTGGGATTTATTTGTGAAGTAAATTTCCTTATTCCTAAATGTATGGTTTTTGTAGGTTAAATATTTACATAAAGTAATTGTTTATGCAGATTGGTCTCTATGCAATATTAGATTATTTAAGGCTATTTAATTATAATTCATTCACATTTAATGATTGCATTATCTCAGGTTAATAAAGAATGCTTGGAGTATCATGTATAGACCTAAACAGTCATTCATTTGGTGCTCGAAGTTAGCTTCCTGGTGATGCATATGTCTGCACACGAAGTGTGGTCAAGATAGAGATGGTTAGTTAGCATGATATCCGTACAATGTATCATGTGGACTCTCCATAATTCCTATCTCCTATTGGTATATGGTCGCTACAGTGGACATACCAATTATCCCTTTTATTCTTCATTGGAATAGGCATGCGAGTGTCCATAATCCGGCTCATATGTTACTACCTATGTTTCTTCTCTCATTTGCATTCATATATTTATTAATCCAACATTGTTTTTACTCTTTTTTTGCCTATCTAATATGTAAGCCATAGGGAAATGATTCTACTTAAGGATCTTCGACCTGAGTAATCAACTCTTTTGTTTTTTTGGGGGGGTAATTAGTTAAAATCATTTAATTTTAGCTAATTCACATTACAGTTCTTATAAGGTATGATTTTAGTTTAAAGTCCAACTAAAGTGACTTGTTTTTTTGATAATTAACTGATCTATTTTTTATATATAACACCTTACCATTTTAATCACTGTAAAATTAGTTATAGGCTATTCCAGCAAAGTCAACTAATGTCATATAACATTAGTTATCTGAAATCTAAATTATTATTTATAAAAGGAAACAAAAATCAATTCTATTTTTTCCCCTCCTTCATATGTCATTAGAGTAAGACGACAAATTAGTCTTATTGTAATTGTTTATTTAATGTCCATTTCAATAGAAAATGTTTTTTTTTTAAATCTTGTGTAAAGAAGAAATAAAATATTTATTTTATATATATCAGTTAGGCAGATGTTTAGACCTGCCGCTATATATAAGCTAAATGTGCATGGATAATTTTAAAATCTGTGATTATTTAATTTTTAAAATCTTTTTTCAATAAATGAAAGCAGAATACATTTGTACAAACCCAATAATGTCAAAAATAACCGCTAATGTAAATTCATCATAAACTTGTATAGTTATAAAAGTTAATTTAAAGATTGTGTTTTTTTTTTTTTTTAAAGAGCTTGAGTTAAATATAAATGTTAATGTAAAATACTTAATGATTTTAAAATATATATAATTAAAACAAACCTTCCAGTGTTCCTCGAATCATTTTTATTTACTTTTATGTTAAATAATCTTTGATTTTAAATGTATATATAAATCAATCACCCAAGTGGTGGTAGGCTGCCTAAATGGCATATTTCTGTGCGCTATCACAGAAATAACGCCCTCTGGTCACTTCAACACGCTATTGTAAAACAATCTTTTTTTTTCTAAAAAAAACAAAGCCACTACTTGCCATTTCTTTTGGTACATAACTGTCATAGGCAGGCATTAGCTGATTGTCAAGAAATTAAATCTATTGCAAACTCCAACATTGTGAGATCTGCAATACAGCTACGGTTCATATATAGCTTAATAGTCAGTATCTCAGACAACAATTATTTTGCCTTTTATATTTTTATTAGCCTCTTATCAGCAGATTTTTAGATTCAATGAGCAAGATGTCACTAACCCTAGAATCTCTTTTTTGGTCTGTGCTGTGGCTTAGTGCTTCCATTGGTCAAGCTAATTCGTTTTATTCTCTTATCTGACCTTTTAAATTATTTTAAGTGCCCCAAGGGCTGGTTTGCTTTAAAACAACCTTTTTTTTTCATGAGTCATAGTATCAGCCAGGCGACAAATCCACAACCATCTGCAACCAACTACTTACTTGCAAGGCAGCTGTGATGACCTCTTGGCTAACAACACTTGACTAAAACAATCATTTAATAAAAAAAAAACAATCATTTCCATTTTCTAAGATTAAACATGATAGAAATCATTTACTTCTATTTTAAAAAATATCAATCTTTACTTTTTCTTTACTAAAAAAAATACTTTCAAATACTTTTATTTTTAAAATAGTTTTTAAAATTTTCCATCTGCGCGATCTATATTATATATACGTTAAACAACTTTTAATTTTCAGTTTTTAGGTTAAGTTTTTTTCTTTTTAATAAATCCAATTTTTATTTACAATCTTTTTATTTATTTTTAAAATAATGTTACGGCATATTATATACCATTACAATATCCATGAAGCCTATATTAATGTCAATCTACATATTCTAGGTTCGAACACAGGAGGCATCTTGCACTTCGTTGAATCATTTGAAAGTTTTTAAAAACTTTTGTCTGAAACTTTTTATCAGTAACATGTGTATATAAAATGGCAAAGCACTGTAAGTATTATTACTTAGTATGAATAAAATAGCTATGAATTGAGTTTGTATTATGAATGTACAGAATTGTATTATAAAGTGAGCCACACACAATATAACAATTACTAGCAATAAAGCCATTACACTGATGTCTGATAATCTGCCTGGATTTTGACTTCTGACTGTGTGTTTGTTATGAAGTAAAATCAGTGTTACAACAATAGATATATTTAAAATACAAGTGATTATAATGAAATTTATTTTGTAAAAGTAAACAAGGTAAACCTTAATTGCTGTGATTTCTACATTGAAATAATTCATTAATATATGGATGATAGAAAATGAAATAAAAATGTAAAAATGATATTTTCGAAAATATGTTATTTTTGTAGGAAATATGACTGCAATAAATCTTTCAAAGCTTAAAGTTATTATGATTGCTGTATTGACAGATTCATGTATCTTAAAGATATAAATGTATAATTCAGGTGAAATGACCTTCATGAAGAATAATAGATTATTGACTGAAATTAATCCATCAATAATGGCTAAAATACTCATATAAATTGAAGAGATTTGTTTTGAATCTTTAATAAAGATAACAAATGATAGAAAATTGCCTATTAATCCTGCAACAGAAATTCCAGGTGTTAAATAAAATATAAATCTGTTTATCATCAGCTGCACTGAATGATTAATACTGTGATTTTCATAAGTTAAGAAAGATGAGATGTTAGATAGCTCTGAAGACATTGCAAGTAAAATGTGATGAGTGGCAAAGATAAGTCTGACCTATTAAAAAAGATATATGCATATTTTATTTAATAAATATAATAATGCTCAAGGTTAATAGGTTTTCTAAGTAATCATTAAAAACCAATCACCAATCAACACTTAGGCAAACCCAATATCAATAACAATGAACAATTTCAAACTATTGTCAAGGTAAACCTCCTTTGTTGTTGAAAGGAGGTTGCCTTGACAACAGTTTGAAATTGTTGATTGTTATTGATATTGGAATTGTCTAAGTGATGTCTTGTTTTAGTAATATATTTATTTTGATGAATTATGAATATATATATATTGACATATGAGAATTCAAATCTTATAGGTATTTACTAGCATTATTTATTTGTCATAAAAAATAAATTATAGTCTAAAATCTAAAAATACTATAATACATTTATACAACAAATACATGATCTATGATTTATGCATGCATTATTTTTCGGCATCTATTATCTATTTTCTTTGGTTTTCAAATCAATACTATGGAAAAACATAATATTTTCTAGATTACATCATTTTTTCTATTTTAGTATCTGATATGTCACAGGTTTGACACAATACTTTTTGCGAGGATAGCCTCAAATTTTATTTTAAATTTATATTTTTATAATTTTCTTTAAATATATATATATTCCCATTTTTTACAATTCCTATATTTCATAGATTTTTTTTAGTTTTATATTAAAAAAATTATATCTTTGCACATAATGTTTTTCATTGTACTATTCCGTTGTTTTTTTTTTTTAAAAAAAAAATACTATACACCTGGGTCTCATTTTATGCGATAAATAGGTTCCTCAGAAAACACACGCAAACAAAATCACGCAAAAATAGACATAACTTACATTGAAAAAGGGGGGATGGTCTGTGATTTTTCAAAATTCGTGTAAAAGCAAAGCACCAATGTAAAATTACTTTAAAATTCACGCAAAAAAAAAAAATAAGGAAATAAATTATGACTTATAAAAAATTTCAAATTTGAAAAAAATTGATACAAGACAAACTTTTTTTAACTATAATATTTAATTTTATTCAAAATAATATATTTTTATCATAATTTACAGTACAGTAATTTACATTTTTTATACATGTTTTAATTATTATAGCTATTTGCAGAAAAACACATTCGTTTGCAAACAACTAGCGCCAACTTCACACTCATGTTGTGTCAATAGTTTTCTGGTGACAATGTAATTAGTAATTAATCTTTGAGATGATGATTTTATTAATTGTTTATGAAACTAACAACTAAAAATTAAATTCTTATTTTTGTCTTTAATTTTCGAATTACAATTAAAAATCTGATTTTAATTTTTAATTGTCAAATTTAATTGTGCCCACTGCTATTACTCAACTTTTAAAAATAAACTTGCGGACACTAAGTGATTAATAATTGATTACGTTCTTTTTTAAAAAGCAAAAACAGAATGTGATTTAAAATGCAAAATTAACATGCACAATGTTTGAACAAATTTACATTATAATCTTGTAAAATTTAATGTGTGTATACATAAAATATGGAAATCATGACTTTAATTTCATTATTGCATAAAATCTTACTATTATAAAGCACTGAAAATATTGAAATTACTAAGATGAAAGTCGAATTCCAATAATGTGCTATTACTTTCAATATAACGTAAGTGCGTGAAATTTATTATTTAAAGTAATATCGCATTATCGGAGTTCGACTTCCGGTGAACTTGAAAATCACGTAACTTCAAAATCGTGTTAAATAAGTCCGCGTAAAAAAAGACCCAGGTTTATCTGCATCTTTTTTTGTTTTTAAAAAATCTTACTGATTAAAGTTTTTTATCTTCACAACATTTGGAATGTCATAAATGCAAACTGCATTTTTTATGTATTTCTAAATTTAAACAATCAAATAAATTTCCTTTTATAATAAATTACTAATAAACAAGTGCACAGTATGCATAGATCAAAGCTTAAATAACATTAATTGAACATGCTATGCTTAGCATGCTTTCGACTTAGAAAAGTCATAAATGTAGTACACCATGCTTAATTAACGTTATTGAAGCTTTGCTCTATATGTACTGCATATTTATTTATTATATTCTTTTAGAGATTAAGTGCCTAAATTTATATTAAATTAATAAGTAGATATTTTTATATTAAAATGTACTTGTGCTATTTATTATCATGAAAGTTGATTAATTTTTGTCATTAATGCAATATTATATCTATATATTCATGTTTCAAATGATAAATGTGAAATAAATGAATTGTATTTGAAGCTTATACTTAGTATCTATTTTGTATGTATAAATACATCAGGGAATGCATTAAACTATTGTTTACTTGTTATTTATATTGAGCTTCTTTTCTATCATTTTTACAAAACTATTTTTCAATTTTTCTGGTCCCTTCAAAAACAATAGATTAAACGATAAATCTTACTTATAATAATCAGACCTTATACTATTTTATCTAATAAATACAATGTTCTCAAGTATATCAAAAAGTGTCAAAAATAGATGATAAAAGTGTAGATTATGGCCTATCTTTTAAAAAAGCTATGTGTTCATATGATATCAATTATTTACATTCTTTAGTCAAATTAAGTTTGAAATTTTGATAAATTATTTTTCTTAAATGATTTATTTTGTCTATTAGAACAAAGAATTAGAAATGTAAGGTAAAATAACTTAATCATTACAATACATTATTTGGTCCAATTTTACTAACCTTTGATCTCGTAGATTGAAATTATCTTGCATGAAGATGATACTGATAATACCTATGGCTTCTGGTTAGGTTGTGTGACTGTGTGTAATATTATTTTGTTGGATGTGTCTTTATTTTATTGTGAAAATTGGAATTAAAATATATATTGATATTGAAACAGTAAGATTCGTATTCGAATCTTAAGTTTCACCTTTTTCTGTCGTCTCTCACTGACCAGTCTATCCCGCCCAAATTTAAACTTTTTGATATCGAATTGTGTGTGTAACAATATTAAAAATGTATAAGTATATGTAGAATTCAGCATAAACACACACACATTTCGATCTCAAATTAAAGGCAATAAATAGGGATAAAATAATATAATTTACATTTCTTTTAGTTATATAATTTTGTATAATTTTAATCATTTATTGTGGATTATAAAGTTCGTATTTATTGCTTTGTTTAAATTTTGTTTAATAATAATTCTAAAAAAATCTGATGTAATATTTAATTAAAAGTTAAAATAATCTTATGTTCCCTTTTTGTCTTTGAAATTTAAAAGCATCGGTCAGTGATAGATAATAGATTAATTAAAGAAAAATTCCCCAAAATGTAATTAGTAAATGTAAAATGTAAACAATAGAACGGCAGCTTTCTTTAATTAAAAACCAACAAAATGCATTGATTATCCTCAGGGCAGATTAAGTAGAACCTAAAAATATCTTAACAAAAATGTGAGAGATCAAGATAAGAAAAGAGGCCATCTTAGACTTGCTGGAGACATGCACTTAAACTTTAGTTTTGCTCTCGATCACTGAGAGTCTCCAAAAATATAAAAATAATTTGTTCCTGCCAAGGTATGACCGAGTAAAGCACCTAGATTATTCTCCATCAGGAGATGGCCTATTGGATGCCGAACTTTCCATTGCCCGTCATAAATTCACCATGAAGATCTGCTGCCTGAAATAAATGAAAAAGCTGCTGCTGCTGTGAAATTAAATGAAATATCTAAATACAAGAAAGAATTGCCACTCGTGAACCTTTTGCTGCTAAACTAATGGAATCAGAAAACTTCTTATAAAACAGGTACCTATCTGTGTTCAAACTCTAGAGTACTCTAATAACATGCTATAGCTCTTCTTCATATTACTTATCTAAGTTGTAAAATGTAAAACTACCATTTGTATAACTAAATTGAATAATTAATGTAATGTGTAAATGTATCTAATAATCTAGCTTACCTCACTCTATTTTTCTTGGGTGCGTATTTCTATAATCTACATTTCTATCTATAGTTATTATTTAATTATTGCATGCTCATAATTATCTCAATTTTCAAAGTTTAAATCTATGATCGCTTAAACAATGACTGCGTGTCAAAATTTCACTAATATTTACTTTCCTAAATGACTTAACTTTCATAAAAATCAACACGCATTCAGTGCTTCATTTATTGTAATGCAGGGGTCTACAACTTCGCAAATGGATGGCATATTAGTTGTAATCATTCCCAGTTTAGATATGTTTTGTATTTATTAAATCATCATGAATAATTCCATAAAATTACATTTCTTTGAGAGTCACCAACGTTCTTTAGTAAATGATGATAATGTAGGGCCGAATTAGAAATCTATTTAAATCTTATCATAATCGTTTATACTTATACGTGTGTTACATTTTGAAGATGCGATGATCTATTCCACCATAAATATTCCGGATTCTTCAGGGTTGAAATTAACCCCCGTCATCCTACACAAGCAGACATAATAAATGCTCCTGTAGGATTTGACCTGTCATGCAGCCAGCCGGCAAATTGCGACACATACCGCTTGTCCCTGGTTATGCTTATGTGACACCTTACTTCATCAGGCCGAGGCCAAGACCAGCCCGAAGTTTTATAAACTCATTCACGGCATTGCAGTTTCAATATACTGCCATTCCATATCGCCTTTCTAAAGCGTACCACATGTTCCTTTACTTAATTTTATTATTCTATATATCACTCCGCCTCTGCATTATCTTCGTAATTCACTCTCAAATAAATGTTTGCCCTTAGTCATAAAATAAATATTTTAATTAAATAAATATGTCCGCCGCTACTCTTAAATCTTACTTTAGACTCTTGCATTGCAAAGGTATAAATTCCCCAAGACATGCATTAGAAATACTTACTCGAGAATTTTAGGTAGCTAGATTAAGCCTTCAAATAAGTGAATTCCCTTTGTAAACATTACAGTATCGGAAATACCGCTACTGAGTCCTCAAGATAAAATAATGTCTAAACAAATAAATGTAATCCTTTTGTAAACCTTATAGTATCAGAAATACCGCTACTGAAATCCTCAATATAAAATAATGTCTAAATAAATAAATGTATTCTTTAAAATATATACAGTGTCGCAATTTCCGCTACTGAAGCTTTGAACCCCTAAAATATTATTAGTAAATGATTTTATTAAAATGTATTAATAAATAATTTTAAACTATATGTCTGCAGTTACGTTTCATTTATTCGATACCCATTCTATATAATATTTCCTCGATTATGTAAATATGAATGTTTAATTAATATTAGTTTGATTATTGGCTAACTCAAGAATAAAATCATGAATCTCTTGCATATCCCTGACCAACGTGCCTAAGGAAATATTTACTAATGTCACATCAGATGTGTTGTTTCGTGGATTGTATTGTGGAACCGATAAACTATGTTCGAAGTCAGTACCATGGGTGGCTTCGCTACTCGATGGTGCTGCTGTTCTGTATGGTGGTCGAATTCTGCACTATGTTTACGAGTCACACGTTTTCTGACTGTTACAATATAATGGTTTAAAAAATAAAACAGACTACTTGTAGAAGTTTTTTTATATTATATTTACCATCATAGTTTAATAGCATTCATTTCTGTATACATATTCAGTCGACTTCTCATTTATATATTTGTTTAAGAAATATTTAAACTTTAATTATATTTTTAAACAAATGATTGAGCCACCTGTAAAACATAGTTGATTGTGTGGTTATTTTAAATTTAATTTTAGCATTTTTGTGCAATCAATTATGTTAGAATTATTTTTTAGGTACAATTTCACAAAAACAAGTAAGTACATTAATTTAAAATCAAATTATATTAAATACTTATGAATGATCTATTATTTCATAAAATTATATAACTCTTTGTTTTTAAAGTTTTACAGTATAAGTATTCATTACATCATTGATAAATAGTTCCCAAAATATTCTAAAGTGTTGTTTCATTTGAAAATGCATCGAAATATTTTTTATTATTTTACGTTTGAAGATATAATTCACAAAAAATACAAAAATATATTATATTAATAAATAGAATAAAAGTAAATTTTAATAGTATATTTACAAAAGCTTTTATAAATGCTTTTTCACCAGCAATGCATTGTTTAATGGCAGATATTTCTATGCAAACAAATTGTATATTTATATGTTATATGCCAAATAAAATGTTAGACTAATAGATGATTGCATATCCTCTCTATAGTATAATTAATTCAATTATTTTAACTGAAGCATAACATCATAAAAATTAATAGACACTTCACATTCATTTAGATACATATTAATATTAAACTCTTCTTTTATTTTTTTGTGCACCTGTTTTTCGATTCACTTCATATTATTCTGGTTAGCATTAAGCTTACTGTTCTCTAATTTATCTACATCCAATATTTTGGTCTACTTTAGAAAATTTAATTTTTTTAAAAACTAATGATACAATATCATCAGAAATTTTTTTGCTTATTTTAAAATCACTATTTGGTCAAAATAATAGTTTTCAAATTTTGATTCTCACTAGCAAGATTCCACATTTCAAAAAGGAAACTTTACTTATAGCATATTGTACAAAATTAAGAATACAAAAGAGGGTGACTTCTGATGATTGCATGTATTATAAATTGAGGGTTTCATGTGTTACATAATAGAAACCCCAGGCAAAATCATTGCCACTAAAGGTAAATTGAGCAGATTAAAGTTTTGATGTGAGGATGGAAAGTTCATAATCAGTTATAATGTAAGTTGGTACCATATCTTCAATTGACTCCAGGTTTGTTTTGCCATTTGGTCAGGACAAGTTCTTTTATCAATTTGTCTGGCTTTCTTGATGTACTTTATCAGGAGATCCTCTGGACAGAGATCTGTTCCCTTCTCAAACAATACCTTGCAATGTATTGCCCAGATCCCATGGTTGATGTAGGTGGAAAGCCATATGTTGGCAAAAAGCCCTTGCTCAAAGGCCTGAGGAAGCATTACACTAGCAAGGTTGCGGATGGACAACCTCCCCAGAAACAGGCCCTGAAGGCATGACCACGACTCACAACTGAGTAAGATGTGGTCCATGGTCTCCTCCTGCTTTCTACACATCAAGCATAAGGTCTCAATATTAAAGCCTCTTTGATGGAACAGGAAAGACCCTGTAAGAAGGGCCTTGAGGTTGACCTTGACCAGGAAGTCTACATACTTGAACTCGAGTCTGAGGAACCTTGTTCATTTAATAAGCCTTGAAACTGATACTGAGAACAGAATGGCAGTTTGTTTTCTTACCAAACATCAGCTGGTATGTGTCCCAGTAATTCAACTCCAATGCAAACAGTGAACCAGAGACCCCAATGTTTGTCAGGATGTTGGTTATCTGTTGTTGAAACCAGAAGCTTCTGCATCTGGGTAGGGTCCCTAGGCTCAACCTTCTCTGTTGGAAGGGGGCATTCAATATCAGCTTGTGTGTTCAAAAGTCTTGCTAGAATGTTGTGTATTCTTTGAACTTGGAATACTCTAATGGTATGTAGGGCCAATCTGTTTAAGAGTTTTGGCTTTTGCAGTATGTTCAGGCTAATGACAGGGCCCCCTTTCCCCCAACATAGTCTTCTACAAAGAGTCTCAAAGCCAGTCAGATAATAAATTATTTTATGAGCATGACTGAATTAAGCAGGGTGACCTTACCCAATAAGGAAAGGTATATCTTCGAAAGTGAGGTGATTGTGTTTTCTATTTTGGAGAGAAGTGTATTTTCTATGTTTCTCCTCATGACTGAGGGGGGAGAGGCAAAATGGAATCCAAGAAGCTCTGGGAGACCACTTTATATCTGCCTGGGATATGCTTCTCTGTCAGGATGGACCCCATTGCTGACTTTCCCTCATTGACCCTCAGACCAAATACAAGCAAATTGGTCTAGGAGCTCTTCAAGTCTCACGAGCTCATTACTCCTAAGTCCTGTGAGCTCATTGCCAGAGATGAACACCACCACATCATCCATATAGGTGATGTGACAAATGCTGTCTCCAAGCAAGGGCAATGGAATGGCTATCCCTGAGAGGGATGCTTCAGTGCTTAGCAGCAATGGGTTCACATTGGCCATGAAGAGGAGAGCACTTAGTGGTGAGCCCTATGGGATAGAAACACGGGGCCTAAATCCTGGAATGACTTACTATCCAATGAGAGAAAAACTTCCTCATTATGCAGGAGGTTCTCTGTGAGTTGTAGGTATGCTGTGGGCACTTTAAGCCTCTCCAGTACACCAAGCAATATGTCAGTTCTGATGCAATCGAAGGCTCTTTTGGAGAGAAGTGTATTTTCTGTTTCTCCTCATGACTGAGGGGGGAGAGGCAAGATAGAATCCAAAAAGCTCTGGGGGACCACTTTGAATCTGCTCAGGATTTGCTTCCCTGCAAGGATGGACAACATTGCCGACTTGCCTTCATTGACCATCAGACCAAACTCACAAGCAAATTGGTCTAGGAGCTTCTCAAGTCCCATGAGCTCATTACTCCTAAGTCCTGTGAGCTCATTGCCAGAAGAGAGGAACACCTCCATATCATCCATATAGATGATGTGATGAATGCTATCTCCAAGCAAGGGAATGGCTATCCCTGAGAGGGTGCCTCAATGCTTAGCAGCAATGGGTTCAAATAGGCAATGAAGAGGAGAGCATTTAGTGATGAGCCCTGTGTGATAGAAACACAAGGCATAAATCCTGAAGTGACTTGATCATCCAATGAGAGTAAAACTTCCTGATTATGCAGGAGGTTCTCTTTGAGTTGAAGGTATGCTGTGGGCACTTTAAGCCTCTCCAGTACACCAAGCAGTATGTCAATTCTGATGCAGTCAAAGGCTCAAGCAAAGTCAAGCTATATGGCAACCATATGGGGTTTTCTTCTACTGTGCACATAGTCAATGATGAGGCAAAATCAACTGACAGCATCAGCAGTCAAGCAACCTTTTCTTACAAATTGGTAAGGTGAAAGGCATTCAATGATGTTGTCTTGGATATCCTCTTTTATGAGGACCTCAATCACCTTAATCAAAAGTGGCACCATAGAGATTGGACAGAGGTTGTCCAGGATTGATGGACTCTCAATAAAACTTTTGACTAGAGGCACCATGGTGATAGTACAAATACCCAGGACCTCCCAGCTGTCATAAGCAAGAAAGTTGATCATCCATTGTATAATTGGCACTGCAAACTTGTGTAAATAAATCAAGAGAAATTTTGGAATTCCATGCAGGCCAGGATGAATTCTGTCTGTCTCAGAGGGACTTTAATCTCCACAAAACTCATCTTTCAGTGATATTGTGGGGGCAGAGTCAGCTGAGGCAAACTTTTTACAAATATTTATTATCCCCAATGGCTGGAACTTATGGTAATAAAATTCTCTGATTCTGGCCACTATAGAGGCACCCATGTAGCAGTTCCCCTGCACCTCTATTGATTTAGAGGCCCATGATTTTCTATCTGAGCCAAGTGCCCAACAAAGGTAACCTATGGTCCAGCAGCGCTGCTATTGTAGGTATTTCTGGGCCCTTTTGATAGTCAGGTACTCTGCAAGGGCACTCTGTGCTGTTTCATATTTTGGTTTAAGGTGAAGTATGTAAGGAATGTTCTGTGCCTCAAAAGGCATGTCATGCAGGTCTTTTGCAATCCCATCAAGTTCTGCCATCAGCCAGATGGAGCCTTTTGCCTTAAATGTACACTGCTTAATTAAGTAGCTCAATGAGTTAACAAAGTCCAACCATGCCTCCACTGGGGAAGAGACAGTATATCAAGCCAGTGGAATGCAATGTAGGCCTCAGAGACCAGCTGGGTAATGATATTCAGCCTTGTAAGCATGTTAATTGTGTGAGGAAAATGGATTGTTAGGACTGTGACATTTTTGAGCCTGAGCCTGATTTCCAATGCCAAATGATCAGAGAAGGCATTGGGCCAGAGGTGGGATTCAACAGATTCTGTTAGTGAAGGAGAAAAAATACCAAATCTATCAGGGATTGTGTGTGCCTCATATAAAATGTAAATGCACTCTCAGGGAAGAGGCCTCCCCCACTTATCATAGGCAGATAGATTATCAATCTTTTTAGCTAAATTAGCTATAGTTGACAATAAACCAGAAATCTGCAGCTGTAAAGTTCTGCAACAATAATTACGAACATGGCTATTTTCATGCCCAGAGGGAGCACTCTCATTTAAAATTGTTTCATAACAAGAAATGAACAAAATCTTGACAATCAACACACACAAAATTATTGAAATCTTTTTCAACTAATAAATTTAAATCTATAGCTTCTAGGTGCATACACTTTAAATGAAAAAAACTATTATATTTTTTTCCACGAACAATTTTTAACTCATCAGTGTTAATTTCAGTTAAACATTTTCCACAGACAGTCATTTCTATACCTGAATTTCTAGCAATTATATTAGATGCTTGTAGATTCTCACATATTTTTAAATGAACTGAATGTGCAAATTATTCTGGCCATTATTTCTAAGAATATCTATACTATTAGATATTAAACAATAAATATGAAATTTAAAAGAACAATCCATTGAGCATTTAACATTTTTAACATTTTTTTGGTTTCCATAAATTAAATCATTACATAAAGGATACAGTTTCCTATAAGGTCCCATAATTTTAAAACTAAAGCAATCCAAGTAAAATAAATTGAATCCAATGATAGATTATATACTTACAAATATTATTATTATTATTTGTATGTGATGATGATGATGATGATAATAATAATAATAATAATAATAATAATAATAATAATAATAATAATAATAATAATAATAATAATAATAATAATAATAATAATAATAATAATAATAATAATAATAATAATAATAATAATAATAATAATAATAATAATAATAATAATAATAATAATAATAATAATAATAATAGTAATAATAAGCTGTTTAATATAAAAGGATTAAAGTAATTATCAACTTTTGTAATTTTTTTTAATAATCTTTCTATTCGGGATATCAATAAAAATAATTCAAAACTATGTATGTATATTTTTCTAAAGGTTTGTGATGATGGTATACTAGATATAATAAAGTGGATTATTTCCATCATATATTATTTAATGTTGAATGTATAGAAAATTTTAAACATTATTTAATTTTTTTAAATGTAAACAACTTATTAGTATATAAAATAATGAGCGGTATTTATCGATAAAGCTTGTTTAGAGCCATTAGCACTCTTATTACTTTATTTTATATACAAATTAAAAAGCATGTGAAGCACTTGAACGAGAAGCTATAAAGATTCCACAAATTAATATATGCTAAGCACTTTTGAGGCCATCTGCCTCATATTCATAGCAGTAATGCTATTTTATAAAAGAGAGTTTATCGTTAAATCACATGATGTATGTATGACTTGGATTTTATTTATTATTACCATTTTGCTTTTAGGTCTTAACTGATGTTATATTGCTAAGAATATTAATATATGGTATGACTGAAGAGTTTTTAGACCCATATAGCTATTTAAGTTATCTAGCGAATTTGAACATATATAGGTGTCTGAAAATTTCAAATTTTTTACTTAATAGTTAAGTATTAGATAAGTGCTAACTTTGAGTTGGTATTTTAGATCTAGTGTCTAAAATATCCTAGCACCTCACTTATCAATAAAGCTTGGTTAGAACTATTATTATGCTCATTAGTTTAACTTATTAGTAATAACACACAAATATATAACACAAGTTAATAATTGGACATTTTGAATAGTTTTATTCTCCACTCTTCTTCAGTTGTTGCTGGCCTGTCCAGTGACAATATCAGCATAGGAATTGAACTTACACCTTTAGATTTTAAGATAACACTCTAACCAATTGAGCTATTCTGTCAAAAAGAACAGATAGTAGAGATTTCATATACTTATTTATGAGCATTAGTTCAAATCCTTCCGAGTCTTTCAATTTTTTTTCATACTCCTATATTTCTAAGAGAAAATTTAATTAGAAGCTTTCATACATTGTATATTTTTACACTGGGTTTACCTATGGGATTATTTGCAATTGTCATATGGGTAACTTCCTTGGATTTTTTTTCTTTGCATCTTTTCCTCTCTAGCCAATATTTTTGTACTTTCCTAATTGAACATATGGGCATTAGTACAGACATGATCTGCTATTGTAGAGATATCTGATTTTTTTCTTTTAACCATTAGTTTGGGTTTCTTCCATGGATGAAGTTTTTCTTATTTGGTCTTTCCAGTTTAGGATTGGGGTAAAAGTTAAAATTTCTCAAAGTGTGGTATGGCCTGAAAGCTGTTCTAATATTGTACTGACCACAGATTTTTTTAATTTGTAAGAATACACTACAGCAATGGTCTTCAACCACTGGGTCATGGACCGGGTCACAAAAGTTTTCTGTCGGTCTGCAGCTAGACTAGCAAGAAAGTTTGTAATAACAAAATAATAAGATTTTAAACTTTTAATTAATATGAACAATTTTTATTTATTTTTTCATCACATTTTTTTCCGATTTAAAAAAAAGAAACAGAACAAAAACAAAATCTAATCAATCATAAATAAATTAATTTGTTTTTCTATTTATCACAGATGTTTATGGGGGGGGTAGAAAAAAGTTTTTTATTATACAAACTCCGGTTGTCTTTTGATAGCCAATCATGGCTGCTTATCAGCGTTGTCAAAACAATAAAATGTAACGTGACTTTTTTGATCTCTTAAATTTTTTCTATGGCGATTTTTTTTTTTTGGCTTTAAATCATATTTTTATTACCTTTTTTTAAAAATAAAAACCAAAAAATAAGTTCTGTCTCTAACTTTTACAAAGTATTTCTCAATACACCCCCACCACCCAAAAATAAAGTAAGATCAAAACTTTTGACTTTTTCAAGTTTCGTTTTCTTTTTTTTATTTAAAAATATGCCCACTTTTTTTGGCCTATAAGGCAATATTTTTTTGGCTTTATTTTTATACTGCTAAAATACTAAAACTTTTATTTTTAAAACCAGTTTCTGTTACCTTTTTTAAAAAATAAAAACAAACAAAAAATAACTTTGGTGTCTATCTTTTATCTCAGTATTTCTCACCCCCCCAAAAAAAAATAAGATCAAAACTTATGACTTTTTCAACATTCAGGTGAATAATATTTTATTCTTGCATGTTTTAACAATGAAATAATAAATGTAAAATGCAAGCACATTAATGAGAATGATTGTTATTATATGTTTTCTGTAGCAGTATGACTGCACAACTCGAGAAAGAGTGTTTAGCATGTGAAGGTAAACCAGCAAACATCACATGATCACCATCTCTATACTAGCACATAATTTGTTGAAAACAAAGGCAAAACTCGCCATACAGTAGTGCCATCCTGTGCTAAACAGAGTAATCAATGGATGCCAGAAGGCTTGTGCATAAAATCCCTATCTAGTGCCTACTCATCCAATATCCCCAGACTAGTTTCTGGCTTGTGGCCATCATCAGTGAGGAGCTATTGAGCTTAGATTGAAGATATTAACAATGTTTTCAATTTCATTCTCATAGTTTTGTAGTAAAGTAGAGTTAAAAGGTGGCTTCTGGAGGGTTGCATTAGATCCTAAGATCTAGGTGCAGTGCTCTCAGATCCAAGGTTCCTCACTGATGATGGCCACAAGCCAGAAACTAGTCTGGGGATATTGGATGAGTAGGCACTAGATAGGGATTTTATGCACAAGCCTTCTGGCATCCATTGATTACTCTGTTTGGCACAGGGGTGGCACTACTGTATGGGGAGTTTTGCCTTTGTTTTTATGTGAAGGTAAGTAATGCCATTACAATACACAATAACTAGTGTGCTGTTTTGGTCAGTTAAAACAATTATGCTTATCTAAGGCTAAGCAGGTTACATCTTTAAGAAAATTTATCTAAACTGCTGCCGGTCCACAAAATCTTATCCTTATTTTTACTGGGCCACAGGTGTGAAAAGGTTGAAGACCACTGCACTACAGTACCAATAATTGTTTATGATGTCTCTTTTTTCAGTCTATTAAAAATTTTCTTCAATACAGCAGATAGTTAACCATTCTCATGAGAGTTTGTTTTTTGTGAATCTTTTCCAAATCACTGCTTTGCAAACAAACTTCCTTTGCTCTGTTCCATAGTAATTCCTTTGCTCTGTTCCATAGTAATTCCATATTACTGTTTCTGGTGTGTAGAGATGCATATGCCAGTTACTTGTTAGTGTGTGTTGGTTTCCAATACACTGTTTTTACTTTGCCCTCAGGGAGTCTTATCACAAGAACATATGCCAGTTTATATTCCAATTCTGATTTCATTGTGAAATTTAATTGAAGATTTTTTATTGTTATGCATCCACAACGACTGCAATTGTGTCTCGTCTTTTCAACATAGTCAAGCCTCACATTAGATTGATGAGAAATAGTATTTATAAGTGTACTTTTCAGTTTTTCCATGTAGATGTTGTTAAGCAAAAGTGACATTAGTTATCCCATGGCTGTCCCTTGATTTTTTTGAAAGAATTGTGAGTCATATTGAAACGATGTTATTGTTATGCAGAATATTAATAATTCCATTACACTGTCAATAGATAGAGTTGTTCTGGTTTGTAGACTATTATCATCATATAATCTTTCCCTTTCAATAGACAATGTTTCATCACATGGTGCATTTGTAAATAAACTCCATTTTCATTTCATTGACTAATTCAAGATAGTGCTTGGAATCCCTGACAAAGGACTACATCCTGTGTGCAAATGGAATAACTTTGAGAAGAAATTTTGACAAATTTTAACATGGTAATTTTCTAAAACTAACAATAAACCTCAATGTAACATTGCCATTATTAATTTTAAGTAGTCCATAAAGGTGCAGGATTTTTCTGAAATACAACGTTAATTACCTTTTTTAAAAATCACTGAAATATCTTTGATACCTCTGGAGTAATGTTTGTAACTTACTCTTTCTGCTACTTTTCTGTATTTGTATTCTGTAAGAATTTTTGTCCATTATAACTGTAGTGTTAGCTTTGTAAGCAGGAAGAATAATCATAGATGTATTCTGAGAGATTTAAAAGCTTTTTTCTCATCACAATAAATATTTGATTATGCTTTTGATGGCTTTCAGGAGTCCTTTTAACTATCCATAACAATTCCACTGCTTCTTCAAGAGGAAATTTTTGGGTAACTTAGTAACTGACATTATATCCAATAATGAGACAGTAGATTATGGAATGGACAAATTCAAACCTTTTCCTAGTGCAGGTAATCCACCATCAGTAGGATGTTAAGAACTAATTTTTTTACTAGTGAAGCTGATATCGTTAGTTACAGTATGATTTTTGACCAGCGCATGTAGATTTACAAGCTTCATTTGACATTCTTTTAGTCTTCATTGCAATTTATGATTTTTTCACTGCTTGACAAACTCTTGAGAAGTCTTCATCTGTAAGTTTATTTTTTAGAAAACATTCTACATTTCTAATAGAATGCTAAGTGTGATATTTGGTAAACTGTTGAATATTTATTCTTTCTCTCAATAAGGACTCAATTTGCTTTCTAAATAATCTTCCTTGATCTCTTGAAGAAAGCATAAGATTTTAATTGAAAACCCTTAGGAATAATCCATTTCCATTTACATAAGAAAGATAAAGGATTTTCTATGTTAGCCAGTTTTAGACATAATTTTTTATAAATTACTACACTTCAACATAAATCTGTTGGTTAAAGCATTGCCTTAAAATTTGATATTCGAGAATCTAAAAATGTAAGTTCAACTTTTTATTATATTTTCTCCCACAAAACCAAAAAAAAAAAAAAAAAAAAAAAAAAAAATCTTCTCAAAAAATTGTTTTAATTTTTTGTTTTTTTTTTTTTTTTTTTTTTTTTTTTTAGGTTTTTTTTTTTTTAAAAATTTAAAAATAGTTTTTATTTTTTTTTTTTCACAATTTATAATTAGAGATGAGAAAAAAATAAACAAACCAAACCTATATATTATATTTTAATAACAATTTAAATATAAACAATTATCAAAATCATTAAGAAATTTATGATAATATAAACAGTTTTAGAAAAATATTTGCTATACAAACATCTCACACACTAGTATTCTTGTCTGAGGATTAACTTCTTATGTTTTTTCTTATTCTTACATTATAACATACATTGCTATCCCACATATTTTTAATTTAGTTTCATTCAGTTTGTTATAGAAAAGCGTATTAAATTCTATTTGTTTTTGTAATATGGGAAGTTTATTTTTTGCTTGCCGATTAATTGTATGTGTTTATTTATGTGCATATGCTTGCATGAGACCTTAGACTAACAAATCTAAAAAATTTGTACAGCAGTACTGATAATATTTTTACTTTATAATATATTTTCTCTTTGAAAATATATATATTAACTGAAAATCATATATCACAGTTATTATAAATTATATATAACTGCCATCTAGATTTCACTTTTATTTGGATTTATGAATTTTTTAAAGTTCATCAATAAAGACCATATTGTTGTTATATCCACAAGAATGTCTGTGCAGTCATCAAATAAACATACACAATATTTTACAAAGTCTGAATAGTGAATAGTCTGCACAACTCTATCTCTACCATTCACTAATGTTCAATTCCCACGCTGTTCTCTTGCAACAGATGCCCTGCTCAAATGCTCTGCAACAAATGCTCTGCAACGAATGCTCTGCAATGAATGCTCTGCAATGAATGCTCTCAATATCTCCACTGTGGTCTCCCCATCTCTGTGGGCTCTTTCAGCTACACCCATGGACTACATTTTCACTGGGCGCTGGTCATTAACCACAAGCACTGACGCAAGATATCTCTACTAGAAGTAAACAGACATCTACTGGAGTTGTATTCAAATACCTGCCTACTCAAATAACTGCTATAATTGCAATAATTAATTACATTTGCAATCAGCAAATATTTCTTGGAATTATCATTCGCCATTGTTATGCCTTAATTAAATTCCACAGTTATCAGTGTGCGATCTAAAAACAACCTCTCGAATACTTACTAGTTTTTCTGGAGTGCATAAACATGTATGCATTTTTTACAAAATACCACAGTTGTAAACTTAAGATCTGCTGAAAAATTAAAGAACACTATTTTTAAACATAAATTTATATTATTAATAACAATAAAATGCTTTAAAATATAGAATATGTTAACATACACATTAAAACAAAATTTTTTATACAACAGTAATTAAAGTAATAAAGCAAATAAAATTGTTGTACTTTCATTCTGATGATAAACCTTTTTAATATAGTGGTGTTTAGATTAATGTTAGTTTATTTACTTATATTTATATTAAATTCTTCATAGAAATTGGATAATTTAGATATTTTCCCTTTATTTTGCAATTAAAACTGACGACTCTTTATAAGCCAAAGATTTATAAATAAATAAATTAAATTTTTTACCGCAAGTCAACAAGGCAAGTAATATCGTTTTATAAAAATCAATCACTCCAAACAACTATTTGCCCCTGGGAAGGAGTACCTTACTAAATATATTGTGCAAAGTATAATTAATTAAGAATAATGCTAAAAACATAAACACCCAAAATTATCTTTAGTTTTTAATTTCAAATTTAGCTCAGCACCAAAAATATGAAAATATATATAACACATCTCTGGGTTTTTTTTTTTTTAAAATAACGTTTACTACCAAACTAATATGTGATCAATTTTTTTACAGATTAAATACACACACCTGTGAGAGTCCACTTTTTGTGTATTATTTTTATCCATGTTTTAATCCTTCATTAACACTTTTTAAAGTGTCTTTATACTTTGTGACTTGACAATGTTTTATCATAAAAAAATAGTTTAATAATAAACATGTTATAAAACAAAAAATAAAGCGTTGCAATATTAATATTTTTTCAAACATGAAAATTAAAACAAAAAAATTTAGTTAAATAAATTATGTCATTACTGTTATGGCTACTAATATTTTTGATAAAACAATATGAATATATAATAAGAATTTGAAAGCAATCTCAGAACAGTCAAATCATTTCAATATAGAAAATGGTACAAATATTGTAGTCTAAGATATAGAAATGAAAACATAGATGGAAAAAGTAAATAATATAGTTAAAACAAATACAAGAACAATACCAAAAGATGGCTCGATTAAAAGATAAAAAACAGTTTGAGACAGACAGAAAAATAGATAAGTAAAATATAATACAGATAATCATAGAGAAACAAATGGAGAAAAAAAACATAAGTAAATAAAAATATATAAAAACAGAGTGAATCACACAATTTGACATACATAAACATAACTAATAATGTACACAAATATATACATGAATAAAAAAAACAGGACAAATCATTTAATGGAAATCTACAAACGTTATACTAGAAAAATAAGTTTAAGAACAATAAGAAAGGTTAATGCAGAATTAACACTTATGGTGATCAGGTAATATCTCTTAATCACCGAGTAATTAATTATCTGCACACACATTAATTAAATTTCTGAGATGCACAATCAATATAAAAATTCTTTTAAAAATCCAGAATGGAAAAGTTGGAAAAAATCAAAATTCCCATAGGCTTTGTTTAATTTTTTTTTCTTTTTTTTTTTTTTTGAATAATGCTTTTAGCATTTTTTTCTCTGACCAAAATTTTCTAATAGATGCATAAAACTGATCACAGCTCAAATTAGTTATATTACAAAGATATATAGCCATATATATATGAATTCTAATATTCTCATGGACAAATTAATTCTTAATATTATTTCCGGGAACTTATGTATAATAAAAATATAATAACTGAATGCTTTTTTTAAAATATCACCACACACATTCTTATGATTTCAGAACGGAGAAGCCCTGAGAAAAGTTATTTGTATTGTATTGAAATGTCAGCTATTTAACTATTATATTTTTATTACATGGTAGCTCCTAAAAATAATACTATATATATAAAGTGCCATGTGTGTATGCATGCATATTATAGATAACATTTACATCACTTAAGTATACCTTAAGCAATTAAAAAATTTGGTTTATAGATGTTTTTATATAATTTTGTTAAATATTTTTATAAAGTAAGTGTACTATATAAAATGTTAAACAACAAAATGAGAGTTCACAAGATATAAAGGAAGAAAAAAATGCATATCACCAAATAAAAGCTCACATGACATAAAGAAAAAAAATTGTTTGATGAGCATAAAAATTTGAATTGCTAATTTATGCAAATATAAAATATTTTGTAAATCTTTATGATTTGTCTTCTGATTGAAACTTTAAATAAATAACTTACCCATCTTATAGTAAATTAAATAGCAATTAAGAAAGTTATTAATCAATTTTTAAATATCAGTGATGATTTTTTTCTTTTTTTCTATCACTATGTAAATAAAAAAAGTAAAACGAGAAAAACTATATTTTTTGTATCATAACTTAAGGAATAAAGAAAATGTTTATTGATAAAAATGTTATCATAAACAGTTGTTAAATCTTGTAACTAAATTTTGATAAATCTTTGTATGGAAAACATCCATTGAGTTCAATGATTGGAATTCAAACAACAAGTAAAGTATAAATAGATAGAAAATGAAAAATTAGAGCAGTGTAATTTAGCCTTGTCTATTTTTAGCCTTAACTCAAAAAGCAGTGTTGCAGTAATCACGGGGGGGTGGGGGCTTCTGGTTGAAACAGTTTTTATTTTAATTTTGATTGTCATGTCTTGCTAATAGTAAAGTATTTTTAATACTAAGATCCTCCATTGCAAATATGACCTTATTCCATAATAATTTATCTAATATGTATCACTAGAAACCTAATCACTATAACAGACAAAATATCCAAAGAAATACAATCAATCATAGTCTAATTTTAAAGTTTTCTAAAATCAAGCCATTGACTGCTTTAATCATGCCTTAAGAAAATGATCTATCCAGACATACTATATACCCTATCTAACGTCTCAAATTCCCAAGGAAGATAACTATTGTTCTAAAATTAACTAGGAATTATTTATAATATAGCAAAAAAAAATTTCTGCAAAAAAAAAATCATGGTTTCAAAAATTTCAAATTTTACACAAGGCAAGATCATATTAATATAATTATTCTAACACCTTTATGTTAAAATACCAATAATAATTATCATTTTTATTATTTTTATTCTTAATATTATATTTATTTTACTTAGCAATAGTTGCAAATACATAAGTAACAAATTTATACATTTATTATTAATAAACTCTTAAATTATTATTATTAATTAATTTAGTTTGCATTTGTTTATCAAACTCATTTCGAACATAATGCTATTAACATCTCATGCTATTAATATCCCCAACCCTTAGACATCCTTTAATCCATGAGTAACATTCAGAGATAATGGTAACAATTTATAAATGCTGTTAATTGGATATTAATACATTTTCCAAGAGTAAATATTTTATTTATAAAGTTTGAGACCTTAAAGTTTTATTTTTTATTCCTCTTGAAACTAGAAAAACAAAAATACTTTTGAAAGCAATTTTATTTAGTTCAATCTTCAATGCTAGATTATAAATCATTATCATCATCATCATCACTGATGTTTGATTAATATTATTGAAATATTTGAATTTAACCATTTTTAATTTGAATGTATATTAATCATAATATATTTATTTTTGCTCAATTAATCTTCCGGTACTGGTGGAAATAGTGTACTGCCATTGCTAGAGACGTGATTTCTGCTTAAACACGCAGAAATATCCACAGTAGGGGCCCAAAAGCAGCAATGCTTGTTCTGGCCACTAGGTAGCGCTGTTCACTACGCGTAAGCACAGGAAGATTCCACCAGCTAGTTACACTATTTTCACCAGTACCAATCTTTCAATACAATTCAAGTTTTCAGTCAAAAATTAGCATTACAATATAGATCTTATTTATTATAGAAACAATGCATTATGTTATATATATAAAATATCTTAAATTCCTCATAGCTATAATTCTTTTAGCCATACCTTTTGAATTGCTGCAAAATTCAAGCTTTTTTATTTTAAAGAAATAGTATGTCTGAAAGAATATTTTAAAGAAATAATGTGGCTGAAAAAATATAGCTGTGAACTTATAAAATGCTGTCTATTTAATATGAATATACCTAAATTATTTTCTCAATAAAAATTTAATAGCCAAGCAAAAAATTCTTAAATGTTGTAATTTGTAATAAAATACACAATCGAGATTATTGATTGTTGAATGTAATTTTGGCATTTCAAATATACTTAAACACAGATAATAAATATTATTATTAGGGTGGGTTACGTAAGAAAACAATTGCACACAGAAAACATATTAGACATAACATACATGTGATCTACAAAGGATATGAAACCAAACAGGATATGAGAAATTCATCTACAATAATATATAGAATGTTACTAAAAAAATATTCTGCATATTTTATGTGAGATACTTATAAACATAAAAATGAGAAGCAATATCTTGAAAGTTTTTTGGGTGCAACCCAGGCATGAATTTTGAGCTCAACACAGATTAGAGTCGGTTATCTGTATTTAAAAAAATAATATTTTGATACAAGACTTAAGCTATGATGATAGTTGTTACTGCATATATTAAAAATCAACAATGTAAATTGTGCAAAAATTATTAAAATACTGAGTACACTAAAATATACAGTTACTGATTTAATGTCAAAAATATAATATTATATAATAAATCTGATCTGGGATTCAAAATATTAACATGTTTTTGATTTAGAGTATTAGTTGGAATGAAATGTGGCTGTAATAGCATTATGATGTAATATGCATTGATTACATAAAACATTTAGTACATAGTTTTGTTTTATAGTGAATAAAGTTGACTCTTACAGGAAATTGTCGTTATTATTTACATTATCATTTAATGATAATGTATCTTGTTGTATTTTCATACTGCATTATTTCCATCATTTAATATGCATATTGAATGTCTATACAAAAATTTAATTTTATTTAAATATTCCAAATTCATTCAACTGTTAGTACCAGCACATCAAACAGGTTAGTATTGTAACGGTCAAGTTTTGTACATTCGTGTAACAGAATCTAGCATCCAGACAAAGAGACCAAAGCCAACCAGATCAGGATTGTGATGTCCTGAATCAGACCACACTTCAACTCGTTTGCCAGACTCCAAGGTTCAAGACCCTACAAATGACCACACTTAAAGTTTACATGTAGTACATCCATCTTTCGCAGCCAGCATAGGGCAGGGATAATCATGAGATTCAGGACTTAGAAAGTATATTAACTAATTTACTTATTACCAACATGAAATCAAATATAACATTTATAAATGTAATTAATGCGTAAATAGTTCTATCAAATATATATATAATTAACTAAGACTGAATTGGATTGAGATAGAAATTAGAAATTACATGAAACCAGAATACATTTAACATATATTTATTAACTAATAGAACATCAATTAATGTGGGAAAGCATGCAGGCTTTGTAATATGAGGATTTAACACTTCTCCTCCTTAAATCTTTTAATTGTTAATATGAAATAACACATTTAAAGAATCACTAAGCTGTGCTTACATTAAGTTATGCCAATTCTTATTGACAGTGATAGCTACTATTATAAAATACTGTACAAATCTTAGGCAAAAACAGTTATAACATTACTAAAGTAGTAAATTTTGAGTGTATAAATCAGCTCAGGTTTCAGATTGAACCCAGAAACCAAAGATGTAAATTTCAGTTTAATACTGAATAATTAATTAAATTATGGGACTCAGAATTGGACATACAAGATCACTGACATGCTACAGCACTGGCGAATTACAATAACAGAATGCCCTGTGGATAGATTGAAGTCAAGGATTTTCATGACAAACACTGGTATCCTAGAACTGAACATCATGCTGCTAAAAGGTCAGGGTGGGTAACACAACTGCTGGGAATTATACCTTCGGTCTTACTAGTGTATGCTTTGAAAGAAGGTAAGATTGGGTGGTTTTTCCAGAGATCCCATCTTAAGGAGAAAATGCAGCAAAACGTTAAACATTGAACATGAATTTAATATATCTAATCCACCAGTGAAAGTATGACATTAATTATTACAAAAATATGGGGCAATAACTGGGTCAATATTACTATTATGAGCCAATCCTAATGCTACATAATCAAGCAACATTAGAGGGATAAAGAAAATATATAATAAAATTCTGGTTTGTAGATTTCAATCGATACATAGAAATTATTACAAGAGAGGGGGAAAGTATATTTGATCGACTGGCCAAATAATTACTAAATATACTTTCATATTATTAAGACTAGTACATTACTCTATTCATAAATCTCAATAAGATGGAAATTTAATAGTAAGCCACAATACAATTGAAATCAAATAAATATAGGAATTCAAACCAGCGAGCATCGAGCATGTCATTAAGAAAATAGTTATGAGGAGAGATTTGTAATTATATCTCTGAATATTTATTATGTTAAATGCTCATTGCTTCAAAGCATTGGCATATAAATAACAAAATAACAATAAAGAAATATTATAGGCACAACCACAGTGATAGATAAAGAATTTTGATAGGTTACATTTAGTTTATTTAAGATATTATAAAGAAGTAAGGAGGTTATACAAATAATAAATTATTTCATTTAATGGGAATTTATAGTGAAAACATTTATAGGGTTTAGAGATTACATTAGATTGTAGTTTTCTAGCTTTAAACATAAGAAAATAGAAAATTTTGATTGAGAAATAGTTCATTACACAGAGTTCTGCGATTAGAGGTTTGGCATATCGATTAAATGCTGGCTGGATAAGCAGGTGTTGGCTTTCAGATATCATTATCTTTTTGAATGGCTGTTACAGGATGGTTTCTTCTGGCAGTTCCGGTAGTTTAAGTATAGGCTGGCAGTGGCACATCATTCTTCCATGGATTCTAGAAGTAGCAGTCACCTTTCTCCAGTCAGATCTTTCAAAGATCAATCTGACATGGATTAGGCATGGAAATGCTCTTCCAAAATTAATCACTCTATCACTCAAACTTTAAATAGATCCTATTTATATTTTTCCTACCAGCACTTAACTAGAAAAGAAGATATTTTGCCTGGAAACTAATTAACTCTAAAAATATTACTTTAAATTATAAGATTTACCAAATTAACCAAAATTCTTTTGTTTAGGTTTCCATGACACCTTAGATTCTCGTCTAAGTATGAAATAGTGCTACTTCGGCAATTTTAATGAATACAATTTAGCAGACAAATTTAGGTAAAGCAATTATCAATTTTCAAACTTTGATTTAGCGACAGGTGCAGTGGACTTAATGCAAATTTGTTTATGGCTAATTTTTATTTTTAACTAATTAAAAACTAAAAGCTTTTTGCTCTTTTACAAAACTAAATCATGCCACTCTATATATATTATTATATAAGGTGAATCATATATCCACATACGAATTTGTATTTAATAAGCTTAATAAATTGATATTTCCATTTAAAATTAAACATAAATCATTTCTTAAAAAAATAAAATTTAAATTATTATATTCGCTGTAACATTTATTAACCTACATATGTACAGCATTTATTCATAAGTGCATATATAATGCTGCACGCTCAGCCATGATAGTACGGTTTAGATGTTTATTTTAATAAAATGAATATTTTAATAGGGTTTGAACCAGCGCAGATAGGTTGATAGTTAAACTGAAATGTGCAATGAGAAGGGCTTGAATCTGACTATTGCAGTATATGCACAATGTTTTGAGAGTATATTCTCCCCTCTTCTTCAGATGACCAGTGACATTATATTTAAATATATAAAAAAATATGAATCAAAACAAGAAATAATTTGATTACAGATTAAAATTGATAAAAAAAGTATCAGTATTTTATATAAACATCACATAACCACCACTTCTTATGCTTGTGTATGTTTATTGGCTTAAAACCAATCCTGCCTAATAGGATAGTGGTGGCTATGGTTATTTAAAAACAAAAGACACCAAAATGTATGGGTACTGAACTGAGTTCAGACCCATATGACTATATAAGCTGATGGGCTTGAATTGAAAACATAAAGGTGTTTTCAGTTTAAGACTCATAGTTTTGTAGTTAAATAGAGATCAAAGTGGTTGCTGGAGGGTTGCATTAGATCCTAAGATCTAGATGCAGTGCTCTCAGATCCAAGGCTCCTCACTGACAAAGGCCATAAGGCAGAAACTAGTTTGAGGATATTGGATGATTAAGCACTAGATGGGGATTTTATGCACAAGCCTTCTGGTGTCCATTGATTGCTCTAGCTTGCTGTGTGTGGCAATATATGTGAGTATTTTATATGTATAATATTAAACAAATGTGATAGTAGAAGCACACATATATGCTGTCGTCATTGGTTTTAGTAGTTCTAATATTATTTAGAGATGCACGACTGAACAATGTTATGCAGTGAGAAAAAACTTTCAAAAAACTATATTTTATAATAAAATATTTTCTTTACTGTCTGAAATATATATATATCATACCAAAATGAATGCAATAATAGATGACATTACTTCTAATAACCAACCGACATATAACCTTACTTATATATACAATACAAAAAAATATTTTATCTGTGTCTGTAATTACCCAAATTAAATAATTACTTATTCAAATTTAATAAAGGTTAAATGATTTGGCTACAATTTTACCATTTCCTAAACTGTTGATGAAATAAAATTATTAGATTTTAATTATATTTTCACTAAAACCAAGAATATATACATAATTTAAATCTCAACAAAAACAACTGACGAGCAAATATATTTGTTACTATATGTGGAACCTCAAAATTTGATTTTAAATTAATATCATTATTCCTTTCCTACTTCCAACCTAGTATAAAATCATATGTGTTGCAATAATAATGATTCGGCATTGTTTGTCAAATCCTCTTCTTATAATCAACAAAATAACTATCTAAAAGAGCTTCACAATAATTATCTGTAATGCCTCTTAAGTCTATATAGTAATATAATTTTGAATGTTGTTACTACAACTTCTTAGGTCAACATGGGTGTGACAAGAATCTCAGCCTCAGGGTGGCCTTTGAGCATTCCATCATCAGATTTTCAATTGGGTGGACGGTTGAAGAGTTGGAGTGTGGAGTAGATTGAAGCCTATCTATTAAAGTATGAGGTTTGGCTATCTTAATATATATATATCTGAGCACTTATAGCATATAGGTGTAGAGATGGTAATCTGGACCAACAGATGATTGCTGGTTTAGCATGAAATACGTTTATTGGTGGTTATATATCTTTTCAACATATATGTGTTCAAGTGTATCAGTGTTATGAGATAGTGTGGACAGTGGTGGGGCATGTGAAAGTCTGTACTCATATACCCTATATATTACATATATAGACACAGGTATATAATAAGCCTGTGTTTCAGTTATTACAACTTCTTGTGTTGACTCTAGTTAAAACAGACTAAACGTAATTCATTTTATTCAAATAAATATGGGTTATATTCAATTTGCTATTTTGATTATTTTCTCATCAGAAATCATACAATTTATTTCTTAATCACTCTTGTTTCTTATAATTTATTTTAATACTTCAATTGTAATACTATAATGTAAGATCTTACATCAAATACAAACACTTATTTATACTTCAAAATGCACTCTGTTAATTTATTCTTACACTAAGTCTTTACATGTAACATAATAAAATTACTTAGCAACTGGTCAATGTTTTTTCCAAACTACGATTGCTCAGTTCAACAAACAAACAAAAAACTAACTTTTTAAAAGTCTATTTTTTTAGGTATCGAAACCTCAAATAAATACTTTTTTTGAATATAACAACAAAATAGTTCAAAATCGTAACTATTTTTCAATATTGTCAGCATTTGTCACATGACCATATATATCTTGAGCAATAATAAATTATTTTTAATTATTGTTTAAAAATACATGCCCATATATGTTAATATACTAAGTATACTTACAGTGAGAGTGTGTATGGAGATGCCTTTAGATTTTAAATAAATTCGTCAGTTTTTGAGAAAATAAAAATTAATATTAATCACACTGCATGATAATGACAATAACAATTACAAAAGAAAGAAATGAATGTGTATCTATATAAATAAATGCATACAATTATTATTCATGCAAATTCTTTAAAAAAATCAATATTTGAATTTTTTCACATTATATAGATATCTGCATATTATTTAAAATACAGTTTAGCTCATATTTATTTATGTATCAAATAAATATTTTTAAAGCAAAAAACAGGCCCTAACAAAACAAAAACTTCTACAGCAAGCCCTCAACAAGTAGAAAATTTTGTTTTTCATTAAAATTAAGTTTATAGTTGAACAGTCCCTTAATAGTACTATGTGACCAGAGTATTGATAATGATAAACATGTTTCTATATCCCAGCATAATGTTTTTTATTGTTATAAGTGATAAATTAGCATTTAAGTAAGTGCATTTAGAGTCTTGTGTTATATTCTTCCCTGAGTTTGACAATGCCTAGATAAGTAGCTTATTTTATATTGTACTTCATTTAAATCCAGTCACAAGGTTGACTAATGATTTTTGACTGTTTCTGCTGATAGCTGATTTGATTGTTATTGAGTTAATGATTATTATTATTATTATTATTATTATTATTATTATTATTATTATTATTATTATTATTATTATTATTATTATTATTATTATTATTATTATTATTATTATTATTATTATTATTATTATTATTATTATTATTATTATTATTATTATTATTATTATTATTATTATTATTATTATTATTATTATTATTATTATTATTATTATTATTATTATTATTATTATTATTATTATTATGATGATGATGATGATGATTATTATTATTATTATTACTATTATTATTATTATGCTGGGATAGTTTATTATAATAAGTATAGTTGTCATAACTATTTATGGTTGTGTGGACTTTCATTTGTTACATGTGTATATTCTCATTTATCTTTAAATATTTGTTCATTATATTTGACTAGTTTACTAAATGAGGATGATGATAATTTCCCATCTCCTCATATTTACCTCTATACTCTCATATGTTACAAAAAATGCCCACATGGGGCTCAATGATTAGGATTTGAGTGCTTCTCTGCTTCCTTAGTCATTAAGCAAACATTAGTATATCAAATAATTATATTATTAGTTACTGGATGGTACCTGAAGAAAAATCATCTAACCTAGCTTTAAAAAATGTACATTTTTCAGCTTACATTCATTCCCAGTTGGAAAAAAATGTATGTAAATGCTTTACATTGCACTGTGAACCCATTTTACAAATATATTATAATTAATAAATATTAAGTTATGCAGGAACAGTGCTACCTGTATTTAAGAACACAAATCTGAATCAAGCAGTATAGCTATAAGGAAACCCATATGTTCCAAAGTGCTGAGTATATTGATATTTAGACTATTCCAAATATAAACCACTTTAAATAAGATTAGATCTTAAAGCCATTCAATAAACACATTATATATTCCATATACAAAAATTAATTAATTACTAATAAGCTTTGGAAAACTGCAAACAATAATATGAAAAAAAATTAAATATTGATAAATGTTATGGAAAACTCAAATAGAGTAAATAAATACAAATAAATGCTAGAATATTTTAACAGCGCTCTCTGTATTTAGAAACATAGAGTTAATCAAGCATCATATATATAAATAAATATTTTTATTTATTATGTTGCAGTAAGATAAGTTGATTGTTTGCAAGACTATTCCAAATATGTATAAATTTATATAAGCTTAGACTTTAAAAGCTATTAAGCAAACATGTTACAGGTTCTATATAGAAAGCAGTTAATAAATAATCAATTAAGGCTTTAAAAAACTCCAAACCTTAATATATAAGAATAAATTAAACATTGCAAAATTCTATATAACATTGAAATATATAGCAATATAACTTGAATTATATGTCATTTCTTTGTATAAAAACCATCCTACCCTAACAGCCATGATCCAAACCAGGCCTTAAAGGAACCAAGCAGGGCAAATTCCTAATGTCCACTCCAGACGTTCTTGTCGTTGCAGCTGTTATTACTATGTGATTATTCATATAGTATACGAACATGGATGGGCTGCTCACCAACATGCATTAGCCAGTGTGGTGAGTTTATTGGCTTTTTACCTCTGAGTTTAAGATCAAGAAACACCATGGTCTTTCTTCTCAGTGCCTGATAAGGCAGAATGAATGTTTGTGTAAATGATAAATATTTTCCCAATACATATATACAATTATGACAGACAAAAATAAAGCATGGCCCTTATTCCCAGGAGGCTGTAAAGTCACCAACCAAGGCAGCGGTTGGTGGCCAAAGGTGGAGGGTGCTAAGAATCCCCTGATTGCGGACCCAGGCTGCCATTTGATGACGACTTTTTATTTAGGTACTTACAACTGCAGATCACTTTCAAGTGAAGGAAGATTGCAAGAATTAGAAGAAGAACTCTCTTATATTAAATGGGACATTATTGGACTTTGTGAAGTTAGAAGAAAAGGTGAAGAGACAATTGATTTAAAAAGTGGACATATACTCTATTATAAAGGCACAAATATTGGAAATACAAGTGGAGTAGGATTCATTATAAATAAAAAGTGGAAGAACAATATTGTGGAGATTGATGGTGTATCGGACAGAGTGGCAAGATACAACTTAATAGCAGACACCAAATGCAGATAATTCAGGTTTATGCCCCAACAAGTTCTCATAGTGATGAAGTAGTAGAAGATTTTTATATGGATGTACAAAAGGCTTTTGATCAGAGTAAACAACATTTTAAAATTGTTATGGGAGACTTTAATGCTAGAATTGGTAAAAAAAAATGAAAGATGAAAGTGCTGTGGGTAATTTTGGTTATGGTAATAGAAATGAGAGAGGACATAGACTTGTGGAGTTTGCAGAAAAAGAAAAACTTTATATTATGAATTCTTTTTTTGAGAAAAATGTTAAAAGGAAATGGACATGGAAGCATCCAAATGAAGGTACAGCAGAAATGGATTATATTTTGACTAACAGGAAATACATATTTCAAGATTGTAATGTTCTTAATAAATTTAACACAGGAAGTGATCATCGATTAGTAAGGTGTAAGATACGTGTTAATGTAAAACTAGAGAGACAAAAATTATTAAGAAAAACAATATTTACAGTTGATATTCCTAATCTTCAGAAACATTCTAATGAATTTAAATTAGAACTTACAAATCGGTTTCAAATATTAGTAGATTTTGAACATGATTCAGATTTGAATGAAATTAATATGAAAATAACTGATACACTTTTGAAAACTGCAACAAAGATAGCTGGTAGAAAGAAACAGCAATTGACCAATAAAATTTCTACTGAGACTAGAGAATTTATGAAGAAAAGAAGGAATATGAAGATATACAAAAATGATGCATTAAAAAGAATTGAATATCTCGAATTTTGTAAAATGGTGCGGAAAAGAGTTGAAAATGATATAAGAAAGTATAACTGTGAACTAGCAAGGAAAGCTGTAGAAGAAAATAAAAGTCTTAAGAATGTAAAACAACATTTTGGTATTGGTAGGAAATTTATATCTGCAATAAGAAAAAAAGATGGAATTATTACTAAAAGGAGAGATGACATCATGAAATTGGTAGAAGATTTTTATCAAGAATTATATAGTAATAAAGAACAAGTACCTCCTATATCTATTACATCTTCCAAATTGCCCAGAATTTTAAATGAAGAAGTGAGACATGCAATTAAATGTATGAAGAAAGGAAAGGCTCCAGGTAATGATGGAATTATAATTGATATATTAAAAGAAGCAGGTGAAGAAATAGAAACAATTTTAGCAAAGTTATATACCAAATGTCTAAATGATAAAGATGTACCGGATGATTGGAAGAATGCAGTAATAATATTAATATTTAAAAAAGGTGATAAAGAAGATATTAGAAATTACAGACCTATCAGCCTTTTATCAGTTTTATATAAAATTTTTACCAAGATAATTACTACTCATCTACAGAGAACATTGGATTTCCACCAACCAAGAGAACAAGCCAGATTTAAAAGTGGTTTTAGTACAGTAGATCATATCCAGGTATTGAGAGAAGTTATAGAAAGGACAAATGAATATGAGTTGCCATTATGCTTAGGATTTGTAGATTATGAAAAGGCATTTGATTCTATAAACATTTCTTCAGTGATTAAAGCATTAGATCATCAAGGTATAGATCCAGGATATTGTCATATTTTAAAGAATATTTATAAAAATGCAACAGCAACAATTAGATTACATAATGACACTGGGAAAGTCAACATTGAGAAAGGTGTAAGACAAGGTGACTCCATATCTCCAAAACTTTTTACAGCAGTGCTGCATGAAGTATTTTGTGGATTAAAATGGGAAACTAAAGGAGTGAAAGTAAATGGTGATTATTTAAGTCATTTAGATTTCGCAGATGATGTAGTTGTTTTTGCAAATAATGCTTCAGATCTGCAGGAAATGTTGCAGGAATTATCAGATGAAAGTAGGAAAGTAGGACTAAAGATAAATGTTAAAAAGACTAAAGTAATGTTTAATCGATTTGCTCAAAATATGAAAATAAAGATTGATTATGATGAATTAGAAGAAGTTAACAGTTACAAATACCTTGGTCAGATTATTAATACAGATGGAAACATAATGGAGGAAATTAATCATAGAATTAAACTTGGTTGGAGTGCTTTTGGTAGAAATAACTTGATACTAAAAGGAAATATGCCTATGTGTTTGAAAAGGAAGGTTTTTAACAAATGTGTTTTACCAGTTCTTACTTATGGATCTGAGACTTGGACACTTAATAGAAGAGCAATTCAGAGACTTCAGACCACTCAAAGAAGTATGGAGAGATGTATGTTGGGAGTAACAAGAAGAGATCGTAAATGCAATGTATGGGTAAGAGAACAAACAGGTGTTACTGACCTCATTGAAAAAATTAAAAGATTGAAGTGGAGTTGGGCTGGACATATTGTTAGAAGAGATGATAATAGATGGACAATTGAAATTTTAAACTGGATTCCAAGAGATTGTAAAAGACCCAGAAAGAGACCACATGTGAGATGGGTGGATGAAATAAGAAAGTGTGCAGGGGTGATGTGGAGAAGAGAAGCTAAAGATCAGAGAAGATGGATTAAACTTGGAGAGACCTTCATCCTGCAGTGGATTGATAATGGTTGATAATGATGATGATATGTCATTTAAAAGTAGTGATTTTTTATCTTATACCAGTAGATGCATTCAAGCATATAGATAATGAAACATTTTCATAATACAATGTAAAATAAGTAAGCATTATCATAAGCAATTTGTTTATATAATTGCAAAAATAGAAACTTTATTCAGAGACCAGTAAATATTCATTATTGAATAAATAATCACGTTACTGGTACTAGCAAAGTAATTTTACATCACATGACCACCATCTCTTATACTAGCACATAATTGTTTATAAACAAGGCAAAACTCACCATACAGTAGTGCCATCCTGTGCCAACCAGAGTAATCAATGGATGCCAGAAGGCTTGTGCATAAAATCCACAAGCCAGAAACTAGTCTCATGATATTGGATGAGTAGGCATTAAATAGGGATTTTATGCACAAGCCTTCTGGCATCCATTGATTACTCTGGTTGGCACAGGGTGGCACTACTGTATGGAGAGTTTTGCCTTGTTCAAAGTAATTTTATTATAAATTCTTCATTTAATAATAAATTCTGTATGAACATTTTCAAATACAATTAAGAAATTAAAGAAAGAGACTATATTTAAATAATCTTATTATAAGACTACAATAAAAATGACTGAAGAACCAAAACACATGTACTTCACTAAATAAAACATTAGGTTCTCACTTTTAAATATAAATCATTTACATAGTAAATAAAATTATGCATTTAGAATTATGAGTGTCAAACATATGTTTTTACAATCCACTTCCATTCATTATTACTGGAAAGTATTATTTATATTACTTTTGTTTACTTGCAAACAAGTAGAAATAGAGAAGTAAATATGATTCAAACCTTAATATAGCTTTAATTTATGCATTCTGAAAGCAATAGTTTGAATATTAAAGTTACTGTTTTAATACTATAAACATTCAAAAAACACTCTTCAGTACAAGAATACATTAAATTAATAAATCAAGCTTAAACACTTTTCAGTTAATCATCATCATCATCAACCATTATCAATCCACTGCAGGATGGTCTTTCCAAGTTTAATCCATCTTCTCCGATCTTTAGCTTTTCTTCTCCACATCACCCTGCACATTTTCTTATTTTATCCATCCATCTCACATGTGGTCTCTTTCTGGGTCTTTTATATTCGTCATTAAATTTCAAAAATCTCTTTCCCTGAAGAAAGAACAATGAAGATAATTTCTCAGTTACAACTTTCAAAGATGGAGTTTATATAATAATGTTAGTTTTATAGAAAATAATATTTTTTCCCCAATAATAATGATGTGAAAATAATTCCTTTATTTGTGTCATGATAGTATATAAACAAAAAATATGAAATTGACTTTATTGCTTTTTTAATATTAATAGATAAAATAAATAACTGGTGACTTGCATACATATAAGGAATAGGCTTTAATGACATTATTTTGGTTAACATTCACACCACATATTGTTGCATACTCACTCTTCTATTTATAAATAATAATATTAGTAAGAATATTTCTATGTATATATGTTGTTGTTATTATAATGATGAATATATACTCATACCTATAACTCATTATACCATTATTTTATTGACAAAATAATAAAACAAAATCACATTTTTATTAATACTAAAGTGTGATGTTATTATTTTTAACATCATTTATCAGTTTGTGTTTGGGAAGCTAACATTGGAATGTTTATTTTAATAAGTTCATTTTCATACTTTTATTCCTATATTACAGCTGAAATATCGTTTATATATTTACTGTAATGCTTACATTATATTTTTATTATTCCATTATTCTAAATTAATCAAATGCAAGCTTTTTTGACTTGTATTATTCTATTTTGCAGATGGATACACAGTTATTTTGACTGGCACATTTAGCTTTTTAAATGTTTCTATTGTTACCATATTATGTAGAACCATTGCTGATTTCTAGTAGACTATACTTTGATTCCAGATTGCAAGCTGTATTTATTTAAATAAGAAGTGCAGAAGAAAAGACTTTTCAGCTAATTAAAAATGCAATGCCCATAGCAGAATCTATGATAATGTTTTTCTCCAGTAGTGAATTATTTACTATGAAATATTAAGCAAAGAGGTAGCACATCAGTCAGAAGACGCTGAGTATGCAATCATTTATTCTGGTGTTGATTTCCTGATTCCAAACTGCAAGCTATACATTAAAGCAATGTTGAAGCGCCATGAAGAGAAGACATTTGGTCTTGCCATTAATTAAAATTACAACACCTATATCAGAATCTATAATAATGTTTTCCTACAGTAGTGGATTATTTGCCATGCAAGGTTAGGCAAAAACAAATAGCACATCGATAGAGGACACTTGGTATTCAGTCTGATCCAATAAATAATGTCAAAGTTTGTCAAACAGATTGTGACAGCCTCCAAGATACCAGTAAAGGAAAGAAAATGAGCCATAACCGCTAAATTACTGAAGATCTGTTGATATTCTACATGTGATACATCACCATACTGATATAAGTACAATTCAATTATCCAGTGCATAAAAGGAAGAAGTCTACTCTTCAAGGAGGATTATTGAAGACAACGGTAATTACAAAAAACAGAAAAATTATATATGAACACCCAAGATTTAGGACTTTAGATATTTTGACCAGTAAGATATTCACATATATTAATTGTTGTGATGTGTTATATTTTATAACTGCTGTTGGAATCACTAGTAGAGACAGATTGGCTGTTGCAACACATTTCATGTTATATCTGCAGTTGGAATTGCTAGTATGAACTTAAAATTGAAAATACATTAACAGTTGCAATACTTTCATTTTATATCTACATTTGGAATCGTGACTATAGACTTAAAAACTGAAAATATATTAATTGTTGTGATATGCTTGATTTTATATCTACATTTCGAATCACTTGTGTATAGATATAACCAATTTATGTATGTTTTTTGTTAATAAATTGTTAAATTATTTTGTCAATCCAGTCGTTTGTTTATAATTAAGTTAAAACATTATAACTTCAATACACATATCCTAGTTAATAAATTATCAGCAACTCTGAGATAACTTGCAAATTACTGGGAATATGCTGAATTGTCACAGTAATAATTGGCAGTGATGATGATTGTCATTTTATTAGTATTTTCAGTAAACATTCTAAGTTGAGGTGGTCTGGTGCCTGGAATTTTTTTATTTAACTTAAAAGAAATAAAATACTGTTAGGAGATTTGTTTAAACCAGGATTTACGATATTCACAGATATAGTAGGATATTCTTATATGTATCATATATGTGAATGTTGATCATTGAATATATTATATATTGTGTATTATTGGTTCTGAGTTCAAACCCGACTGAGCAGTTATTTACCATTGGGTAAATTATTGTTTTGATCCTCATAAAGTTGTATTGACTTTTGTTGTCAATTAAAACTTATTAAACCTGTCACATAATATATAAATCAAAATACTATATTAAAACTCTATTTATCATTACAATATAAATATGCACTACAGATACTATAAGAAATAATACTTACACTTAAAATTCCTCGAGTTTAATAAATAACAATAATGTCAGTGTGCTTGCCTAAATCTTTAGGTTCACTTTAAGTGTTTCAGTGGCAAAAATCGCTATGCCAAACTTAAATGTTCTACCACACTTGAATATTTCAAGTTGCATGATTCAGTCTTGTGGTACCTTTATCAGTAATGGTGAATTATGAGTGGATAAAGTTTTTTATACTTTTCGGTATAATCTGCATGAGTTGTTTGATATACATAAGTAATTTATAATCTGTGAGTAATTTCATTAAGTGATGAGTTTTTTGTAAGCAGGAACAAATTATTATTTAACTTTAAATCTCTAAGTTCCGGTTTTCTAAATAACTATATGCATACAATGTTTTCTAATTTATAATATCTCAATCAACATATGTATTATATGTGTGTCATTGTTAAATTCACTAATAAAGAGTATCTAGACTCTAGTGTCTGAGCCTGGAAAATATAGGCTTCATACTTAGATTGAGTGAAGCCTATTTTCAGAGGTCAGTAGTGAAGGTTATTCCTTGTCACCCACAATTTTTTAATTATTAAATGAAATTAGAAATGCTTCAGAACATACTACATTTTGGAACATTTTTGGTTGTGCAGTTCACCTCTGACCTTCATTTTACTGCATTAATAATGTATATCAATAAGATGCATTACAAATGTAATTTATTTTTTATAAATCTCATATACACTTTCATGCAATTTTTTATATATATATCCTCCTTTATTTTTCTAACAATTTTGACTGTTCTGCAGTCTTCATCAGAGTTTTTTATAACTTTCTTCTTTCTTTTTACATTTACTTGATAAGAATTATAAATGTAAAAAGGAAGAAAAAAGTTATAAAAACCTCTGATGAAGACTACAGGACAGTTGAAACTATTAGAAAAATAAAAGAGAAATTATATATACAAAATTGCATTCAAGTGTATATGAGAAGATTTATAAAAAAGTAATATATATGAATATAAGAAGAAAAATGCAAAACAGTAAAGAAAAATATATAAGAATAACAAATGTAATTTATATATGTGTTTAATAAATATTTATTAATCACTTGGTCTCATTAAAGTATTATAGGCACACTATAAGAATTGTTAAAGCACTTGTACCTAAAACTCAAAGTTGTGTCTACTAAAAAATTATTGCAAAAAATTACATTGAATTCACCCATTATAAGAAATATTAAAAATGAACCATTTAACTTATATCAACAATTTGAAGAATTCTTAAATGAAACAAAATATTGCTTGCAGCATGAGTATTTCAGATAATTTTCTATTGCCCATGGTTCAGTATTCATTGCAAATAACAAATGAATTGATTGATAAAATTAATTAATTAATGAATGAATGGATAGAAAAATAAAATAATGACAGAAATAAAATGATAGGTTAAGATGTTCAGTAAATTCACAAATTCTCATTAATTAATACAATACGCTTCAATGTATAAAGGCGAAATTATTAAATTCTAAATCTTAATATTAGTTAAGCACTTTCAGAGCATGTTATTCCATATTCATAGCCTTAATATATATTAAACTCATTGTATGCAAATTTATGCAAAACAACTCAGACCATCCATTTTTGTTGAAATTGCAAAACATGTGTCTTTTCTATTTATAACATCTTTTCTATTTATAGCATTTATGTCACTAGCAATGAAGTAAGCCTCCTTGATTTTCCTGTTCGCATTGTTTATTTCAATACACACTATCTCAGCCCTGGTGGGTTTAAATGCATGATTAACTACCTTTTGATGACTAACAAATATAGACTTGCCTTCATTTTTGTTTAGCAATCTGTTATATGCATACTTATGCTGAGACAATCTGTTACTGATTGTGGTTCAAGTTTCACGATAATATATTGCACTGTATCCTGATTTAAGGCATGCAATCTTGTATACCACCTGTGGCATCGATTCTAGATTTATTTTATCCTTAGGGTTATTAATTATTCTGTTAGTATTTGGCAGAGTTCTAAATTCTACTTTAAATTCATTATAATTTTTTGATAAAGTTTTTTGCTATGCTGGAGATGTAAGGTAAACTTAGGTGTTGTTTATCTTTTTTGTTGTTATTCTGGGTTAGGTTTTTGGAGAAGAGCTCAATTCTATTGGAAATTGTGTTGTTTATCTTCTTTGTTGTTGGTTGAATCCTACACTTATTAAATCTCTGTCATAGCAAGAGTTGTTGTGTTTTCTGTCAGCTTCAAATTTGCATAAATGATGATTCCAAGACAAGAATGCTGAAAGACCCACAAATTTGTGTGAAGTGGGAGATCTTGAGTCTGTGTGTGTACCATCTTATGTGCAGAAGTTTGATTGTCATGCAGTAGTTGAGTGCCGGGTGTTCTCTCTGAATTTTTCAAGCCAGATAATTAATTGCATTTTGTTCATTTTCATCGCCATCTAATTATAAAATGACAGACTTTTTGAAGGTCAATAACTGTCAGAGTTTAATGGCGATCTTGAGAGTGTGTGTGTGTGTACCTTCTTATGTGCAGAGGTTTGATTGTCATGCAGTAGTTGAGTGCTGGGTATTCTCTCTGAATTTTTCAAGCCAGATAATTAATTGCATTTTGTTCGTTTTCATCGCCACCTAATTATAAAATGACAGACTTTTTGAAGGTCAATAACTGTCAGAGTTTAATGGCAATATGTATGTTGTTTTCAGTATTGTTAAAACCATAATATAAGTTCACATTGAACTGAAAGCTGCTAGAATTTAAATTTAACATGAGGCAAGCTATTATAATACAGCTGAAAGTAAGAGACACTCTAAGATATTAAACCTAACTATGAGGTAAACTGAAATGGTATAACTGGAAATGTTAAGTATTATATCAGTTGATTATAATATATACAAATACCATATATATATAAGCTTGATAAATAATACTTAACTTATACAAATTTATGTTGATTCTGCTTTATAAAACACAATAGACTTGGTTCAATAAGACACTTTTTTTTTTGTGAGCACAACAGATATCATAGTCACAAAATATTTTTGTCCCCATGCTGGAAAAAAAATTGTTAAAATTGGCTCATTAGAAAAATTCAGTCCAGGCTATCCAGAGAATTATCCAACAAATATGGATCAAATACAAACTTATGAGATCTTACATGCACAAGCAGCTTTAATGCTTCCACCTGAACTTGATCTAGACAGCATTATGACTACTGCAGCATTAATTCCTAAATTAAAATTAGTGACATTTATAATGATTTGTGATGCACAAACATGTCAGATCTTACATGCACAAGCACCTCAAATGCTTCCAACTAAGATTGGTTTAGACAAAGCACTATTTTTGCTGTCAGCATTTTTTTTATTCAAAACCCCTAATGATAATACAAAGATATAATTTCAATCTCTGTACTCAAAGGAAGAGAAGAGAGATGATATCGCTACATTCAAAAACTTGCACTTATTTGTAATTTCAAAGATGTCTTAAACAAAAGGCTAAGAGATCATTACATTTGTGGAATGCTTAATTGTGGGATCAGAATCACATTATTAATGGATTCAATCAAAGACACAAGACTTTCTGACAAAGATACGAGATCTACAAGTGAAGACTTCAGACCTGCTGATGAAGATGCCATGTCGCTAGTAGTCATTGTACCTGATGATAATAGAACCAGACCAAAAGAAATCAGGAAGTTATAAAGACATCAACCCACGTATCCCAATGATTACATTTTCCAAAGCTAAAAATTAGACGGAGCGAAGAAATGTTATGACTCAACTTACCTTCAAATAATGAAATTGTTTAGATCATATTCAATGGAACTAACCAATGAATTGATGGATAGATAAAATTAACCATGAATGAGTAGACAGATAAATTAACCAATGACAGAAAAAGAACAAAGGGTGAAGATGTTCAATAAATCCACAAGCTCTCATTATAGTAAATGAACTAACTATAAAATGGCAATCTTTTTGAAAATCAAAAGAGGGAACAACAAATAAATGTTAGAGCTGAGGTAACTTCAAATTGAACTGGAAGCTATTGGGAAATTTAATTTTAACATAAGACAAAATATTACAATGCAGCTGGGTTAGACATTCTGCTAAGATAATAAACCTAAATATTCTTTTAATAAATTAAAATTTTTTAAAAAATATTTTTACTATGTGTGAAGATTGGTTAAATATATTAATAGATTGGTTAAATATATGTGATTTTCCTATGTAACTAAAAAAAAAAAAAAACGTCAATTAAATCACAATTTTAAAGTGTAACTTTTATCAAAATATTTTTGAGACTTAAATATGAATTATTTTTAAAAAATATTTAAAGTGTTATATTCACTAATATTAATATTCATGAAATGTCTTCATGGGTGTGAATTGGGGGGGGGGGGTCAAAAATACCTGCGTCTAAGCCCCTTTATGTAGAAGGCCGGTCCTGAACAATTATATTTTTCTATGACTAGCTGTAATATACGATTGATTTTGTTTTTATGAAAAAGGTTTAGAAACCAAACCCTTGGTTTTGTCATTTTTTGTGAGTGAAAAAAAAAACTTATATGGTATTATAAATATGAAAAAGTTATAAATATTAAAAATGAAATTATTTAAGGGCGCAATGCTTCTGTTGCATTTTACTTATTATAGATTGTATTTATTGCAATCCAGTGGTGATTACAAATCACTAAAATAATCGAAAATATCGGAAGAAAGAAAAGTTGAGTATTATAGTATTCATAAAATAATATACATTGTCGGGAAGAGCAGGCATTTTTTAAAATTCCGCATTCATTTTGCAACTTTTTTTTTATGTCACAATGTACTTCAGAACAATGTTCACAAAATGTTAAACAGAATAATATTTCCAAGAGAAAATAATGGTGAAGTTACTTAGTCCTATTACAACATTTAATTGAACAATAAATAAATTTGTTTATCAGCAGCCTCGTTTTGGTAGAAACCTGCGCATTACGTTTGTTTTCAATATGATTACATTATATGCTTATTTTAAGTTAGACTGCATTTTGTTTATAATAATTCCTTAAGCACAATATTTGAAGATACAATATGGATATCTATAACAATTAATTTGCTTAGATTATTTATTGTGCTTTCTTTAGGCCGATTACTTATAATTATTATCATTTTTCGTAAAAATGTTTTCTTATTTGAGCCCGAATTCTGGAGCTCCAGATGCCTTAGGTAACGTTAAATTATTACCTATTTTATTCAATAAATATTGCTGTTTTTTTTTAATAAGTTATTTGAAGGTTAAATGCATTTTGGGATTTCAAATATTTTTAGTAACTCTTTTTTGAAATTATTTCTATGTATTAATATGAATGAAGATTTGGCGCCGGTTCAGTTAATTTGTTGCAAAAAGATACTTGTATTGTTTTTATTGGCTTTTTGTAAAACAATATATTTTAATATTTACGCCAGAATAAATAGTGTAAAATAAAAATATATTTTATATACAGCATGTATATTTTATTGCGTTTTACGAATTCAGGATAATTTCTAATAATGCTTATTAATAATACATAGAAATTTAAATGGGATTCATCATCATTATCAATCGACTGCAGGATGGAGGTCTCTCCAAGTTCAATTCATCTTTTCTGATCTTTAGCTTCTCTTCTCTACATCACCCCTGCACACTTTCTTATTTCATCCATCCATCTCGCATGTGGTCTTTTTCTAGATCTTTTACAATCTCTTGGAATCCAGTTTAAGATTTCAATTGTCCATCTATTATCATCTCTTTTAGCAATATGTCCAGCTCAACTCCACTTCAGTCTTTTAATTTTTTCAATGAGATCAGTAACACCTGTTTGTTCTCTTACCTATATATTGCGTTTTCGATCTCTTGTTACTCCCAACATGTCTCCATACTTCTTTGAGTGGTCTAAAGTCTCTGTATTGCTCTTTTATTAAGTGTCCAAGTCTCAGATCCATAAATAAGAACTGGTAAAACACATTTATTAAAAATCTTCCTTTTCAACACATAGGCATATTTCCTTTTAGTATCAAATTATTTCTACCAAAAGCACTCCAACCAAGTTTAATTCTATGATTAATTTCACCCATTATGTTTCCAATAATCTGACCAAGGTATTTGTAACTGTTAACTTCTTCTAACTCATCATAATCAATCTTTATTTTCATATTTTGAGAAAATCCTTTAAACATTATTTTAGTCTTTAACATTTATCTTTAATTCTAATTAACTCCTGCAATATTTCCTGCAGCTGTAAAGCATTATTTGCAAAAACAACTACATCATCGGCAAAATCTAAATGACTTAAATAATCTCCATTTACTTTCATTCCTTTAGCTTTCCATTTTAATCCACAAAATACTTCTTGCAGCACTGCTGCAAAAAGTTTTGGAGATGTGGAGTCACCCTGTCTTACACCCTTCTCAATGTTGATTTTCCTAATATCATTATGTAATCTAATTGTTGCTGATGCATTTTTATAAATTTATTTCATAAAATAATAAATTAATTATAATTACATATCAAAGTTAAGCATTTGGAGGTTGTTTTTTTTTTAATTAGGAATTTATAAATTTACAATTAGCTCTAAAATTAAAATACTAAGATAAATTTCTTATTACTTTTTTTAAAATGTCTTAATTTCTACAAGTTTAACATTAATATTATGTGGTACATTTATGAGTTTAGTTGAGAGAATAATCAATCACTTCTTAGTAATCATATTTATATGATTAGATAAGCTCCAGGATTGCAAACAAAATTTTATGTATTGTCATCCCTTAATGTATTCATGTGACATTTTACAACTGTATAATGGATCCAGTGCGCTAATGGTGTGAATTAATGTTATATACATTTGTGTATACGCATCTCCAAAGTTGAATACTTTTATTTATTAAGAAATGTTTTCATTATTCTTATTTTGCCTTCACTTTCATTTGGTGTTTTTATATGTGTGTTGCTGTTCATATTTTAATATCTGCGAGGAATATAAGTTTTAAATGAATGTGTTGAGCTAATTGATTTTTTTTGCTTAAATAATATAATGGTGTAAATAAGTACTAAAAGTTTTTTTTCAATCCTAGATTATACTTAAAAATACTACTTTTTTAAAAATTCTTCATTGAAAAAGTTCTACGTAGATGCTAATTGAAAAGTTCTTATCCATTGCTTTTTTTGTTTTGTTTGTAAATTATTTGCAAATTTAATGCATTGTTTGATGTCTGTACTTTAATTTGCATCTGAGATATATAGATATTGTGTGTGTGTATGGGGAGCATTATTGAGATATTTTGTTGGAATGTTGTTATATTGGAAAAAGTGTTAAAAACTTATCTCAGATATAACTAGTCTGTTTTGATAATTTTTTTTTGCCACGTCATAAAGAAGATATGATGGTGGGTGATGTCAGAGAATATTGCTTAGAGACTTTACCGATGTTGGTCACTAACTATTGCATAGGTAACCAGTGATTGCTAAGAGAAGATTCAAAATTAGTTGAACCTTAGCTAAGCTTAATCCTAAATCAATGGAAAGTTCTGATATAGTGAATTATAGTAATTTATGCAATCCAAATAAGAACTCCTTTGTAAAATTGGTTGTTTTGAAAATATTATAATGAAATTTAAGAAAGAATCTAGAGTTGAGCCATTTTACTATCTGGTAATGTTCTAATCATCAAGTGAAGCATTTAATTCTAAGATTAGTTTAAACTCCAGCCAATTAAAAGAAATAATCTTAATGCTAGTCATGAGTGAAACAAATATGTAGAGATGATGTTTATAGACTTCAATTGATTCTCCTAGTATACCCATTCAGAAAAAACAAAAAAGCCTTAAGGGAAGAATTACATATACGATCTAATAATAAAGAAAAGCTGCACATGAAAAATTGAGCTAAAAAAGAAGCTACAACATAAACTTGCAGGTTATATAAGAAGAAAATTTGTTTTTTTGTTTTTTTTTTAAGCTAGTAAAATTAAATCAGTAAGTTTTTATTTTTGTCAGAAGATTTAAAACTCAGAGATTAACTATTTTCCAAAAGAATAATTAGTAGAAAAATTATCTTTATTATAAATCATTTGGTTTTGAAAGAAATGGACTTTTCTTTTATTGTTCGCTTGGTGTAAATTATAAACAGTTTTCAGTTATTTCTGTTATATCATTCCAAGACTGAGTTGTTGTTTTTTTTATTGTTTATTAAACAAAGTAGATCTCTTAATAAAATTTTATTATTATTTTTTTTTTTTTGAGTACCTACTTTTAAGCGTTAACGCAAATCTACATATACCACCATACAGACGCCACCACGATCACCCCCTTTGAGTTCGAACATAGTTTTCGGTTCCACAATACAATCCACGAAACAACCATCTGATGCGCATTAGTAATTATTTCCTTAGCATGGTGGTCAGGAGATGCAGAGATTATATTTTATTCTCGAGTTAGCCAATAATCAAACTAATATTAATTAAATATTCATATTTACATAATCGAGGAAATATTATATAGAATGGGTATCGAATAAATGAAACGTAACTGCAAGCATATAGTTTAAAATTATTTATTAATACATTTTAATAAAATCATTTACTAATAATATTTAGGGATTCAACTTCAGTAGCGAATTTCACATGATTATATTTTAAAGAATATATTTATTTATTTAGACATTATTTTATATTGGGGATTTAGTAGGTATTTCCGATACTGTAATTTTACAAAAGGAATACATTTACTTGTTTAGACATTATTTGATCTTGAGGACTCAGTAGCGGTATTTCCGATACTGAAATGTTTACAAGAGAAATTCACTTATTTAAAGGCGTAATCTAGCTACCTAAATTTCTCGAGTAAGTATTTCTAATGCATGCCTTGGAGAATTTATACCTTTGCAATGCAAGAGTGTAAAGTATGGGTTAACGAGTAACGGCGGACATATACTTATTTAATTAAAATATTTATTTATAACTAAGGGCAAACATTTATTTGAGAGTGAATTACGAAGATAATGCAGAGGCGGAGTGATATATAGAATAATAGAATTGAGCAAAGGAACACACGGTACGCTTTAGAAAGGCGATATGGAATGGCTGTATATCGAAACTGCAATGCCGCGAATGGGTTTATAAGAATGTCAGGCTGGTCTCTGCCCCTACCCGCGAAGTAAGGTGTCACATAAGCATAACCAGGGACAACGTTGTCCATTTTTGTGCTGCATGTCAAATCCTACGGGGCACCCATTATGCCCCTTGTGTAGGACTGGGGTTATTTCACCCTGAAGAATCCGGAAATTTCCGCGAATGGGCGCGCTCTAAAACATAACACATTATACTGTATAACGATTATGATGAGATTTAGTAGATTTCTGACTCCCGACATTATCAACATTTACTAAAGAATTGTGCTCTCAAAGAAATGTAATTTTCTGGAATTATTCATGATGATTTAGTAAATACAAAACATATATAAATTGAGAATTATTATAACTAATGCGCCATTTGCGAAGTAGTGACCCCTGCATTACAATAAATGAAGCATTGAATGTGTCGTTATATGAAAGTTAAGTTATTAAAGAAAGTAAATATTAATGAAAATTTGACACCATCATTGTTTTAGCGACATAGATTTGAACTTTGAAAATTGAAATAATTATGAGCATGCAATAATTAAATAATAACTAGATAGAAATGTAGATTATGAAATACGCCCCAAGACAGAATGAGGAAGCTAGATTAGTAGAGAAATTTACACATTAAGTTAATTATTCAGTTTTAGTTATACAAATGATAGTTTTTACATTTTATAAATTTAGATAAGTAATATGAAGAATAGCTATAGCATATTATTAGAGTACTCTAGAGTTGAACACAGACAGGACCTTTTTATAAGAGTTTTCCGAGCCATTGTAAGTAGCAAATAGTTCATGAGTGCAATTCTTTTTGTATTTAGATTCATTTTACTTTTACAGCAGCAAAAAGTTCATGAGGCAATTCTTTCTTGTATTAAGATATTCATTTAATTTCATGGCAACCCTTTCTCATTCATTTCAGGCACAGATCTTCATTGAATTTATGACGAAAGTCGAGAGGCCACTCCCGATGGAGAATAATCTAGGGCTTTTCGGCAACCTTGGCGGCAAATTATTTTTATATTTTGGAGACTCTCAGTGATCGAGACAAACTAAAGTTTAGGAAGTCTCCGCGCTAGGGCCCTTTTTTTCTTGATCTTTCCATTTTTGTTAAGATATTTTTAGGTTCTACTTAATCTGCCCTGAGGATAATCAATGCATTTAGTTGGTTTTTAATTAAAGGAGCGCGTTCTATTGTTTACATTTTACATTTCTAATTAATTTTGGGAAATTTTTCTTTAATTAATTTATTATCTATCACTGACCGATGCTTTTAAATTTCAAAAACAAAAAGGGAACAAAGATTATTTTAACTTTTAATTAAATATTACATCAGATATTTTTAGAATTATTATTAAATGACATTTAAACAAAGCAATAAATACGAACTTTATAATCCAAAATAAATGATTAAAATTATACAAAATTATATAACTAAAAGAAATCTAAATTATATTATTTTATCCCTATTTATTGCGTTTAATTTGAGATCGAAATGTGTGCGTGTTTATGCTGAATTCTACATATATTTATACATTTTTAATATTGTTACACACACAATTCGATATCAAAAAGTTTAAAGGGCGGGATAGACAGAAAAAGGTGAAACTTAAGATTCGAATACGAATCTTACTTTTAAGCGTTAAGTCACTGATATAATTTGTTATATATTTAATAAATACTTAGTACATCTAGATATATATGTAAATCAATGAAAAGTTAAAATTGCATTTAATCAGTTTTGTATTTTTTAATATTTGTAGGATGTATTTATGAATTTGTTGATGTTATTTGAATATAAGATTGTAAAAAAAAAAAATGAAATTAATGAAATCAGAATCATTTTTATGACTTTACCGTTCTCATTTAATCAAATGAATTTGATAAAAATAATAAATAAATAGAAAATCATCATAATAATTATGCTACATTTATATCTATAAAAATTTAATAAAAACTGAAGTTGTGTTATTTTGATTTATAAAGGGCAGTAAAAGATAGGTTTAATATTATGATCAAGATGTTTTGAAATAAACTCGTTCCGATAACTGTCTGAATTTACCATTTTATTATATCTATAATCTTATTTACAATATATACTTATGATTCATTCTTGTAATAAATTATTTTTGCTATAATATGGTGCAACTATTTTATCATTTGTTAACTGTATAGAAAAATTATTCACAGATATTGTAATACATGAATACCTGCTCTTCTATACTCAAACCAACATGTTCTGTTAATTTTTCACTGTCATGAAACTGAATTGTTTGTATTTTCATTCGAAAAAAGAAAATTTTTTTGATAAATGTAGTAAATAAAAAATGAGTTTAAAGTGTTTGAACTCTAGATGGTAACAAGCAATTATCATATAACCTGAGAAAATAAGAATAAACTGATAAGTAAAAATTTGAATTAGCTCTTACATAACAATGAAAAAAACTAAAGAATTCTTTATTCTTATATCAAAACTTTCTAAAATAAAAAAAAAAAAAATTAACTCGCAAACATAAATAAAATGCATCAAAAACAAATCAATATTGCTATTTTCTTTTATTACTATGTTTTTAATAAATTTTTAATTAATGTGATAATGAATAATTCATTTATTTATTATTATTTCATTTATAGGAAAATAAAATATTTTTTTGATATAGCTAATCTATTTAAAAATTTTGTTTCCTAAGATCATTGTTACAACTCTGCATTACAATGCAGTATGATGTAATTTGTTCATTCATCTATATTATTCAATTTTAGTTTTTTTTTTAATTTTAAAATTTAAACAGAAATTTATTTAGGCAACTTATATATAGCATTCTGTATGATAGAATGACTAACTCATTTATTATTTATTTACACACACTCCAGAAATCATTTTATTTATCATCATAAAAGAAATATTCAGAAAATATACTCTTTAGCAACTTGTCACTGATATTTAGCATCTGCAAATAATTATTTATTTTATTGATGTATAACTGATTTTAAAACAGCCAAAACTCTCCATACAGTAGTGCCAGCCAGATTAATCAATGGATGCCAGAAGGCTTGTGCATAAAATCTCCATCTAGTGCCTACTCATTCAATATCCCCACACTAGTTTCTGGCTTGTGGCCTTCATCAGTGAGATCCTAAGATCTAAGTGCAGTGCTCTCAGATCCAAGGCTCCTTACTGACAAAGGCCACAAGCCAGAAACTAGTCTGGGGATATTGGATGAGTAGGCACTAGATGGGGATTTTATGCACAAGCCTTCTGGCATCCATTGATTACTCTGGTTGACACTGAGTGGCACTACTGTATGGAGAGTTTTTTCTGTTTTAATAAGTTATGTGCAAGCATAAGAAATGGTGATCATGTGATGTTTAGTGGTATAACTGATTTTTATTTATAGCTTAATTATTTGGCAAGAAAATATATAGTATCCTGAAAGAAACTTTATGTGATTAATATAACTAAATAGAAGTTATTGATAAATGAAGTACACAGATGCCAAACTAAAAAAATTATTAAAATGCATCAGATTAACAATCCTAATATTTTTATTTACAAAATTATTGGTAATTTCATTGCTATGTTTTTTTACTTAAAATGTATGACTGGGAAAATAATACTACAATAATTTTTTTTGTCATCTTATAGTTAGCTATATATGTTATAACATTTTAACATAATGTAATCTTTATTTCCCTATTGTATTTATACTGTATATTTTACCAAGATCAGTTTTAATTTGAAATTAGATATATGGTTCTAATGTCTTATGATTTATTCAATTGTCATATCATGTATTCAAAAATGCATTTTATCTGCTTTCATAAGTTATGAGTCACAAGAGAATATTTGTACCATCAGGTTTTCTTGAATTATTAAATTTAAAGAATCAAAAGCATTAGCAGGTCTATAGAATCTCAAAATTTATATATTCCTCAACCATGGTAATAGTTTTAGATGATTCATTTTGAATTTATATATTATCCATGAATCATGTTATATAAGTTTTGCATAGAATAAAACTTTTTAAATATGTATTACTATTTCTTCATAATGTATTTTAATAAAAAAATAATTTGGAATGAAACTTTTATATTGGGATTATTTAGTTATTAGGTTTACATTACATTTGTACTTGAATATTTACCTCATTGGTCATTTAAATTTTTAATTATATCATTTTTTATTAAATTTTTATATTTTACTTGTGTTTTTGTAGGAAGAGTCAATCCAGAGTTAAATGATCAATCTTTAGATTATAATGATAGTAAAACTTTAATAATTGTTCCTGTTACTGAAAGAGAAGAACCAAATGTATTAGATGTTGAGACTGGTAAGTATGAAGCAATATTTATCTGCATTGAAATTTTTAAAAAAATATGTGTTAAGTCATGATTTATTTAATTATTTAGCATATGGATTTTTTTTTTTTTGATATCATAGTGATTAACAAAACACATAAGGAAACCTGTAGAGATTCCAATCAGGAGATAGAATCATCAGTGACTTTATTAAATCCTTTAGTTTTACCACTGTAGCCATAGATTTGTTAATCATTAATTATGTAATACATAGTTTGTGTCTGTCCACATTGGAAGCAGATACGCACTACGATCATTATCGTTAATCTGTTAGTAGAACCCCAATTCCATCTAAGAAGATGAACTGGAAATAAAAATCATAAAAATTCCATTTTTTATGCTATAATACTTTAATTGTAGATTCTTACTTTGCATCTAAAAGGGGAATCTTGATTTAAGATGAGATTTAGGTTGTGAAACTGAATCTTGAGAAATTGGAAAATCTGATCTATTCAACTAAATTCTATCTATTTTCTATGAAGCAACTTCTCTTCTGATATGTAATGGAAGAATATGTGAAAGATCTAGAAGTCACTGTAAAAATCCACAAGTTTAGTATGAGAACTTTTTTTTAACAAAAGCCCAGTGTTTTTGCTAGTGCTAAAGAAGTTACCGTAAAGTATTTGTATCACAGTCTTAAATAGTTCTTGGTAGGTTTCCAAGAAAATTATTTTTAAATATTAAATTTTGATCTAATTTTAATTAAATGAGGAAAATAAGTTTGGCTACAATTCAAAGTTGCTCATAAGATAAATAGCATAAGGTAGGATTAAATTTCATTCCATTACTGCAAAAGATTATATTCAGATTATAATTTGATTCATAGCTTTTTAGATGAAAAATTGAGCATACTATCTTCAATAGATTAGGAATAAGACTCCAACCTCAGATTACAAGTTGATTCGCAGCTTTTTAAGTGAAAAATTGAGCATACTTCACTGGATTAGGAATAAGATCTCAATCTGAGATTACAAGTTGATTTGCAGCTTTTTGGCTGAAAAATTGAGCAAACTATCTTCAAGGGATTAGGAATAAGACCTCAATCTTTGGGGGGAAAATCCAATCTTATTAGATATTGTATTGAGAGACATTTCTATTTCAGGAAAGAATGTTGTTTTTGAGAAGTCAAGCAAAGTAACAGGTTGTATCTATAAATCATATGATACGGAGTGATTAATAGTATCGTAAATTAATTTTATTATATGCGGCAAACAATTCAGCAATGTCAGTAAAAAATATTATCATTTCTCATGGTGATATGCCTAAGTTCTCTTATAAGATATCAGTGAAGATTATTGTTTTCTCGTCATTGTTCAAAAAGGACTATTCGGATTAACTTTTGAGATCAACCATCACATCACTTTCTAAGTCTGTAACTGTTCAATAATTTTTTATTATGTTCTGCAAAGACTGATTAATATTTAAATCAGATAATTGTCAGTGCCATGATTGTTGCTTAATGCCACTTTCATATTTTTTGAAAGTAATATTTATTTGCCTAGATTGCTTGAAATAAGAGTATTATTATCTTGGAATTTCATAGAGTTGTCTGAAAATTATGTTTATACCATGGATAATTCAGTCCTTTACAATGATTAAGGGGTCTGGAGCTGGGATAAATTAATGCAGAGTAAAGACTGTCCAAAAAGACAGTCCCCTTCATGTCAGTTCCTCAATTAAGTTTGGGGGAAGGCAGTCTGATTGATAGTGTTCTTTTGGTATTTGCTAGGCATTTCTTTTCAGTAGTCTGGAAAAGTTTAAATAATGATTGTTTAACCTTGATATATTCGGCAGTTATTTATTGGCCAATTTTTGTGTTCAGGACACAATTGTTTCTATATGTAGTATTCACATAGGCAATCATCTATTTTGAATAGAGTTCAGTCATAAATTGGTCTATAGAACAGGACTGTTTAGAAAGTTCTACAATGATTTTTTAATATTTTTTTTATTTTGTAGTTAAAATTTTTCATATTAAAACAGAGGCAAAACTCTCCATATAGAGTGCAAGCCAGAGTAATCAATAGATGAGATTTGTGCATAAAATCCTTATCTAGTGCCTACTCATCCAGTAACAGCTTGTGTAAGCCTAGGAAATGGTGATCATGTGATTTTTTATATTTTCTCAATTACTTTTTGTAAGCATGCATTACCAAATAGATTTACCAGATTTTTCTCTTCGCTTTATTATGAACACAGTTGTCATTGATGAACCTGTCAATCTTGAAAAGCTAATGTTATTCAAGTCATTGGTGTTCAAGATGTTCATTTAGAATTTGAGTTACTAAGAGTACATATATAATTATTATTTAAATATGATGTCTTTGTTGACCACATTCTCAAATTTGGTTTCAAAGTCAGTGATTATTTGTAAAAAAGGATTTCTCCATGTACCTTCTATGAATTTTCTCCATATTCTAATACAGATCTTATTTTTGCCAGGTGAAATAAACTTTGCATCAGATATTTTTTACTTCCCACTTAGATTTTTACCTCTAAAGAAAAGCAATATTATATTGGTATTTATTTGCAGAAACTATAATATTAATATGATAGTTGTTTCCATTTATGTTCATCTCCGGTGTATGTATAACTTGCAAAATAAATATTTATTTAAAATTGTCCATAATAGTCATGTTGTATAAATCATAAATTTTAGAGCAGTTTATATAAAACGTGACTAAAGTTGACCAGGCTTTTTTTTTCTTAGCCATAATATATTTATTATTAAACTAATTTGCATTTCATTTAAAAAACTTTTCGATATCTCCTTTCCAGTGATTTCCTTTTTAATTATAATCAGTAAAGAAATGTATCTGTAATAAAAATAGATTATGTAATTCCTGAGACTGTCAATCTTTTTATCTCAACAAGCCTTTGATGTCATAAAAATCCAGAGATCTCCAGTGAAAGTGTTGATATTAAATACTTTTTAAATTATTTTATGAAAGATTTTTGAATAATAATAATTATGGTAATGTATAATAAAGTGTATTTTTAAAAGCATTTACATTTAATCAAGCAACGTGACATTTTTATATTAAACTAAAACTTTATTCTTAATATGTAGAGGCATGATGTTTTTTATTAGACCATTTGCATTGTACTCATGATTTGTAAATTTAATCTTAAGTTTCCTTTTTTATCAAGTTAAACATTTTTCACTGCTCAGTTATTAAAAGTATGTTGAGTTAATTTTGTACAAATGTACGTAAAACTTACTAGGATTTTCTTTTTATCATAAAAGTAATTAATCAAAATATTTGTTGAACTAAATATTAATAAAGTTGTTTTACAAACAATTTTATATATCCAATATAAATTTTAATTGAAATATATTGTAGAAAGTACAAGTACTATGTTTTTTTAATAATAATTGAAAGAAATTTAAAATATAAACAGGACCCTACAAGTCAAACTTGAGAACGATGACAGAACAATAACAAAAAAAAATATCTAAGTAGCAGCAATGGTATACACGATGCACATTATAAGCAGAAGCATCAAAATTTAGTAAATTGTTTCATTTTTTTAAAGTTAGTATTTTCCTCTTTTTAACCGGCATTGACTACAACATGGTTTTGTTACATTAATGATAAAAATGGTATCATACCATTCCTAAGAAGAGTATTTGTTTTATATAAACATTTCAAATTTCTTTTTTTTTTTACTAATATAAGCATTATTTATAATACATATTAAAATATTTGAATAAAATATTTAAAAAATATCGCCGTAAAATCATAAAATTTAAGAATTTTTTTTTTTTGTTTAACTGTATTCAACTGACTGCTTTCTTATAATCAATTATTATAATTAAATAAATTTGCTTTTTATTGTTGTTGCCATTAATTACAGTAATTTTTATAATGTTTCTTTTAAAAAGTTGAGTAAAAAAAAGTGATCATTGGAAAAAAATTTCCAAAATTATTTGGACTATAAACAGTATGAGATACTATTAAATCAGAAAGAGAGGTGGCATACAGCTTATACTGCATGAGATAATTCAAAATTTGATTTTTTTCAAACTAGAGATGAACTTAGAAACATACGGAGATAAACACCTGTTCAATTTAAAAAATAATGTGAAATTAAGGGCACTTGAAAATTGATAGTGATATCCCACATCACTTGTCACCATTAAAGGTTAAATCTTATTTTTATCAGAAATTTTTTTTTTTTCAATAACTATTAGCAAAATTATAATTTTTTATTTTCTTTAGAATATTAAAATTTTTCAAAAAATAGACCACCTCAATCACTTAACAGTCTCCTAATTCTCTTAATCTCCTTAAAGTCAGATGGTACCAATCCTATATTCAGTACAATATTAATCCCTTAGACAACTCTTCACTATATGGTAAAACAAGCTTTCTAATCTAGTGCCATTTGTAGCAAACTTATGTAATCAGTGATGCCATATAATTGTGCATTTAAATCCCCAAACTAGTTTCTGGTCTTCACTTTTATTACTGAGGCTTAGCTGAAAAATGACGTTAGATATCTAGCGACTTCTAATTCCATTTTATTATTCAAGCTGTAAGTCTAAATTGAAAACACCATAAGCTTTTGAATCCAAATCAACCTGTTTGAATAGTTAGTTATATTGATCTGATTCCAATATGATAATTATTTATTTTAGAAACCCACTGTTGTTTTTTTGTTTTTTTATGGCTAGGAATGTTAATAAACCTACATAGTATATTATTTAATTCCTTGATATATATACAATTTATTATAAAGCTCTATTCCAGTGTTTCCCACCATAACTGTTAATAATCAATGAATTATTAAATCAATTTTTGGTTTTCTTATAGATGCTTAGGATTCAAAGATGAGAGTAATGAAAGTCAGAACATAGCTACCAACTTTAACTCCATTTTAGTTTTAGTTTGAATAGTAAAAGTGAAGTTAAAATGATTTTATATCTAATATTATTAATTCTATTTTGAATTCCAACCTCATTATTCATTATTAAAGGTAAAAACTAGGAACCATTCTTGGAATGAGGATTTAAATGGAATACTATCTGGTAGTCACTAGAAAGCTGTCGTTGTTTTTGTATTATATTGTGAATGCTAAGGGATTAATATTTCTGACCACGGAATAAAGCTATTCATAATTAATAAAGAACAATATATTAAAATATTTAGTTACTGGTCTGAAGTCAGATCTACATAATTGTTCAGTTTAAATTGGTTTGTGTTCAAAGTCTTAGGCTTATTTGAATTTCAGGATTTTAATTTGAGTTGTAAAATGGATTTAAGAATGATTGTTAGATGCTCAGCATCATTGCTTTTACATTTGAATTCTCAGTCTTAATGATAGGGGAAAAATCCAGAAATCACTCTGCAAATAGGGATTTAAATGCAATACTATTTAATAATCCATGATTACTCGAGCTCATTGTAGATGGCAGTAGAGTGGAGATATGCTCTTCTCTCACAAATTTACTTATAATGATTATCTTTATATTATAGTCCTCTTCATTTCCTCCTCTTATTAATTATATATATGATCGTATTAAAAAACAGCATAAATTTGTTTATTGCTACTGTTTAAATAAAAGTGTAGAGAATATATTATATGGGGGAAAACTGGATAGATAAATTGGTTAGGAAAACCATATTAATAACATGGAAAACAAATATGATTAAATGAAATAGTTACCATAAAAATTAAAAATTATATAAAATATGAAAGTATTTGGGTGATATCACTAAAAGGAATTTATGGTTATTTGGAACATGATTAGGAGCTTTAGATATCAGAAAAAGAAAAGCAAAGATTTAGATTGTAGATGTAGTTTATGTAGAGATAGGATAGAGAATATTAATCAAGATAAATTGTATAGGCAAAAAGAGAAAATTAAACTTAAATAAGGTAGAGATTTTATCATTTTTTTTATTTAAATCTTTATAATGAAATTGGGAAATATGAAGATAGAATAATGATATTAAAGAACAGTTTTTATTAAAATGGGATAGGGGAGGGGAAAGGAATGAGCAAAAGCTGGAAAAATAATTAGATGAGTAAAAACTAGGCATGTTTACTGTGGTATATTTTCAAAGGGAGGATGTTCTTAATTGGCTAACAAGGTCTCTAAGCATCTAGCTATGATTTCATTCAAGGAGAAATATTTTTACATCAGATGATGAGGTTATAAGAAGAGAACTTGAAAATATTTCTAAATGGAAGGAAAACTAGTAGTATGAAAGAATTTGGTTTCCTTATTTTTATTTCAATTGATTTAAAATTATACTGTATATAATAATTGTACGCCTTTTCAATTCTTATTTAACAATATTTTATTATTATCTATATTTAAATTAAATATTGAAATATTTCATTTGTATAAATAAATCATTAAAATTCCTTGATTTTAAAAGTTTAGTGTAAAATTAATTTAATTTATGACTAAATAGAAGATATAAAATTATTTTTATGAGATGCTCCCATGATGACTGATTGCAAACATATGAATGTTATTTTGCTTATTCATAGCAAAGTATATAAAAGTGCTTTTTCCCACTCAGTCTGAAGTGATTTATTATTATTATTATGACTAATAATGAACCTTTCCCAATATTATTGTACAATTTATATCTAGCATAGAGAAAAAGTAAACAATACAAATAGAAGGAACTTTGAAAAAAAAATACATTCTTTTTATGAATGATTTTAGGGAAATTGAAAGAGAATTGCAATATCTATGGTATCCCAGATTTATGAAATCCATATCAGTTTTTATAATCAATTTTGAGGGTGAAAGTACAACAACATCCCCTTTCTTCCACGATATTTCTGAAATACGGTAATGGAAAAAATTTTCTGCATTTGCATATAATTAAAAATATACAGTTGTACCACTTAATGTAAGTTTTAATAACTAATGGTTAATAAATTCCTATCCAGTGCTTTCCTATCCAATATGTCAGTGGTGGTGAACCTTTTTACGTGTATGTGCCAAAAATTTCCAAAAAATATTTATTGAATAATTGGTATGCCATACAATTATTAAATCAAAATATAAACTATTCTGGTTTTTTAAAAGTTTATAAAACAAAATAATAATAGCAATAATAATTAAACAAAATTTCTAAATAAGCTAAATACAAGTGAATGATATTTATTTAAAAGATCACAAGTTGAATAAAATGTAACAGTAAATAAAACAAAATTTTGGAGATGAACATAAAAAATCAACATAAATAGATATTACTTAATGGGATTCTTGTTGTTGAACATTGGATGCCAAATGTTTTACATCTTATTCATATTTTGTCACTTTTAATAATGTACACACGGAACTAGATTCATCTGTCATTCTATTTCTCAAACTGTCTTTAATTAAATTCTTTCTGAAAACAGTGATTCACATGCATATGTAGAGGAGAAAATTGATAATATAGCGGTTACTAGTTTTTTAAACAATTAAATGTGTCAGGAATATTTGTTCCTCTTCCGCATTTCTTTTACATACGTCCAATAATTGATCATTTTCCATTGTTTCTAACTCATTCCTCAAATCAACAAATTTCTGTTTCTATATAGACCTGGATTAAAAATCGACTGATTGTATTTCCATATCTTCCACATTAAGCCACTCAAAATTTTCTAACTTGAGACTATCCATTGATATTATGTCTGGGTATAAAATAAATTTTGATGTTTCTGAAAATTGTCTGAACTATGTAAATCTTTAAAAAAATTGTCAATTATCGATTGAATAACAGCACAAAAGTCACGTCAATTTTACTTGATCTGGTTCTCATGAGATTCTAAATCAGTTGAGAACATTTTTAGGTTTAGAAAATATTTGGTGTAAGAAATAACATTACAGTTTAAAATTTGTAATTTAACTTCAAATGCTTTGATTAAATCAAAAATGACAACAATTGTCTTATTATAACTTGCAATTTCACATTTAATTCATTTAGATGTGAACACATATCAGTAAAAAAACATTACTTTTGAAAGCCATCCATTAATTCATTATATTTTCGATGATTTTTTCATTACGTAAAAACAATCTAATTTCATCTAAACACTCAACGAATCTTTGAAGAACTTTTCCTCGATTTAACCATTGGATGTTGTTCATAAGTAAATCATTGTATACTGAGTTGCCTCACATAATGTGTAAATATAAAATTGACTAACTTAGTCACAACATTCATAACATCATCCAGTGGCTTAAAGCTGGCCGTAGTGCATAAAATCTGCTGATGTATAATGCAATAAAAACCCAAAATTGAATATCCAATATGGTTGGTAAATAAACTGAGAAAACTATTTTCTTTTCCAGTCATAAGCAACATCTATTTCTGCTTCAGCAAGAACATTTGAAACTTTGTTGCAAATATTTATTCCTTTTGTTGTTGTTACTAATGAGGTTAAACCGATCAATTCTTCTTTGATATTATTCCCAACACAATAGCAAATAAAAATAGTCAAACGAATGATCCATTTATGTCTGTACTTTCATCAAGGCAGAGAGAAATTAAACTAGATTTTATATCTCTTTTTTGTTGGTAAGTTATGTTGTTATCCATTTGCAGGATTCTTTTTTTAACTGGATTTCTAGTCAATGGTAAATCTTTTATTCTCTGAATAATTTTTGCTTTGTTTTCAAAATCTTCAAAAAGAACTGGTGCATATTTTATCCAAGCTTCTTTCATATATTCTCTATCATTAAAAGGCTTCCATGTTTGGCAATTACATTTGAAATTAAAAAAAATAGCAGCAGTTATATTTGAATGATTTTCAATAAGTTTCATTATAGATATTGATTGAATATTTATATTTTTAAATGCTTGGGCAATATATTCTTTTTGTTCATCTTTACTTTTTTCACAGAGCAATTTATGATTGGTTTCATAATGCCATTTTACCGATGATGTTCTCAATATAACTATTCTACAACGTAAACACATACTGCCCTGGTGCCTTTGTTAATTATTCCATATTCATCAGTCCACCAATTTTGAAATTCTCTACTGCTTGACAATTTTTGTTTTTTATTTTCATTAATCATATTAATATAATTGTAACAAATTTATTTAAAAGTAAATTTAAATGAGCTTTAATAATTATATAAATCAAAGATTTATTATATTTTAAAATATATTATTATTCTTACATTTCACTTTTACATCAAAACTTCAAACAAAAAAAAAACATCATTTGATGGAGTTGATTACGCATTTCGTTCCTTTGTTCGCGATTTTGATTACATTAAAAAATGAATGGTGTCAATACATTTAGATGAAAAAAGATTGGGACAGAAAACCATTTGATTACTTTTACTTTAGATTTGAAAAAATTTACTTCAAAGAGTTACAACATATTTTACTGAGTTTACTTTCTAGTTTTATTGGAATCATTTGACATGTTTATAGAATATGATACCACAGTATACCGGTATTATATTATTTGACTTAAAATATCATAATTTATTGCTTCTAATCAAAGTTCAATTGTAATATTATATTTATTTATTTTCCCTTTAGTTTACAGTAAATTTTTATTAGTACAGACTTTAGCAAGAAAAAAATATTGAATAATTTAAAGCATAGAAAATTATATATAGTTAGTTCACGTCAGTAAAAAATTTGAATGTGCCATCTCTGGCACACATGCCATAGGTTCGCCATCACTGCAGTATGTGATGGAATCATGTGAAAGCCAATATTATCACACTATATTAAGAACTTAAGGGCATTAGATATGGACTATATTATTCTGGCATTCAACAATGTTCTTTGCTATCTTTAACTAAATTAAAGTGTGGAACTAATGCTGTATATTTTCAATGATATGTGACTGGGAACATTCTTTGATTGGCAAAGCTATTATTAAGAATCATTATGATAAAGAAACAAGAAAAGTCTTTTGAAATGAATAGCTTCATAAGATATCACTTGCTCTTTAATACAACTTGCATTCAAATGTCATTCAAATTGATTTTCATGCAAGATAAAATTACAGCTTTGTACCTAGTATTTTTTAGTTGAGGTGGGAGAGAATGCAGTATTTTTAAAATAAAAAACCATATCTTATATGAAGAGGAGGAGGGACAAGAACAAGTTCTTATCTTGAGTAAAATAAGAGTAAATGATAGCTATTGGTATGATATCCATATAGCCTGTTATGGAAATGAAGTAATTAAGAACTTATAGTGGTAGTCACCAATTAAATGAAACTTTTGACATCATTAACTAATGTAAATTAACATGTAAAATATATTTTTGTTGGAGTTGATGTTTAAGCAACTTGATTATGAAAGCCATTTATAAGATATTTGCAAAACTCTCCATACAGTAGTGCCACTCAGCGCAAGCCAGAGTAATCAATGGATGCAGGAAGGTTTGTGCATTCAATCCCTATCTAATGCCTACTAATCCAATATCTCCAGACTAGCTTCTAGATTAGGGTTTTCATCAATGAGGAGTCATGGATCTGAGAACACTGCAACTAGATCTTAGGATCTTATGCAACCCTCCAGCAGCCACCTTTTATTTTTTTTAGATAACTATAAAGCTTTGAGTGCAAAATGAAAACAATACTGTTTTCAAGCTAAGCTCATTAGCTTGTATAGATCTGAACTCAGTTCAGCATACATACTTTTTGGTGTCTTTGGTTCTTTAAAAACCTCAGTCACCACAATCCTATTGATTAGGATTGGCACTTTAGTAATCAATGCTCAGTTCCTGACTTGGATCTATTAATAATATTACAATCCTGAAATATTTAATTTTTCATAGTCAATACGTTACCTTCCTGTTTACCATTTATATACAGTTTTTTTCTTTTTTGTAAACTTCATAAGTCAATGAATGTCCTTTCTTATTTCTGCTACTATAACTAAATTTATCCCTAGTACTTTCAATTGTTTTCCAATTCTAGCCTTAAAGTTTAACATAACAATTTTAAAATGTTGTATTGATTTGATTAAAACCATTTGTACATCTTAAATAAAATCTACTTTTTCATCCCAGTGAAAATTTGTTGGAGCCTAAATCAGAATTATCTGTATTTGTTATCTTTCATTAAGAATCATTCTTGTATTCATTATCAGTCTCCACAATGTGGTTCTTTCATTTTTTATTTATAATGAATCCCACTCCACTTATACTTCTAATATTTATAACTTTGTAATAAAGTGCATTTACTTTTTAAATTGTTACTTCACTTTTTCTTGTAACCTGTTATTTTAGATAATTAAATAAAAAGTCATTATCGAATGGCAAAATGACAGCCTAGTTTCGCAATCAGGAGATTTTAAGTACTCTTGCTTATGGCTATCAAATAGTGATCTAAGCTGATGACTTTGCAACCTCCTGAGAATAAGGATTGTAATTTAATTTTGTCATGATAGTAAATATCTAAAAAAAAAAAACACTCATTCACACTTACAATCAACCAACCATTGAGAAAATTCAGCTAATGTTTTAGTTAAGAACTATCAAGCAAGTGAGGAAAAAGAAACTGATATTTATTGGTTTAAACTCAGAAGTTAGCCCATACTGGCTGATATGTGTTGTTGATCAGCACATCCATATTTATTTATCATATGAATAATCATATAATAATAACAGCTGAATTGACAAAAATGTTTGAGAATATTATGGAATTTTTTCTGTGCGGTTTCTTTAAGTTCTTAAAGAAAAAAATCAAGTGATCTTCTTTCAGTTGATATCAAACCTATCTGCAATCATTATTTATATATTACTATTGTTCTGATTTTGTTTGCTCTTTAATATAATGTTTATATTCAAAACTTATTCCATATATGCATCTGAATATAAATGAAGTAATTTTATACTTAAATGTATAAATAATCAATACATATTTTATACAGTATATATATATGCATGTGTATTAATATTATAATTCGATGTTTGCATTTCTTCAAAACAATATATGTAATTATATAATTGAATATTTATAAATACAATAATCAAACTATGAGGATAGTCGAAAGCGCTCCTAAGTCAATAAAATTTTAAAAATATATCTGATTACTGTATTTATAAATATTCAATTATATAATTATGCATGTGTATATATATATACAATGATGCATTTTTGTTTTTCTAAAGCTGATAATAGTAATTTAAGTATGGTTGAAACAAGTCTTCCAATCCCAAATCAAAAAATAGATCCTCAACCCTGGTGTCCACCAATTCCACCCATTTCCTCCATGGATCCTAATTTTGGAATTTTTGCAACAGATCCATCTGTAATGAGAATGATGCCTGTTGGATTTAATCAGGTTAGATTTTTTATTTTGTATTCATTGCTTGTGTGAGTATATATGTGCATATATATATATGATATAAACAACCAACTATCTGCTCTAATGCCATCTGTATTAAGTAATCATTGTTTAAATTTCCACCAGTTTCTGGATGATTTTGCTTATACTAATGAGGACTTGAGATCCAATGTTGGAACATTGTACTATGTATCTAATAACCCATTTTTAACACTATCTACTATCAAGTTAAAAGGTCATTCTAAGCCAGTCTGTTTTTATAGTTAACATACATAAGCCTTAAGAAAAACGAGATTATTAAAATATATAATTACTGACTCGCAGTAAGATGTCTGTAATTATACTAGCAGATTAGCTTGGGTTCAAAACTTTGAAGTTTGTGATTACAAATTTTTGGTTTGATAGTAGATGAAGAATTAAAGATGTTTTTCAATTGCATATCAGTCTTGTTTTCAGTTTTGAATCCCAAATCTTCATTAACGCAAAATCCAGAAATTGTCTAGAAAGGAGATGTAAACCCACCACAATCAATATTGACCCAACTTTATCACAAATAGGCTAGAGCTGAGTACTACTCTGTTTTATAACATTTTGTGCAAATTAAAGAATTGAGTGATATTTTATATACCTAAAACAGTCTTTAAATAACCTACTTCAGGCAAAGACTTCTCCTATGTCTCTCATAGGAAACAGATGAGACGACATTATACTCCCAGCTTGACAATTGCTAGAAAGTGAAATTTGAAAGAGTTTCTATCTTTATTTTATTCTTTATTTAACAAAAACAGGGTAACTATTTATCAATTAATTTTAAATGGTTAGGAGTCGGTTATTTGAATTAAAAAATGTTAAACCTGATTAGAAAAAGTTTCAAGCTTTACTCTCCTAGATTTGAAACCAAGATCAGGGAAGTGGTACATGGATGCACTTTATTTCATTATAAGGTTAATGTCTGTTTATATGTATATTTAAGGTATCTTAAAAATTCTTGTTCAGATTTGAATTTTTGATATATTAAGATCAGTAAATGAAAAAAGTATGCATTTTAAAACTGTGTACATTTTATTCTTAATCTCCAAAATAAATTTCATTATTCAAATTGATTTTTGATTTTATGAATTGCTATTCGATAAATATAAATGACTGTTGTGATGTGTTTTCAAAAGAAAAAATGCAATAGCATTAAATATGAAAAAGTAAGTTACCAAAGAAGAAATCTATTAGTTTCTCTACTTATAAATTTTACAATCTAATAGTGGTAAGTTATATGCATTTTGAAACATCTGCACTTAAATGTATAATTTTTTATTTCCTTTTTTATTTTGAATGCAATAGTGTTTTCAATAATTTCTCTTTGTGTGAAGCAGTATTAGTATTACTTTTAATTTATTAATAAATCTTCAGCAATTAAGCTTTGAATATATTACTTGTTGAAATTATTAAATTATAAAACTGCAAAAAAACTATTGGACCCTCTATATATACACTATACATATATACACTCACGCACACATGGATTTTATGAAGTAAATACTATATTACGTGTGTGTGTCACTGTATATGGATCAGTGCATCAATCACAGTTTGTTCTATTACTTTCGATACTCGAGAGGTCAGCGACAGCTGCTTTCCAAGCAGTTGTCCTGGGTTAGCGGGTTCGCTTCCTGGCTGATGCTATGACACATGAGAAAAAAAAATCATTTGATTATTTATTTAATGAAACTTTTTCTAAGTGTACAACACAAATAAGCCAATCACCTTTTGTATAAGATATATTTGATATTCTTGATGCAAACTCTTTCAAAATAGCTAAGATACACACTTATTCTGTGATATAGTTATCCATGTTTGAAAAATATTATTTTATAAAAATATGTTTATGAAAAAATGGAATAATAAGGTCTGTAATCTTTTGAATTACTACAAGATAAATATATAATTTTTATATTCCGCAAATGGATAATGATTATTTTCTTATAAATAGACTTTATGAATATTTAAAGACTACATTTCTGTTCTCTACCATCTTAGAAATAACTTTTTTATTTAATTGCAAAAAAGAAAGTATTTAAAATTCTTTTTAGAAGTAATTTAGATCATCAAAATAAAATCCTAAAAAATAATAACCCATTTATTTTTACCACGTGTGCAGAACTAGTAATATCAGATTTTACCTATAATGTTCTAGATTAGTGTTTCTCAACCTTTGGGTCACGACCCAATATTGGATCGCGTTAAATTTTTAATGGGTAATGAATATGCACCAAGAAATAAAAATATAAATATCTGATAGCAAAAATCTTTTTACATTTTAAGAAAATATTAGTATTAATAAAAAAAATTAGTAAATAATCATACCTATGCTTTGTGTAGTTTTCTCAAATTCAATTGTAAATTTGAACTTAAATAATTATAATGTTAAATTTCGCGATTATTTTCAAAATGTAATTGTTCAAAAAATTGCCACTAAAATTAATGCAGCCAAAGCTTCAACCTGCGCAAGTATTGGAATTCAGTAGAAATATTCTCAGTTCACAGTGTATAGTTTGAACTAGTGTGTAGTTGTTAAAACAGAAAAAAAAAAATTTGTATGTATTACTGTTACACCGTCTTTCTAAATCATTATGTTAAGTTAGTAATTGAATTTTATATTTTGTTAAAAGGTACGTATATTTGTAATTTACAAATAATACTTATATTTCGTTGTATGTGATTAATACATATATTGTACTGAAAGTGTTTAATATTTTCAATTTATGTCATCTTTTGTATTTTTTTCAGCCTTGTTTAATAATGAATAAACAAAGTAAAATATTCAAGAAATTTCTCAACAATCCAATTCAGATGCTGAAAATGTAGAACTGCTTACTACGTCGAGTGAACCAGTAGTGAAAAAATGAAAATTGATGCACACTTTTGTTTATAATTATGGTTTCATTTTTATAAAAGAAAATGGAATAGAGCTACCACAATGTGTTGTCTATGGATCTACTTTGGCTAATTCTTCATTTAAAATGACAAACTATTAAGGCATTTGGAAACAAACCATAGTCAATATAAAGATAAATCTGTTAATTTTTTTTTTAAGAAAATAAGATGAATTTAAAACAAATAGATCTAATTTAACAAAATTTGTTTCTGCAGATAAAAAAATCTTTTAAAATGTTCATATTTGGCAACCTATCACATTACTAAATGCAAAAAAGCATATACAATAGGGGAAATGTTACTAAAGCCATGCATTAAAGATATTTGCAAAGAATTATTTGGCCACGAATTTGAATCAAAAATAAACAGCATTCCCTTATCAAATGACACCATAAGTCAGTGAGTAATTAATTTGGCTGATGATGTTGAATCTCAATTAATAGAAAATACAAAAAAATCCAAGTATTATTCAATTCAATTAGATGAATCTTCAGATGCTTCTAACGATGCAACAATATTAATTTATATAAGATATATTGATCTTACATGTAAAGATATTCAGGAAGAATTCCTATGCAGTTTAAAATTAGAATCTTCAACAACATCAGAAGAAATTTTAAAGATAATGAAATTGTATTTCCAAACAAAAAACATTTCTTGGGAAAGATGCGTAGGAATTTGTACTGATGGGTCTGTGGCAATGACAGGAAATCTTAGGGGTTTAGTAACACGCATAAAGGAAATTTCTCATCCAGATTTAATAATAACCCATTGTTTTCTTCATTGGTAACAATTGGCTACCAAATATATGTGTGCAGATTTGCATGATATTTTAAGTCAGTATGTACAAACAGTGAACTAAATTCGAAAAAGTGCACTAAACATACGTCTATTTCGATTAATGTGTGATGAAATTGGGTTCCGCTCATAAAAATTTATTATTACATTTGCACATAAGATGTGGCTTTCAAGAGGGAGTATTCTGTGTAGATTATTTGAACTTCATGTGGAAATTGAAATATTTCTTAATGATCAGAAGCCAACAGTATTCAGTGAATATTTTAAAAGTAATGTGTGGCTTTCCAAAGTTGCCTATTTAGCTGACATATTTTCATTAATAAACGATTTAACTTTATCGTTACAAGGGTGTCACACAAATATTTTTATTTGTTACAATAAAATGGAAGCATTTATTAAAAAAAATTGAACTCTGGTTTAATAGAGTTAGAAACAATTATTTTGACATGTTTCCTTTGTTTTCACAAATGGTTGACGATAAAATGATAACGCATGATGAAATTTCAGGTATAAGTAAAATCATTCAGAATCACTTACTAAAATTAAAAGAAAAGTTTTTTCAATACTTACCACCTACAGAAGATATTCATTTCAAAAATATGTGGATCTTAAATCCTTTCCAACAACACCATTCACATAACTTAAATTTATCAGAAGAAAAATTAATAGAATTATCAGCGGACAAAAGTTTAGAATGAAAGCTTAAAGAAAACCAGAAGCATTTGCCTAAATTTTGTTTAGAAGTTCAGGATGAATATCCAATCCTTAGTGAAAAGGCTATAAAATTGTTACTTCCATTTGCAACAACTTATTTGGCTGAAAGTGGATTTTCAACAATGATTGTTATGATAAATAAGTTTAGAAACTGACTTGATGTTAGTTCAACAATGACATTAGCTTTAACTAATTGCATTGGAGCAAGAATTGATAAATTAATTGAAAAGAAGTGACAACAACAAAGCCATTAAATAATTATTTTGCATTATATGTTCAAAATTTAGATATGTTTGTAATAAATATAATTAAAATTAATAAATTAATTTATATTTTAATAGCAAATTTTATTTAAATATGTTACTGCTGCAGTTTTACAAATTTTTTACAGTAACTTCAAACAATACTGAAATCGAACTGATATGTTAAAGTAGACTAATTTTTTAATTTTTCACATGTAACTTAAATAAAATTCTGTATAATTTATTTTTGTAATTTTTTCTTGTATTTTGTATATAAATAAATCCTTATTTGAAAAGAAAACACTTATTTTTTGATAATTAACAAAATGTGTTAAGCGTTTAAATTAAAAATATGTAGTTTAACTTTAACTCAACTTTTAACTTACAAATTATTTGTTCATTATAAATATTATCAAATTGATCCGAATATATACAATACAGTGCTGATCTGATATCTCTTATTTTATATTATAATTTATGTAATAAATATTTGGGTCGCAGAACTCTTTCAATGAAGTCTATTGGGTGATGTGGCAAAAAGGTTGAGAAACGCTGTTCTAGATAATGCTACTAAATAAATATATATATACTTACATACATATATGTATGCATGCATTTTCATTATGTGTAAATATAGGTTGTTGTTTTTTTTTATGCGTGGGGATTTATTGTAATTCTGATATTTGGATTGATTCTCACTTGTCATTTAGTTGACAATGCCATATCCAAAATTCCAGTTTAAATTCTGTCCATGCTTCTTCATCAATAAGAAGGATTTGATTTGCACATAAACATTCGTCATCTTTATTTGTTTTATATTATCAAAGCAGCATCAAATCAATATTATTAAAACAAATAGTTGATGTTATAATGTCAATTCTATTTAATTATGCAAACAGGTTAATCTGGGTTCAAAACATTAATATATTTGAATATCAGGATATTAGTTTGAGTTATATAAAAGAAATAAAGTGACTGCTGATATATCAGTATGAATCCAAAGTTTCATTTTGATTAAGTCTAGTAATGCTAAATTCATCTGGAAATTTGAATGTAGTATTTATTATTTACCAAAATTTACAATGAATTACTATTTCTAATGCAGATGTTGGAAAAAATCAGAAGTCCTGATGATTACTACTTTTTAATGCAAATATTGAAAGCAAACATAGAAAGTCATGTAAGGTTTGCAGTAGCGTAAATAGAATGATTTATCATCCCTAATGCAAATGTAGAAAGGAATTAGAAAAAGTCATGTGATACTTACAAAAGTTGGTTTTGTTGTAAATAGAATGAATTACTGCTCCTAAGTAGTCAGAAAAAGTCATGTGATGCTTATATTAGATGGCTCTGCAATAGAGGAAATTAAAGTGAATTACTGCTTCTAATGCATATTGTGAAAATAAGCCAAAAAAATCATGTGATGCTTACAACAGATAGCTCTGCAGTAGAATGAATAAAGTGAATTCTTGTTTCTAGTGCATATTGAAACTAAAATGAGATCATATAATGCTTATAATGGGTAGTACTGCAATAGAGTAAATAAAATGAATTACTTCTTAATATAGGTGCTGAAAGTAAGATGAGAAAGTTCTATTTATATTTTTTTTGGTATATATATATATATATGTCATATTATTATTACTACTTGCGGGATGTTCCGTGTAGTGAAAAAGCTAAATGCTGATGTTTCAGTACAATATCAAGTACCTTCCTCAGAGCGTGCTCTTTCTCAAATCATAAGAATGCGTGTGAGATTTAAAATTGTTTTTATCGTTTTCTTTCTCCTCATATTTAAATTCTATTGGTTGAGAAGTTTTAAAATTTATTTTCTCTTCCAATAGCTTAAACTTCTCAACCAATAGAATTTAAATATGAGGAGAAAGAAAATGATAAAAACGATTTTAAATCTCACACGCATTCTTATGATTTTAGAAAGAGGACGCTCTGAGGAAGGTACTTGATATTGTACTGAAATGGCAGCATTTAGCTTTTTCACTACACGGAATATCCCGCAAATAGTAATAATAATATGACATCTTTTATCCGTGAAAATATTAGAATTAATATATATATATTTATACATACAGTTTGGTTTCCTGTCTGATCCAAGTATGAGTAACTTCATGTCTCCTCCACCATCAATGGTGCTTCCACCCCAAAAAGGGATTATTCATTGTAAAGGCTGTACATTATTTCCACCTACTCCAAGTAAGTAAGCTTTAATGGTTTTTATTTTATTTTAATCCAATTCTGATGTTTTTCTAATAAGCATAAGTAGATTTTTAAACTTTTTAGATTAAAATTCACAATAAGAAATCATGACCATAAGTGTATGTATGTCTTGTGAATTTATTCAGTGTGCCGAATAACAATATGACTATTAATTGTTTTCTATCCAAGCTGCCTGCAGTAACATCTCTGAATAGAAATGCATGTGCTCCATAATGACATAGTTTAGTTTTTTATCACAAACATTTTAAAGCATTAGCATGTTTGAATCAATTAAGACATGAAATGTAACTATATTTCATACATTATTCACAATAATGCTCTAACATTGATTTTTGTTTTAAATTGGATAAAATTGCTAATGAAACATTTGAAATGATTCAAACTGTATATAGCAGTAAAGCTATGAGTGCATAATATTTAGCATCAAAGACAATCTATGAAAGTAAGGAAATCGTCTGTCACATTTTATGTTGTAATTCATGATTGAGACAAGTTAACATGGTAAAATTTTAGCTAAATTATGTCATATGTAACACATGGTACTGCATGCAGTTTGAAAAAAGAACTAATCGCTGACAGCCTACTGCAAGACAATCATCTTCACAAAGATTTGTTGTTTTTTTTTATAATTTAGCAAGCGTATTTGTTTGATCTTTCCTCCTTAAAATAATTATAATGCTGAGAATATATTTTTTTTATCTCTGTATCCAGACAAAAAGATTGCTCTAATTCTTTGATTATATATTTTTTTTTTTTGCTATTTACCTAGACCATCTTCATTTAAATTCTTTAATTTTTTTGTAAACTATGACAACTTGGATACAATAATAATACTTCTTTTTACATGGTGAAACAGTATAATTATTGTATTTAAGCTATTAATATTTTATAATATTAATTATTAATATCATTCATATACTTATAAAAAATATTCGGAAAATTAATGTTAAATTTCTAACATTTAAACCTTTCATGCTATGAAAATCTATTTAAGATCAGTAGTTTTATTTGATTGTAAAAATATTACCAAGTTGTTATAATTTTAATCTTTACATAAATATTATTGACCATATATATTTCAAATAAATATTATTACTATTTTGTCTTGCAATGTTTGTTTTTAATTGGTACTTTGCTTCAGTATATCATAGCTGAAAAATTATTCATAAAAAATATCCAAATAATTTATTTCTAACATTAAAATCTATAATCCTGTGTCAGTCTTCTATTTAAAGCCTGTCACTTTTATGGATGATCTGATTTATAATTCTTCTAAAACCTTGGTTGTTAAACTAAAGGCAAATTTACTTTTGGCGTAAAGTATTTCAGATAGATACTATTACCAGATGATATTTCAACTTGTGATGCCTGTTTTTAATTGGTGCTTTGTTTCATTACATCATAGCTGAAATTATAGAGAAAATTATTTACAAGAAATATATATATATTAATTAAAAAGAAAGGATTTCACCTTTTTAACATATGCGCCTTACTGATTTTTATCATAACTCAACAATGCTGTATTGAGTACAGAGGAAACTCAAACACAAGATAGAAATTTTAAAAGATAAGAGTGGTCGTCTTATATTTAACCTAAATTCTTATTTATATAGGCCAATCTGAAGTGTCTTGATTTGAGAGAATGAAGATGTTACTCTGTTCACTTTTATATCCATTTGTTTCTTACATACATTAACATTCACAAAATCTTTCACTTTACTACATGTTAATATTACGAATGAATAGAAATTATGTAACGTTCAAATTTATTTATTAAGCTCATAGATCATACAAATTAAAGAGAAATGATTTCACCTTTTTAACATATGTGCCTTATTGATTTTTATAATAGCTCAACGATGCTGTGTTTAGTATAGAGGAAACTCTCAAACCCAAACACAAAATAGAGACTATAAAGATAAGAATGGCCATCTTATCTTTAATCTAAATTGTAATTTATATAGGCCAATCTGAAGTGTCTTGGTTTGTGAGAGTGACGCTGTTACTCTGTTCACTTCTACATACATTAACCTTTGTAAAATCTTTCAATTTAACTACATGTTAATATTACGATTTAATAGAAATTATGTAATGTTCAATTTTATTTATTAAACGTATAGATTGCCATTATCCTATATAAATGAGAATTTTGGTTAAAGATAAGATGGCCACCCTTATCTTTATAAAGTTTCTATCTTGTGTTTGGGTTTGAGAGTTTTCTCTGTACTCAATACAAGATTATTGAACTATTATAAAAATCAGTAGGGCACATATGTTAGAAAGATAAAATCCTTCCTTTTTAATTTCTTACAATCTGTGTTCTTAATAAATAAATTTGAATGTTACGTAATTTCTATTAATTCATAATATTAACATCTAGTAAATCGAAAGATTTTGCGAATGGTAATGTATGCAAGAAAGTAATAGATATTAAAGTGAACAAGCTAACATCTTCACTGTCAAACCAAGACACTTCTCATTGTCCTATATAAATCACAATTTACGTTAAAATTAGATGGCTGCTCTTATCTTTATAAAGTCTCTATTGTGTGTTTGGATTTGAGAGTTTCCTCTGTATTCAACACCGTATTGTTTGGCTATGATAAAAATCAGGAAGGCGCATATGTTAAAATGGTGAAATCCTTTTTTTTTTCATTTCATATAATCTATGTCCTTAATAAATAAATTTGAACATTATATATACTATATTTATATGATGTAATGTGATACAGAATGAAAGGTTTTAGTCATGAATTTAGTGACCCAGTTAGTTAAATTAAGCTTTCACTTTTTCTGAAACTGCTCTATTATGCATTAAACTTATCAAATATCCCCCCTATTATCTTTTTCTAATCTAAAATCAGTCTTGCAGCACTGATGAAGCATTTTTTCTTCTTCTATCCCATTTTTGTAAAAACTCTAATTAATTTTAGTATCCTATCCTCGTACTTATTTTTTTTTTTTTAATGAAGACTTAACAAAAACCAAATTAACATTTATCTTTTCTTCTTTTTTGTCTTTGAGTTTCTCGCCTTCTGTACATTTTTTGTCATCCTCATTCAACATTTTATATTTCAAAAATAAATGTTAAATATGCTTTCCCTACCAATTTCAGAAATTACCTCTATAGTCCAAATTTTTATCCCATTTTTGTTTTCTTTGATATTCAAAACTCCAGATTCATACCAAAATAATAATAATAATTTCCTCTAATGTTACATATATCCTTTCATAGCATACATTCTTTTATAACTAGTTTTTTATTCAACTTTCATAATCCTATCCTTTGTTTTCCTCTAGTTATCTACCCTTCTTTTTCAGTTTTCATAATTATGTATCTTTGTTATGTTATGTACCCATTTTTTTTTTCATTTATATGAATGCATAGCAATAAGTTTTCTATCTTCATTTTTCTCATTATAAAAGTCTATCTAACATGCTGCATATGTTATTTATTTTGCATATATTGTATAATGTCTTCTCACATATGAATGAAAATATTGAAGAAACCACTAATGAGCTCATTGAGAAACAGGATGTTAAAACACTTCATTGCTATGATTCATATAGTATAAATTTTTACTTTTTAATATGAAAAATTACCATAATTGGTTGAACATAAATAAACACATTTTATAAATAAATTTATTTCATTTAATTTCATATTGGTAAATCTTTATTGGAAGACTTTGAAATAATACAGACTTTTGATAAGTTGGTGTTCTAGCCAAATGATATTTTTACTTAGTAGCAATTGTTTTGTTTACATTTTGATAAACACAATTATAAAAAAGGCTGATTAAAATTTATTTTATAAATTTAATATTACGATGCTGAATAAATCATAAGAGTGTGGCTCATTACATACTAGCAAATTGTACCAATGATGACAAAATGTTATCAGTTTATTGTAGTATACCTAGTAACCTCCGCTTGCTTATCAAGTGGAGAATTTAACATACTTGGATAAAAAATAATTTAGATTGTTTACTATAATATAATATATATTTTGTCTATCATTAGTCTTTATCATCTTTTTGTATGTTTTCTCTAACGTAAAAGAAAAAAATTAAGAAGCCAAAATAGCCTAACAATATTTGTATTGATCTGTAAAAAAGTTATAATATTTATTGATAAACTAAATCTAAAAAGAGTTTTAATGGAAAATATCAAAGAAAAAAATCTTTCTGATGATAAAATTGGTTAGTCTCTATTTTTATAACGCATAAATTGTTCCTAAAAACTGTAAAAACTTAGAAGGTATCAGTATATCATGATTAAATTATGTATATTCTGCAATTAAGATTAAAAAATTGGTAATTGTTACTTTATAAAAATAATTACAACACTGCCAAACTCCATTTATATTTTAGATAATCTGTAAATATATCTATGCATAATATTTTTTTAAAACAAAAAATTATATGTTGATATTAGTAGTCTAGAATCTTTTATTTAAAACTTTTTCAGGTTAACAGATATTCTGAATTTAAAGAGATTATGTAGCTAAGGTGTCATCCACTCTTATATACTTCCTATACTAACAACCTTTCATTATTTATCTATCCATGTCTTCAAAAATATCATAAACTGCTGACAATTTGAACAATTTTAAATGTATATATTAACAATAATTGTTACTTTAATGTCTATTGAATATATGTTTACAATTTGTTCTATATATTATATTGTATTAAACATTTATTTTTATATCAGTGTAATGAATAATTTACTTCGCCAATTGGTCGTAATATTTATAATATGCTTTAAACGTATATAGGTGAAGATAATAAAAATTTTCACAAATAACAAACTTTAGTTTAGCGCTTTTGGAGCATGTTTATTCCACATTCATAGCCATTATTATGTATTAAACATAATGAATGCAAATTTATGCAAATCATTATCCTGTCCATCCAAACACCATCAATTGAAGGGATGCCTTCTTTACTAGAAAATAGGCAGGATAATAATTCGCATAAATTTGCTTTCATTACATTTAATACATTAATAATGGCTATGGATATGGAATAATGCTCCAAAAGAACTAAGCTAAACTTTATTTGTGAAAATTTTTATTAACTTCACCTATATACATTTAAAGCGTATTATAAGTATTATATCAGTGTAGTAATTTTATTATCAAAGAACTAAAAAGGTAATGACTTAATTAATTTAGCAACTAGTTTTTTTTTGTTTTTTTTTTTTCTTTATTGTCTTATAGTATTATTCATTCTAGGTTTTTCTTACATAAATAGTTCATAATCACTGGAAATGTATTTCAAAAAGGAAATGTATTTGTTGCATTTATATAAATATATTAATTCAATAGGGCTGCAGAAAGGAGTTTGCTATTAACTGAAAGGAGACCCTTTGATTCCTCTTGGAGGCCTTAAAGGAACCGAGCAGGGCAAATTCCTAATGTCCACTCCATACGTTCTTGTCGTTGCAGCTGTTATTACTATGTGATTATTCATATAGTATACGAACATGGATGGGCTGCTCACCAACACGCATTAGCCAGCATGGTGAGTTTATTGGCTTTTTACCTCTGAGTTTAAGATCAAGAAACACCATGGTCTTTCTTCTCAGTGTCTGATAAGGCAGAATGAATGTTTGTGTAAATGATAAATATTTTTCCAATGCATATATACAATTATGACAGACAAAAATAAAGCATGGCCCTTATTCCCAGGAGGCTGTAAAGAAGGCGGAGGGTGCTAAGAATCCCCTGATTGCGGACCCAGGCTTCCATTTGATGACGACTTTTTATTTAGGTACTTACAACTGCAGATCACTTTCAAGTGAAGGAAGATTGCAAGAATTAGAAGAAGAACTGTCTTATATTAAATGGGACATTATTGGACTTTGTGAAGTTAGAAGAAAAGGAGAAGAAACAATTGATTTAAAAAGTGGACATATACTCTATTATAAAGGCACACATATTGGAAATACAAGTGGAGTAGGATTCATTATAAATAAAAAGTGGAAGAACAATATTGTGGAGATTGATAGTGTATCGGACAGAGTGGCAAGATTAGTTATACAACTTAATAGCAGATACCAAATGCAGATAATTCAGGTTTATGCCCCAACAAGTTCTCATAGTGATGAAGTAGTAGAAGATTTTTATATGGATGTACAAAAGGCTTTTGATCAGAGTAAACAACATTTTAAAATTGTTATGGGAGACTTTAATGCTAGAATTGGTAGACAAATGAAAGATGAAATTGCTGTAGGTAATTTTGGTTATGGTAATAGAAATGAGAGAGGACATAGACTTGTGGAGTTTGCAGAAAAAGAAAAACTTTATATTATGAATTCATTTTTTGGGAAAAATGTTAAAAGGAAATGGACATGGAAGCATCCAAATGAAAGTACAGCAGAATTGGATTATATTTTGACTAACAGAAAATACATATTTCAAGATTGTAATGTTCTTAATAAATTTAACACAGGAAGTGATCATCGATTAGTAAGGTGTAAGTTACGTGTTAATGTAAAACTAGAAAGACAAAAATTATTAAGAAAAACAATATTTACAGTTGATATTCCTAATCTTCAGAAACATTCTAATGAATTTAAATTAGAACTTACAAATAGGTTTCAAGTGTTAGGAGATTTTGAACATGATACAGATTTGAATGAAATTAATATGAAAATAACTGATACACTTTTAAAAACTGCAACAAACATAGCTGGTAGAAAAAAGCAGCAATTGACTAATAAAATTTCTACTGAGACTAGAGAATTTATGAAGAAAAGAAGGAATATGAAGATATACAAAAATGATGTATTAAAAAGAATTGAATATCTCGAATTTTGTAAAATGGTACAGAAAAGAGTTGAAAATGATATAAGAAAGTATAACTGTGAAATAGCAAGGAAAGCTGTAGAAGAAAATAAAAGTCTCAAAAATGTTAAACAACATTTGGGTATTGGTAGGAAATTTATATCTGCAATAAGAAAAAAAGATGGAATTATTACTAAAAAGAGAGATGACATCATGAAATTGGTAGAAGATTTTTATCAAGAATTATATAGTAATAAAGAACAAGTACCTCCTATATCTATTACATCTTCCAAATTGCCCAGAATTTTAAATGAAGAAGTGAGACATGCAATTAAGTGTATGAAGAAAGGAAAGGCTCCAGGAAATGATGGAATTATAATTGATATATTAAAAGAAGCAGGTGAAGAAATAGAAACAATTTTTGCAAAGTTATATACCAAATGTCTAAATGATAAAGATGTACCGGAAGATTGGAAGAATGCAGTAATAATATTAATATTTAAAAAAGGTGATAAAGAAGATATTAGAAATTACAGACCTATCAGCCTTTTATCAGTTTTATATAAAAATTTTACCAAGATAATTACAACTCGTCTACAGAGAACTTTGGATTTCCACCAACCAAGAGAACAAGCTGGATTTAAAAGTGGTTTTAGTACAATAGATCATATCCAGGTATTGAGAGAAGTCATAGAAAGGACAAACGAATATGAGTTGTCATTATGTTTTGGATTTGTAGATTATGAAAAGGCATTCGATTCTATACACATTTCTTCAGTGATTAAAGCATTGGATCATCAAGGTATAGATCCAGGATATTGACATATTTTAAAGAATATTTATAAAAATGCAACAGCAACAATTAGATTACATAATGATACTGGAAAAATCAACATTGAGAAAGGTGTAAGACAAGGTGACTCCATATCTCCAAAACTTTTTACAGCAGTGCTGCAAGAAGTATTTTGTGGATTAAAATGGGAAACTAAAGGAGTGAAAGTAAATGGAGAGTATTTAAGTCATTTAGATTTCACAGATGATGTAGTTGTTTTTGCAAATAATGCTTCAGAGCTGTAGGAAATGTTGCAGGAGTTAGCAGATGAAAGTAGAAAAGTAGGACTAAAGATAAATGTTAAAAAGACTAAAGTAATGTTTAATCGATTTGCTCAAAATATGAAAATAAAGATTGATTATGAAGAATTAGAAGAAGTTAACAGTTACAAATACCTTTGTCAGATTATTAATACAGATGGAAACATAATGGAGGAAATTAATCATAGAATTAAACTTGGTTGGACTGCTTTTGGTAGAAATAACTTGATACTAAAAGGAAATATGCCTATGTGTTTGAAAAGGATGGTTTTTAACAAATGTGTTTTACCAGTTCTTACTTATGGATCTGAGACTTGGACACTTAATAGAAGAGCAATACAGAGACTTCAGACCACTCAAAGGAGTATGGAGAGATGTATGTTGTGAGTAACAAGAAGAGATCGAAAACGCAATGTATGGGTAAGACAACAAACAGGTGTTACTGACCTTATTGAAAAAATTAAAAGATTGAAATGGAGTTGGGCTGGACATATTGCTAGAAGAGATGATAATAGATGGACAATTGAAATTTTAAACTGGATTCCAAGAGATTGTAAAAGACCCAGAAAGAGACCACATGTGAGATGGATGGATGAAATAAGAAAATGTGCAGGGGTGTTCAGAAGAGAAGCTAAAGATCGGAGAAGATGGATTGAACTTGGAGAGATCTTCATCCTGCAGTGGATTGATAATGGTTGATGATGATGATGATTAATTCAATAGGTTTATTAGTAAAAAAAAATTAATTAGTTTTAATTTAAAAACCAGTTGTTGTTTTTTTATTTTGCTTTCTTATAATAACATTCATTGCACTTTAATAATATTTATATAAATATTGCATAAACAATGACACTGTATTTTAAAAATTGGTGATTAAAATTTTTCCATTCTTTTCATTTGCAAATTAGTGATTATTGTGTTTTCTATTTTTTCAATTGCTTAATTTTAGAAAAAAATTAAAGTGATGAAATTTGAAGTAGCAGACTAAGAAAAGGAAAACTTAATAGTTACATCAATCAGAATGTTGTTTTGTTTTTGGTTTTTTTTTTATGTATTCATGATAAAATTATTATCTTCTGCTTATGAAATTTAAATTTCTTTTGTAATTCTGTCTGGATTGTAGAAGCCAGTTTATTATATTTTGAAATAATGGTATAATATTTTCCCAATGACTGTTTTCTTTATTGTGAAGTTTGTGGAATAAATAATTATACAAGGCAGAACTATATTAATTTATGATTATGATAATTTTTTTATAGCCTGGAATAGAATATTATGTATTGTAATGGTAAGAATGGGATAAATGCATAATGATACCTGAAGAACAGAAACATTGAATACTAAATAAATCCGGATTTATGTCACGTTAAGATGACTTGATATGGAAGATCTTAATATGGGTTCTTAAATCCCTAATCTGTATCACTACAAATTTAAATTAAATATGACATTGTAATGTTAGCTCTGATATATATATATATATATATATTTATATAATAAGATTTAATATGATAATATTCTAGCCTTTATTTGAACTAAAATTTGTGTATAAAGAGTAATGCTATCTGAATTATACAACTATGTCTAATTGTTCATTTATATCCTTTGATTAGCTAAAATATATAAATTTTATAACTTTAATCTAACAGTGATAATAATAATTTATTCATAAATGCACTTATGAAACATAAATAGATAAACCTAATATATGATATCTGTCGAATGGGTAAAACTAATTACAGTGTCAAATGAAAGACATAAGTTAAAAATCAGAGAAAAATCTGTATTCACTTTTACTTATTGAATATATAAAGTTTATTAAAACTTACTAAGATTTGAAATGATAACCTAAATAAATTACCTTAAATTTTGACTAATTATCATGATTTTCCTTTGATTATATGTACATCTAAAACATTTACTCATAACTAAACACATTTGTATTAAATAAATAGATAGTAGAACTTGAAATGAAGTGACAAAATACACAATGCCCATATATTTAAGAACATTTTAAAATCAATACATTGTGAGTTATACCAAATTTGTGAAAGGTTAAAATTCAGAAACTGTTCAGAATTCCTTTTTATTAAGTCATTATATGATTTTGTTACCAATGTGTATTGCTCTAATCCTATCGAGCTAGTTTTCATTATGTGTATTGGTTGGTTATATTGAATAGAGTGGATGACTGTAAGAAGCTTAAAAGTCTGGGTTCAAATTTCCATTAACTCACTGTTTTGTAACTTAGGTCTCTTAGCAACAGATATATACATAAGGTATCGGGTTACCAAATGTTTCTTCTCAGGTATTAGTATAAGTTCATCGTTATATATTATTCCTAGGATAGTAGTAATAACCTCTATAGCGTAGCATAATCCTTAGGTGTTGAGGTTTCCATAAACATCACACATTCATTGAAAGATTTTGGCAATATAAATAAAATAATTTTATTATACGTATATCCTCTGAATCTAGCAATAAACATTTGAGAAATGAAAATTTGATTTTTTTTCTATGGGACGAAATATATCCAATTTTGTTTATCACTATTGTTACTGTTTCCTTGACAATTTTATCAGCATTATATGTATATGGGTTTTGTATTCTATTTCAATAAATGCATATATATACACTACACAAATTTAATAGTGTGTATTTGTAATTTCCCTTAGAAGTAAATAAATTCTCCATGGTATGGTGTTAATCGCATTTTAGTTATTATTGAGCCTTAATTTGGAATTTAACTTGCTATTCGAAGCAGACATTAACTTCATTGTTAGCTATGAATTTTTAAGTTTTTTTCTTTAGAATATAACTAATACATTTTTCATTGATCTTTATGGTACAAAAATTTTTATCATTATAAAACTTTTCTTCTTTTTTTTTTTCATGTGTCATAGCATTGGCCAGAAGGTGAACCCATAACCGTCTGCAACCAACTACTTGCTTGCAAGGTGTCTGCGATGACCTCTCGGCTAACAAAGCTTGACTAAAATTTTTCTTTTAAAATAGGCAATAACTATGTATGAAAAGAATAGGTTCACTGCTATTTGTTTCCCTCAAGGCATTGTTTTATGAAAATTTACCAAGTAATTATTGTTGTAATGAAACTCATTTTAATATTATTTAGAAATACATACATACATAAAGGCATTCATACACATATGTGTAATATCTATTTATTAAGTCCTGTGTAATGTGTATATAAAACAGGAAAAACTCTCCATACAGTAGTGCCATTCAGTGCCAACCACAGTAATCAGAAATAGTGATCATGTAATGTGTATATATAAAACAAATGTTATATGGAATAAATTTAAATTATGGTTTTACTCTTGAAATTAAAATGTTATTTTAATATCAATTGCAGAGAAACTTATTTCTTTTAAAATTGAGCAATGTTTTGGAAATGAAAGTATTAAATAAATAGCTTGTTCTTATAAAATCTTATAAATCATTACTATTTTCTACACTTATATTTAGAACTATTAAAAAATATATTGTCATTATATGGATAGATGGAAATTAGAGAGATATTGACTAGGCTTTTCAACAATCAGGGATTTTATATGAATAAATAAAAATTTATAGTACATACCTAGGATGAAGATTGGTAGTTTATACCTAATTGCACAGTATACAGCACTCACTATTTTATGATCATGGGAGATCAGAATTTAATGATCTATCAATTTTTAGTTCTGTTTAGGATTTGACTTTTTTCTATTGTAATATATGTATTATTTTAATTGTATTGATTTTCTATTGTTAATATTAAACTTAATCATGCCATGCTATGCTGTAAACTTGGGGTTCAAATTCAAAGTGGAACTTAAGAGATTTTTTCTAATAAATGAAAAATTTTCTATAGCTATTTCAGCCAATTATCCAATATTGGCCACTTTTAGCTATAGCTGTAAGATAAATGATCCAAAACATTCCAGGTTGATCAAATAACTACCATAATTCAAACTTCTAATGAAAGAAATGGAAAACTTCTATGGATATTAAATCATTTTTGTGAATTATTTTCGAATTCTAGTGGCTGCCTTCATTTTTTTAAATATATTGTCCTTTTTAAAACATTAAAGCATTACCTTTAAACAAAAAAAAAAAACTATAGAATAAATACATAAAGGAAGATATTAGATGATATGCATTGGCATATTTGATTGTGTTAAATAAGTAATATGAATATAATTAAGTCTGAATATAAGAACAATTTATCTTTTTGCAATCTTTACTAGACAGGGTAGGGAAATATTTGATAGTTTTATTCGACTAATGTATGAGTTAATACAAACATTTATGTCTTTGTGCAAATTTTCAGTTCATCCTTTTATAAGTTTCTACTTTTTTGTGGTAAAGCTTTTATCAACTATTTTATTATTTGTTATAGATTCTCCCTCACCACCAACTAGGGAAAGACCACCTGGATGCAGAACGGTCTTTTGCGGAGGATTACCTGAAAATGCTACAGAAGAAACAGTTCAGGAAATATTTAAAAATTGTGGGAGTATAGTTACTGTAAGAATGAGCAAGAAAAGATTTTGTCATATTCGTTTTGAAACAGAAGATTGCGTAGACCGAGCTATTTTTTTGTCTGGTGAGTATTTTGTATATTTAATATCTCTCTGTTTTGGAAACAAAGTATTCTAGATGAATAATTATTATTTGAATTTAATTAATCTTTAAATTGTGCTGTATACATATCTTTTTATTTATGCATGCAGTAGAATTTCAATTGATTACTGCTACTAAGGATGTATGTTGAATGTAAACAGAGAAGATCATGTGATGTTTTATGGTATATACTATTTTAGTTAAATATTGAATGATACCTACAGTCTAATTTACAACTGAAATCATTAAAATATAATTACTGGTTCAGAGTCAGATCTATATACTATACAAATAAATTATTTTGGTTTCAAAACCTTGGTTTATTTTTTAATTTTTGGCTATTAGCTTAATATATAAGAGTTAAATGTGAAGACGGAATATATGGGTGTAAATAGACCAAAGCTTCTCACTGATAAAGGCCATTAACTACATTTGTCTTGGAATATGGATTATAGCCCACTTCCTTCTAGTATCTATTAACTACTTTAAATTACAGTAGATGGCTCTGGAGGAGAGTCAAAGAATTGGACATACAGTAAATCAGATTCATCTAATTTGTTTTATTCTACATAATCTAATGAAATTGAATTAAAATTTAATTTTTGTTTCTGTGATATCAAAAAGGCATGTTGTAGCTATCTACATATCTGTTTTTTATACATTGACTTACATTTCTTTATCATTTCCATGAAGATTAAGTAAAAATTATTGAACTATGAAATAAATGTTAACATACAACTATATAGAGAGTTTTAAACAAAGTCTGATTGACACCAGTAGTTAACATCACAAACCGTTGCAATAGAGTGAGATTAAATAGTTAGCAGAAAGTGGCCGTTAATAGGATAACTGACAATCAGAGTTTTGCTTATTATGTATATTAGACTTCTTATCATCATTTTCAACTATTATCAATCCACTGCAGGATGAAGGTCTTTCCAAATTCAATTCATCTTCTCCGGTCTCTAGTTTCTTTTCTTCACATCTTATTCTATTTCTCCATCTCACATGTGGTCAGTTTTTGGGTCTTTTACAATCTTTTGTAATCCCATTTAAGATTTCAACTTTTCATCTATTATCATCTCTTCTAGCTATATGTTAGGCCCACTTCACTTCAATCTCTTAATTCTTTTAATGGTGTCAGTAACACCTGTTTGTTCTCTCAACCATGTAGTGAGTGTTAGTTAAGATTAATCAGCACCATAAATAATTAATGTTTTTTTCATAATAAAAAGTTAATTAATATTATTTTTACGTCATGAATGATTTAAAACTTAAGGCATAAAATGTAATGTTTTTAATTGGTCCAAGTTTTGTAAGTCATTAATGGTTAGGTCTCGTATATAATTATTCTTATAATATATTAAATCTCTAAAATATCTTGTTTGTTTCTCTTTATATATTACATAATATTATCAAAAAGTATACAAAAGTATCATTTTTCTCAATAAAAGTTATTATATTGTATAATAAATCATAAAATTCTCCAACAATTCATAATGTTTTGACTATATTTTATAGTCAAAAACAAAGTAAAGCAAAACTCCATATAGTAGTGCCACCTGTAATAAACAGAGTAATCAATGGATGCCAGAAGGCTTGTGCATAAAATTCCTATCTAATGCCTACTCATCCAATATCCCCAGACTAGTTTCTGGCTTGTGGCCTTCGTCAGTGAGGAGCTTTGGATCAGAGAGCACTGCATCTAGATCTTTGTGCTAGTATTGGAAATGTGATCATGTGATGCTTGCTGGTTATATTTTATAGTCCTTGAGATAGGGATTATTCATTACTAAAAAGTAATATATAGAAATAACATTAAATAATAAATCATATTATATATATATTAAACATTATTTGACTTTGATTATCAATGAAGGAATTATTAAAAATAATAGTCTATTCTCTGTCCAATTAAATTGATTTCATAATTGATAGTTGTTATTTATATCTGGTGATAGTATTAATGACCTGAAATTTCAATAAATGTGGCAAACTTAGTTTTTTTACATTGAAAAATATAAAAATACATGGGATTCTGTTTTATTCTTAAGTTTGTCAACATATTGTAATGAATTTATTTAATTATTTCACGGATAGTTGGAGATTCATCTTTCCCATTGTATTTTCATATATGTATACATTTTTAAAGAAATTGAATGTACATTTAAATTAATATTAAACAAATTCTGCTAACTAACTTTTAAGAACTACTTTAGAAATATAGCACTACCCAGAATCTGTTTAATTATATCTAAATTTATTTTTAATTCTTAACTATTATGCAAACTACCCTTTCAAAATAATATCAATAAATCATGTAGTTTGTAAACATTTTAGACCATTGAAATTATTTGATTAATTATACAATTAAACTTGTTATTATCACATAATCTATTCAGTTCAGATTTTAAGGTTTCTGTATATTGCTCTTATTTTTCTTTTATGATGTGAGAGCTAGTGTTGTGTTTGCATGCTTAAATAAAAACAAAATAAAGCACACCATAATTATTTTTTGGACTAACATAGGAGTTTTCTTTAATTAATTATCAGATAGGTAAAAATCAAATTAATTAGTGCAAGAATATATCAATTGTAAAAACATTCTCAAGAGATTTAAATTTCTCCAAAGAACAAGGCCCTATAAAAGAATAGTTTCAAAAAATAAGTAGAAATAAGCCACCAGATTAATGAAGCAAATACTTGGAAGACAAGAAGTTTGCTTTATATCAATCACAAAGAAATCCAAAATTGAAATTAATAAAGTGAAAAAGGATAGCATCTGTAATAAACTCATTGAAATGCAGATTTACAATAAAATTGGGTTAGACTGGATATCTTTATGCAACAATATCAAAGATTGCTCAAAGTAAATAACTGATATCAAGGTGAGTTATGCAAACAATAAACCTATCAATATAATAGTCATAATTGAGAATTAGTTAAGATTAATCAGCACCATAAATAATTAAAGTTAAGAGCGTGCTAATAGCTCTAAACAAGCTTTTTTTTTTTTTTTATTTATGATAAATGCTACTATAAATAATTAAAGTTTTTCCATAGTAAATAGTTGATTAATACTATTTCTAGGTCTTGAATGGTTTAAAACTTGAGGCATAAAAATATATTTGACAAAGAATGTCCAAAATTATTCAGATCAGAGCAAAGTACAATTAATAAAGACCTGGTTATCTTTGAATCATGTGAGGAGGCAAAAGCTCATGGTATAAAGTATGCAAGATACCTTTTGTGCTAAGTGCCTGAGTCAAAGAAATTTTGGATGTTCTACTGACAAAGTGAATATTAATACCTGTTGAAAATGCACAATGGATCACTCTCATAATTACCATCATTAAGTCCAGCTGGCAAAGTGATTGCTAATAAGGTTTAATGAAAAGTCTTTACTCAATTGCCAATGTAAGGGAAATGCTAGCGAGTTTTAAAAATGTAAAATTCTTCATAAAGCTAAATCTCCATTTAGTCTTCCACCAGACATCAATATTTGAAACAACAGCTAAATAAATCATAAAGGATTATTTAGATACAATCGTCTTGCTTTTAGTATAAGTATGGACTCAAACATTTTCATGTCAAATTTGACCGTTGTTAAAGAAAATGGAATCATGTTTTATTTCGATGACATATTAATAACTGTCAATTTAAAAAAAAACTAATTGATTTTTGCTTATAAATTCAATTCTGGAAAGTGCACTTGGTGCTCTAAGGAAATAAAATTCTTTGGGTACATTATTTAGGTTAAAGTCTTCTCAGAAAAGATCAAAAGGGTTAAAAATGCACCGAGACTGAAAAATATAAACAAATGCAGGTATACCTGGGTTTCTTAACAATTTTTACAAGTTTTTTGGAGAGGAAAGCTCATGCTTTAACTTCTACATGAAATACTTCATAAAAGAAAATGATTGACTTTGTATAAACCACAAGAATAGGCATTTCAAAAACTGAAAGATCTATTAACTTCAAGTTGACTATTCATTCATTTCAATAATGATTTGGCTATCCTGACAAGAAAATGAAACAGAATGTAGAATTGGGGCCAAACTCAGCCACCTTTACCATGTTAGTGACCATTCAATAGCATATAAGTCAATGCTAGTTGAATAAAGAAGTATTAGTCATTATCAGTATCATCAAGAAATTCCACCAATATTTATATGATATTTAATTTTAAATAATAAGAGATCATTTATTATTGGAGATATTCACCAGTTAAAAGGCAGTACTGGATTATCTAAGTCCAAAAACAATTTGCTGATACAATAGATTATCAGTATATGTTGGAATTTAAATCAGGTAAAACATGCAAATGTACTTTTGCATGTATCACATATATATGAGAGAGTCAAAAATGAAAATGGTAAAGCAGTCGGAGCTGATTAAATAGCCAAATCAAAAACCAGTCACCAAATGTTCATGAAATGGATAAAGAATGATTGACCCAGCAAAACTTCCACAAATCTTTGTGGAATTCACAAACTTTTAACAAATAAGGGTTGATTAGTAGCTGCTGATGAAGTAGTAATGCTATCTCAAAGATACTCTAAAGTATTAAAGTTGGTGCATAATCAGCCTACCATAATAAAGGTGAAAACAGTACTACCATCTATCTGTAGTGGCTTGGAATTGGTTCAGATATTGAAGTTTACATCAAAAAGTGCAGCTCATGTTAGTTACCTGCAAATGCACCACTAAAGAAATTTATCTAATGTCCAAAAGCTGAGAAACCTTAGAGTTGAGTGCACATATTTCTAGTACTAATTGATGCTTGATCTAAATGAGTCAAATACAGAATCACTAAGAATATGAATTTGGTGGAAATGATCAGACTTTTAAAAGAGATATTCACATTTTGTGGATTATCCAAACCTTGTTATCCAGTAATGTTAAAGGATTCATTTTATTTGAAATTGAAAACTATGATTGGGGAATTAAACATATACAAACTCTGTTATATCATCCTAAATTAAATTGATAAATCAGAAGCTATGCAGAAGCTAAAACTGATACTATTAATATGCAAGAGACAATAAATATGGCTATGTTGTATCAACACATTCCGGTGACTGCTATCGATATATCATCCCTAGAGTTATTGAAGGGGCAAAAGCTCCATAATAAAATCTTTATACTTATGCCAAGAGAAAATAGTCACATATCTACTAAAGAAAAATATATTATTGGACAAAAAAAACTATTACTATAAGAATTTCAAAGCAGGTAGTATATTAGAAATTCAAACTTTTATCAGACCATTATCATATAAATCATAGCTGTTGAAATTGGATAAATAAATTGCCAATCACAATTTATCAGAAATAATTAATAAAAATTTTCTGATTATTGAAATAGAGGTAAATACATTATTGACAATAATATACCAGACTTTTATTATAATTTTACATTTTCTAACATTTTAATTATAAACTGTTTTTATGTTACATATGTTTAATATCATTGACTTCTTATTTCTCATATGTTGCCCCAATCTCCTATTTAATTTGTTCCTTGTTATTTGTACATTATCTGATCGTAATTAGTTCTTTCTCATCTCATAAACTCTGCAAACTATTTGATATACTTTTGCTGTGTGTGTACGTTGCAATAGGAAGTGTTAAAGAAGACAAGTTAGTTGAAGCAGGAAGTGTTAATGTGTTAAAGAAGACAAGTAGACTTAGCAATGGAAAACGGATTAAGCAGGCAATTAATGAACTAACCAATAATAGAAGTTTTCTCCAAGGACTGTTATTTATTCTGTGTCTTCTATATTGTGTAAACATGCATTCAGAAGCTGAGTGGACTTCAACCCAGTAGAATTCCTGCTGAAGGTGAAGAAAAGGGATTTAGGTGTGAAAGAGACCACCCCGGTCTATATTACAATTACTGTACATGATATGGCTAATTGTAACTAAGTACGACTATATTAACTGTTTATTTGTAATATAATGTATTATAATTACATGTAACTAATTGCCATATGTATATGGATATATAAAAATACTATTAATTCCAGTTATTATTAAATAATAGATTACCAAATGTACTTGTGTTCTCATTTTTTATTGTACTAGTTAACACAATACATAGCACTTTTTTTACTCTATTCAAATGGTTTTTTTTCCTTTTTAAAACTAAGTATATTACTCGCATTCCTCTACTTTTTATAAACCAATTTTAACACAGTGAAATTTGAATTCCTCCTTAATGTTCCATAATTTTCCCTAATTTGTAAAAAGTAGATCTATTTAATCTTAAAATCCACAAAAAATATATATATTTTTTATCTTTTTTTTATTGTATTTATATTATTGATACAATTTACATAATCATCTGCATTATTAGCATTCAAATTATTTACTTTCAACTTATTAATTCTATTCTTATTTATTAATTTTTTAATTACACTAATAAATAATTATCTATACTTTCAATTTTAGTTCTTACAATCGCTTTATTTAATCAAAGCAAAATTGTTTAATTTCTAAAAACTTGTCAATAATTTCTCCCAAATTTTGTAAATTCTAATATCCATAAAATGTATTCCATATATATTCTTGGTAATACAGCATCTTTAATACTACTAATATATTTATTCAAGTAATCACAATTTTTTTCATTCCCTTTGAATCGCAAAAATAATCAACTACATATCTGCTATGTTTGGAGTTAGAACAATTAATGCAATCGTGACTACAACTAAGAGTACGAATCAAATAATATAATTGATTTAAAAAAAAACTCAGAGCATAGTATGTTGGATTTATAGTTAATTACTAAATTATTCTGACTCTTAATATCAGTGTCTCACAAAATATTTAGAAATATTTACAATATATACATGTAATTACTTTTAATACAACCCCTTAGACGTACTAAACAATAATAAAGCAAGATACGTTTATTTTCAAATTTTCTCATCTACAGTTTTGCCAAACAATTAAACATATCAATTTTTGAATTTTCTTATATTTTTTATTTAAATATTCAAATACAATATCTTTTCAATATATTTTTAACAAATCTTTTAAATAATTTATATCTATATACACACTTATCATTTATATATTATCAATAGCTTCATTTGTAATCAATTATTTAAACATGTTTTTAATTACTAAGAACCCCTGTATGGCGTATTTTTAATTGTTGTAGACTTATAAATAGCTGAATTTCTTTGCTTAGCTTTAAAAAAAATTAATTATTTAATACTTATGAGAGGAAAAAATGTTTTAATGTTAATTTAAACTTATAAAAATTTAGCAATGTGGAATTCATAAAAAAACTGCATGGTACAAGACATTATCTGTGATAGTTTCTTTGTTATTAAATTTTTCTTATTTTTCATTTCAGTTTTTAAAAAATTTAAAATATTAGCTCATCCTGTGTAAAACTGTCCTTGTGAAAAGAGGGTTCTTCTAGTTAAACCCAAACCATCTATATGAATATTTTTTAAACCTTAAATTGAATAGTGATTTTAAAATAGCATCTGCAGTAAGTATGTAATGTTAGAATTTTTATTTTAGTCCATGCAACAATGAATGTTTTCTTAATTAAATCAACCTTTTGAATTACAAAAATGTTTTTCTGTTTCCATTCGGATTATTTATATAAAAGCAATTTTATGAGTATTGGTTTTGAAATGGTATCCACAACTAAAAATCGATCTTTATTTCAAAGCATATGACCAAAGTTGATGAAGAAACTCTTATATAATATTATATAGATTGTAATACAGAATAAATAAATATTACATGTATGTGTAGGCTTATATATGAGTATCTGTGACACATTGGGCTACAGCAACTTTTTTCTTTTTCTATCTGTGGAAAGTGAGTAGGTTTTAAATCTACTCTTAACAATTCTGTATTCAATTTCTATTTTACATTTCAAATCGATATATTTATTTATAGAAGCTAAAGTAACATGAAAATATAAGCTAGTAGAAGGCAAAGGGGATCCATCCACTCCTTTAATTAGTTGGAAAAAAAATCTAGAAAGTAAATTATTTAAAATTTGCTGTTTTGAACATTTTTTATATTTTATTATTTAAATTTAAAAAGAAAGTGGTTGGGAAAGGATTTATAGAACTTGTAAAAAATTTGGAAAAAAAACCATAAGGAAATGATGAGGGCAGTGAAAACAATAATTTAGATTTTGAATCAGACCAACACAAACTTATCTTTTATTCTTCATTCAATAAATTTTATATACTTTTTTAAAATTATAATATACTAAATGAACTTCTGTATCTTTCAAATAGTTATTAGCTTCATGTTTTATTAAGATAACATTATCATTAGTCCACATTAAAAGGATAAAATAAAACATGCAATTAGATTTATAATTGATTTTTACATCAAAACATAGAATAATAATATCATTCATTACACTTTCAAACCTACATCAGCCAGCATTGTGTACATTGAAAGAAATGCTTCTAAGTGCAAAATGAGGCATGGCACATTACTAATAATTCAAACTCTATAAACAAAAAGTAATCCTGCTCCCCCTTGTGACACGACAACTTTCTTTCTTCCCCTACTAACTGAATTTTAGTTATTAGAATCATCGTTGAGGGCGCCACCAAGGATTTCTCTCTTGGAACCTGGTCACGTAACTTTACATAAACCTGGTCTTTATTTATTTTCGAACGACGATTCACTGATTATAAACTTTGATTATAATCTCACAGGGGTTTTCCTTTAAGAACACTAACTAATTATTATAAATAATTCAAGAATACGTTGGACAAAAAAAACTTTTAATTTCTTTTACTACTATTTATTATTAATAACCTTATAATTCTATCCGATCCAGAAAGAACTGACTTACAATTTCTGATTTTCCTTCTGTTTACTTTCTAATTATGCTTCCCAAATATTTACCATAGATTTACTCGCGCCTACACTAATACTGCGAATTCTAGCAGACGTGTATATAAGACGACTTATAGTATTTTTAATCTTTCCTGAAGTTTATTTTTAAACTCCACTTTCTTTGGTAAATAAATAAATTGCAAAAATCTTACAATGAACGTATAAGTGTCTTTCGTTTTCTTATACTTTCAATTCTTTCCTTATTTTCTACTAACAAACGAGTAACGCCCCAAGGTTCTCTGTTACTTGGCGACGCACTTTTATACCCCCACCCTGTTGTTACTCTCTAGATCGAATAGATATTAAATAATTTAAAATACAGTTATTCCAATATTTCATAAAAAAATATTGAACGAAAATTAACATTAATTGATTACAATATTAAACAAATTTATTTCCCCCCTCTATTGTTGAATCATTCGTAATAAACATAATAAATGAAAATTAAATTAAAGATAAAGTTCTATTACGCTTTACTTAGAGTTCTCATTAATTGAAAAGTTTATAATTACCCTGATCGATCAGAGCGGAGTGTCCTGATTTTCATAGGTTTTACATTCCATTGGTCGTGCCTTTGTCCTTGTATATGCGAATTCCATGAGTGTTCCTTTGGTTGTCCGGCTAGCAATATCCGTTTCTTCCATTCCATAACTCTCTCGATAGCTTCATTCAGATGGAGTGGCGGTCAATTCCCCAAAGGGGAAGGTTGTGATAACTTTAGCCGCTATACATTTGACAAGAGTCCGCAAAATTAAATTTCAATAATAATAATTTTTATTGTTCGAAACACAGCTGCTTTCTTTATTGTTCTTGCTGGTATCTAAAGTCAAGTCAACTGATCTCTCTAAAAGCGATCTTATCTCCACTCTTTCTTATCTTTTTTTTTTAATTAGCGTAATAGCAATTACTAACCAAATATTTTTACTTTGTGAAAGTTTCAACAATAGAGTATAATTACTACCAAGAATCTAATTTTGTTTTCTTTTCCCCACCCTTTTATCTCTCGAATTTTTCTCCCTTTTAATTAAACACTTTTAACATTTTTTTTTTTTTTTTTTTTAATAAATTATATTCAATTTTATTTGTTTATTTCAAAATAAAAGTTCAAAATTTTTACCCTTTCCATTAAATCAAAACCATTTGTTAATTAATTTTTTTTTTTTCATTTTACAAACTATTTAACTTCAAAAATATTTATGACAAATTATAAATATGTGAGCTTATATATATATGAGCCGACTTAAAATATCAGCTCATTGCCCCATTTGTCATAAAAAAACACAACAAAAAAAAAACTTTAATTGCCCCGCGGTGACTTGTCCCAACTTTTCTTGGGGTTATAGTTACTCGTACTCGCGGGTTCGTTACAGTTCTCCCATCTAACTTTACTTTCTTCACCTACCCCCTGGTCCTCCCATTCTATATCTTGTAATATTTCTAATGCTTCCTCAATGGATAACCGACGGTTTTCGGCCAACTTACGTTGCACACTTGACGGAAGGTTAAATCTGATAGTTCGCACTATCTGGAATTGATCCATCGGATATGCCTCCAAGGCTCTCAATTTTGCCGCTTGACGTTGAAAAAACTGACTGTACGTACCGTCTTTGTCCGCTTTATACTTTTCTTGCGATATCTTCATGCGTATGGTTTCTTGTTTCTCAACGCTCCAAAACCCTCGCAAAATCATAGTTCGATATTCTTGGAATGTAGCGGGTTTGTAATTTACCGCCTTCCACCATTCCCTAGCGGCACCACTCAAATGGCTCGTTGCTATTATGATCTTCTCTTTTTCTTTCGACCTATGGACGTAGAAAAAATCATTTAGACTGTCCAGGTAGTCAAAGGGGCTTTCCTCCCTTTCCCCGTTAAATGTTTTTATGTGTATAAATTTCGCCAACGTGACCCTATCGAACTCTTCTTCTCCAGATTCGTTGAGCTTTTTTTTTATTACCTCTATCTCGGTTTATTTGTATAGCCTTCTTGTTCGGGATTTCTTTAGTTTCCCCTGTAAACTGCTCTGTCTCTTCGTTTTCTACCTTTTCTTTCTCTTTACTGACTTTATGGTCTTCTGGGTCTATGACTTCCCTCTGGTTTTCATTGTTCCTATTCTTTTCCCTCTCTTTTAATTCATTCACATCTTTCCTCAATTCTTGTATCATGCCTTTCATTTCTTTTATTTCTTTACGGTCTTCCATTACAATTTCTTTGAGCTCAGCGATAGCTTTCAATATTTCTTGCAACTGACACCGCTCGGGGTTTTTAAATGTTACCACCGGGCTTTCCATGCTACTTTCGTCCTCACTCATATTTTATTCTTTTGTTTTATTTAATTTTATATTCGAACTCATAACCTTCCCTACGAGAATACTGACGTACCACCACCATCTGAAATCCACCCCCTTACTAAAAAATTTACTCTCTCTTTTAACTCTAATCTCTGGACGTTTCTCTTGTTAACGAGCCATACGTTGGAAGCGCCATTTTCTAACTCCCCCCCCCCTCACTCTTCTGTGACACGACAACTTTCTTTCTTCCCCTACTAACTGAATTTTTAGTTATTAGAATCGTCGTCGAGGGCACACCAAGGATTTCTCTCTTGGAACCTGGTCACGTAACTTTACATAAACCTGGTCTTTATTTATTTTCGAACGACGATTCATTGATTATAAACTTTGATTATAATCTCACAGGGGTTTTCCTTTAAGAACACTAACTAATTATTATAAATAATTCAAGAATACGTTGGACAAAAAAACTTTTAATTTCTTTTACTACTATTTATTATTAATAACCTTATAATTCTATCCGATCCAGAAAGAACTGACTTACAATTTCTGATTTTCCTTCTGTTTACTTTCTAATTATGCTTCCCAAATATTTACCATAGATTTACTCGCGCCTACACTAATACTGCGAATTCTAGCAGACGTGTATATAAGACGACTTATAGTATTTTTAATCTTTCCTGAAGTTTATTTTTAAACTCCACTTTCTTTGGTAAATAAATAAATTGCAAAAAATCTTACAATGAACGTATAAGTGTCTTTCGTTTTCTTATACTTTCAATTCTTTCCTTATTTTCTACTAACAAACGAGTAATGCCTCAAGGTTCTCTGTTACTTGGCGACGCACTTTTATACCCCCACCCTGTTGTTACTCTCTAGATCGAATAGATATTAAATAATTTAAAATACAGTTATTCCAATATTTCATAAAAAAATATTGAACGAAAATTAACATTAATAGATTACAATATTAAACAAATTTATTTCCCCCCTCTATTGTTGAAACATTCATAATAAACATAATAAATGAAATTTAAATTAAAGATAAAGTTCTATTACGCTTTACTTAGAGTTCTCATTAATTGAAAAGTTTATAATTACCCTGATCGATCAGAGCGGAGTGTCCTGATTTTCATAGGTTTTACATTCCATTGGTCGTGCCTTTGTCCTTGTATATGCGAATTCCATGAGTGTTCCTTTGGTTGTCCGGCTAGCAATATCCGTTTCTTCCATTCCATAACTCTCTCGATAGCTTCATTCAGATGGAGTGGCGGTCAATTCCCCAAAGGGAAGGTTGTGATAACTTTAGCCGCTATACATTTGACAAGAGTCCGCAAAATTAAATTTCAATAATAATAATTTTTATTGTTCGAAACACAGCTGCTTTCTTTATTGTCCTTGCTGGTATCTAAAGTCAAGTCAACTGATCTCTCTAAAAGCGATCTTATCTCCACTCTTTCTTATCTTTTTTTTTTAATTAGCGTAATAGCAATTACTAACCAAATATTTTTACTTTGTGAAAGTTTCAACAATAGAGTATAATTACTACCAAGAATCTAATTTTGTTTTCTTTTCCCCACCCTTTTATCTCTCGAATTTTTCTCCCTTTTAATTAAACACTTTTAACATTTTTTTTTTTTTTTAATAAATTATATTCAATTTTATTTGTTTATCTCAAAATAAAAGTTCAAAATTTTTACCATTTCCATTAAATCAAAACCATTTGTTAATTAATTTTTTTTTTTTTTCATTTTACAAACTATTTAACTTCAAAAATATTTATGACAAATTATAAATATGTGAGCTTATATTTATATGAGCCGACTTAAAATATCAGCTCACCCTTCTTTAAAAAGTGGGCTACTTAACTCATTTGTATACATTTACATCATATTTATACTTACTGCTGTGTCCCCAACTATGACTGGGTGACCAGCAAACAAATATACAATAAACTCAACAGATAACAGCACATATATTTAGCAATAATAATTCATTAACATTTAGGAAAAAGAATTATTATACTGATCTTTAACACAAATATAAAGTCTGCATTTGAACAAGCTTAATTCACTGATTAATTACTTAATAGCCAATAATGTTTATAACGTTTGGGTAAGCTATTATTCACTTTACCTTCACTAACATCTATAGTCTTTATAATACATCCCTCGATGAGCCTCTTGAGGCATTTCAGAATAATAATAAGACCGAGGCAGTCTGTTAAAAGCATTAGTTGGCTTAAGGACCTACAGGAGCCGAGATCTTGGGAATGAAGTCTTCTGATGATCATCACTGCTCTTCAACTCGTGGACACAATGACTGTAGCAGCAACCACAGAAATAATCACCAGTACTTTTTCTCTAGTTTTTTATATCCATCTCTTCCTTTGTTTCTTTTATCTTTTCTGGAGTAAATTCTTTGACTTTAATTAATCAGTTCGCTTAATTAATTTATATATTATTTTGAATGTTATCATACAACGAAATTCCTCTTAGCTTTTTAATTATACAATTAATTACTCTCTTAGGAATTTATTTCCATATACAGTAATTTATAAGGTTTATAATATTAATTAATCTTAGGAATTTATTTCCATATCTATAAAGATTTAGATCTATACAATTAAGTAGTGTCTTAGAAAGTCATTTTCATATAAGGTAATTTATAAGGTCTATTCCATTAATTTATACATGCGCCTATATTTATTTAAACTACGTTTAATTGAAACATTTCTTTTCAATGATTTATTTATTTATTAGCATTCTTAAGTTTAAAATATTATTTAATATTTTGCACCTACTACCCTTTTGTCCACCAGTCATTGCTGTGAATTAAAAGTGGCTTAGCATAATATAATAAACTTTTAAATTTGAACTCTTTTTATTTAGCATTCCTAGTGCTTATAATTTAATTATAATATGTCTAAAAAAAGTTAACCAACATATATAAAAGTACAATAACTATATCATGATTTTCTCTATTGTTTTCAAGTAAAGTTCTCTCTCACCTACTCCAGAGGTGCTACTGTAAGTCTGAGTAATCATTGGATATATGTGTGTATAATGCTATAATATCCACATTCTCAAACAGACTATTGAATTTTGCCTTTGTCAGTGGTATAACAGTTGTCATTGAATCTTAAGTACTCATCGATAAAGCTTAAACTGTTTTTGGATGTGATTGTTATAGTTTATACTACTAAGTGCCCATTGATTACTCATGTTTCCAGTAAATGATTGTAAATTAAGATAAAAAGAACTTCTTTCAGAAGTATTTATATGAATGTCATATGAAGTTGGTATTAACTTTCCTAATTAAAAGATAGAAGGGGCTACAGTCGATCTAAAATATATACATATTGATCTGGGATTAGATCTTTATAACTGCAAATAGATTGATTTCACTATAAAATCTTAATATTTTTATTTATTTAATTTCAAGCTTGAATAGTATAAAGAAATAAAAAATGGCTGTAAATTCATAAATTTATTAATTTCAGCTTTAAATTTTAAATCTTCCAAAGGCAAAAGCCAGAAAGTGATTTGGAGATGTGGATATTGGTGCATTATGCCATTTGGTGTAAATTGATTACTTAATTTTTATAATAAATGCTCTAGAGTAGAATAACAGAGCAATTGAATATTAATTACTAGTAATGATGATAGATTTTAATTATAGTAGTAATTCTTTCAATGTTAATAATTTTATTTAATAATAATCTCATTTGAAAAGTTTGTTGCAATACTGTTTAGGCTATCGCATTCGCATTGGTTCCAACTCTGACCCTCCTAATACAGGTCGGCTGCATGTAGATTTTGCTCAAGCAAGGGATGATCAATATGAATGGGAATGTCAGCAAAGAGCTGTACAACGAGAACAGCGACACAAACAGAAATCCAGAGTTCCTAGTCCTCCTCCGGTTGCTTATTATTCCATTCATGAAGCAAATTTATTAATGGAAAAATTGAAAAGTAATTTGAATTTTAATATTCTTAATATAATATTTTCATAGTATTTTTACATATAATGATATTTTCATACCATTTTTACATAAAATGATTCTCAAAAAAAAAAAAAACAGATGTCTTAGTATTGCTAAAATATTTTGTCATAGTGATTGAAATATTTTTATGCTTATGTAGTTGACTTCAATTTTTAAAAATATGTTGGAGTTAATTTTTTTTCCATTCCTTATATTTGGAAGATCTAAAGCTAACTTTTAATTAGTTGAAACCTCTCATTTTAACTATAAAATATTATAGCATATCAAGGCATTTTCTTGTTTTATTGAATTGTCTTACTTATGAAAAACTATAATTTGGAAAGTTTACTTTTGTGTACATGTGAATTGATATATTTCTAGTTATTGTAATCGTGTGTCCTTATTCACAAATTGTTGGTGACTTTAATCAAATGTGTGAATGTATAAAAAAAACTTAGAAAATCAAAGCACTTCATGGCTTTTTTACTTTGATATATTGAAGAATAGAGATAATTGGATCAAATTAAGTTGTAAATATGCCAAACTTAAAATACTACAACTGTTGAGATATGCATATTAAGAGAAAAGTCCGAAAGAAAAAATGCAGATTGAGAAAATGAAAATTTAGAAGTAAAAAGAAAAAAATATATATTTGTTGAACATAGAGATTCTCTCATATTGTTTGTCATGTGTGATTAAAAATAATGCATGATTGTTTTATTTTAATTTCAATCTGATTGTTTTAGTCAGTAACATTGAAAAACAATGCACTAGTATCTGCCACATTCACAATCCATAGCAAAACTAGTTAAAGTATCAAGTAGTGTTTTGTCAATAGGTCTGTTGCTATAACTATCTGGTTCCTTATCACTTGATGATTATTTTCAATTGTATTATCATTGATTAAATTACATGTTAAATATACTAATATTGTATTTTTGCTTCTCAGTATATAACTCTGTGGAAATTGCAGTCAAAAAATTTGCAAGGATTGCATATTTCTCAAAAGACATTCATTACTAAGATGTGCTGAAATGTGAAAAAAAAATTAAAAAATAATGCAAATTTGTCTATGATAATTATGTAATAAAATATGTTAATTTATTTATTTTCAATTGCAATCTAGAAATTATTATTATAAAAATATAAAAGTTTTCATCAAAAAAATTTCAGCGGATGTTACCTACATAGAGATATGTTCATTATTAGAATGTGCTGAAATATGATTAAAAAAATTTAAAAAATCACTGAATTTGCCTTTATTATGTTTATATTATAAAAAATATATAATTTTTTATTTATTTTCAATTACAATTCAAAATCTATTTTCACAATTATACCGACTGACTTTAGAGTTCATGGTGTCTCTCAGATTCAATTTTACATGATCATCATTTCTTTTGCTTATACAATCTACCATCCAGTGCAAGCCATAATAATCAATCAATTGTTGCTGGAAGGTTTATGCATCAAAACTCCTATTAAGTACTTACATTCACTATACTCAGACTAGTTTCTAGCTTATGGCTTTCATCATTGAGGAAGCTTGATCTGAGAACACTGCGCCTAGATCTTTGGATCTAATGCAACTCTCCTGTATTATTATCCAAAGATCTAATTGCAATGCTATCAGTTCCAATTCTTCTCATTGATGAAATCTATAAGCTAGAAATAAATCTGGGGATATTGGATGAGTAGGCACTAGATAGGAATTTTTATGAATAAACCTCCTGGCATCTTGATTACTCTAGCTTGTATTGGATGGCACTCCTGAATGAAGGGAGTTGCTACTGTTTTACAGATTCAGTTTATTTTGAATTATCACACCCTTATGAAACATCATGTTATAACCAAACTGCCAGTTTAAACTATAGAGTTTAACATTAATTCTATACAAATACCCAGGTATTCATGATCTTGAACCTATGTACTCTTTATATGCAAAAATATTTAAGAAAAGAGCTAGTATCTCAAATTAATTTTTGATTTCTACAATATTAAGATATTCTATTGTAATAATTGTCAACTAAATTCCAGTATTATAATATATGCTTAGTTATATTTTAATTTCAGGGTTTTCTACTGGAGAATGAAAATAAAATGAAGAATGCTTATATATTTTATGGATTAACAATTCTATATATTTAGAGAATGATGAGAGATACCTTTCTATTTTATTTTACAGAACACCATACATTAATGGTTACTTATTTTACACCATTACTTTTAAATTTTACATGCATGCATGCATATTATTTTGTCAGCTTATTCCTAGTGCTTTTTGTTTTTTAATTCAAAGCATCACTTTGTTTACTTTATTATATTGTACTGGTCAAAACATATTTATTCATCTAACATGAGCTGGAACTCACAAAATGTACTTCAAGCCTGAAATTTAGGTCAGGGACCAACCTGAATTTGAACCCACTCCATAAGCCCCAGATCAAATACCTCAAGAGTTTATTCCAATCCGACCCACTAGTGGAGTGGAGAAGACAATGAGACTCAATTACTAACTATGACTTAACTAAAATATGGTATACGCATAGTTGAACATGTGGAAATGGAGAAAAAATAAATTCGAACAACTCAAATAAGTTAGATAATAAAAAAATGTATAGTTTAATATAGTGAAGAATCATTTACATACATTTATGAATTAATTGCATACATTAGTGTGTGCGTGAATAAGCGAGCGATTTACCAAACGATAAATAATTACATAGTGAAATTCACTTGAACTATTCTCATATACTCTTTTATTAACTAAATAATATATATACATTAACACAACATCTTTGGTGGGTACGTATTAAGATGCCAATTGTTTATTAAAAGGATTACATAATATTGCCATTAACGCTTTGATTTACGGTTCTAAAACATGGTGACTAACATATTATTTCGGGGAGCATTCCGAGATTCTTGACAGATATAATATAAACTATTTTCATGCCATATGGTCGTGAAAATAAGTAAATCACATTTGAAAATTACATTTAGTTATATGACAAAATATTTATTGAAAATTCTTTTAATTAACAATAGTAAGAAGAACGCTTTATTTTCCCCAAGGCATATACACTTAAATACAGAACTAACAAATTATGATGGTGGGATTGTATAATACGACTGAAATAGCATTTTAATTAACAAAACTAGTAATATTTAGCATTTATATATATATTATGGGCAGAGCGCAATTTTAATATTACAGCACTAAAATTAGGTCATAAGCAAAAGAAATAATAATATGAAAAAGTGACGGTACTAACAATGGCGCAGAAATAACAGAAAAAGTCATGCTTCTAAACGAAAGACGAAGTCTAAGACCCTCTTCTTGGGCAGTGCTTAGAGAAAAGTGGATAGGCATGCCGTGGACATCACCGATGTGCAGCACTTTTATAAAGAAAGTGGATAAGCATTGCATGTGCCAGACATACTGGAATCACCACCGGAGGCCTTTTTATACAAAATAAGTCCCAGGAAGGTCAGCTATTCACAGGACAGGAAATAACGAGAAATCTATGGTTTGATCTTGTCGCAACCCCCAGATTAAAATCACGTAATATATATATTCACAAAGATATGCCGAATATCAGTAACGCAGTACGGAAAGGTGTCACTAACGACATTGAATATGATTTACTGCTTTAAAATAAATGGCCCTTGTTTGAATGTCATAATTTATATAAATAATATGTTACACCACTAGAATATATAGAGAGAGATTTAGATTTCATTTAATAAAATATACGTTAAGATTTGACCCCCTTTTTTTCTGCTATTTAAAATAATTCAATCTCACCTTCATGGATTTTACAACAACTGAATATTTTAAGACTGTGTATGATATTGTTTATTTAAGAGTATGGAAAAAGAAAAGGTAACATAGCAGTAGTTATATATAGAAAACAACTAATAAGTCACCCTTTCAGAATTGAATAAATAACATTTAAAATTTCAGAGCATTAATTAGCCTAAGTTCTGGATTCACCCTGGGTAGAATCCAGAGTTAAACAAATAGCAAATTTTTATACTAAAACATAAACAAAATGTTGACCCTTAAAAACAATCTGGCGAGCATATTAATTAATAATGCATTATGTTTTAAGGGGACGTTAGTAACCTTAATTCATGGAAATTTACTTAAAAAGAAGAAAGATTTTAGAAATTCAACTCATCAGATTGCTTGAGATTGGCATATTAATAATAAATAAAGTAGACATAAAAATTAAGTAATAAATACATATAAATAAATGACTGCACCAAAGTTAAAGAAAGTTAGAGCATATGAGAGAGAATTAAATTTATAAAAATTATTTGAGAGCAATTTACATATTAGAAAAGTTAAAAAGTTAAATTATACATTAGGAAAAATATTGACAGTAGGGTTTGAGATTAGATAGGCTAGATTTACTTTTAGGTGGCAGTATGAAAATCATTAGTTACCTTGCACAATTTTAAGAGTTCATTTTAAAGATCCCTGCAAGTTCTTAGGTGGCAAGCAAGTTTCTATTCAGCATTCTAAAGTTCTCCGTTGGGCTTTTACTTCATTCTACGGGAGCATGATGGTACAGTAGCGGCAGATGACCTTCACAGGATGGGGTTACTACTCAATCATTAATTTTTTAAACTTTCAAACCAGCGTGGGTTATGTTCACTGCACAGTTCTTTCAATAGTAGCTAATCTTTTGGTGATCAAAATTAGCCCATTTTATACTCCTGCCCAGGTATTTCAGGAATGCTTTCAATTTTTTATTTCTAGCTTAAGTACTCTAATCCAACAGAATTTTAAATTTTCTTTGTCCAATGTTTTTGAAGAATGCAATCGTTAGATAACATTCCAAAAATATATTTCAAATCTATTTCCAGATTGGAAATAGATTTGACAAAAATGTTTATAACAAAAGTACAATCTGTTAATCCTAATCCCCATTTTATTTTTAGTAAAACTTTAATTAAAAATTCCTTTCCAAGATTAAAACAATATTATATTTCCAACCCTTTAATTATTTTTGGACAATTAATGGTTGCATCTTCCATCTTGGATTTTATAAAATATACAGTTTAATAGGAAAAACAATTTAAAAAGAAAAGTTTTAAAAATGACATATAATAAAATATTTTTAAAAAAATCAATATTTTGTTAATATTTTTGCTCCTATAATATATATATATATTTTTTTTTTTTATATTTTTTTTTTCTGAGCCACACCTCTGTATTTTTAATGTGAAGAAAAGAATTAATAATAATAAATATTGAAAAGTTAAACTTTATAAATTTTAGGCACACATCTCAAATATACATAAAATATATATACACGACTAAAGGAGCGGGATGGGATATAGGGTTTGACTACTGGTTAGTAGATGACACCATGAAGCTCAATCTTAAGCTAAGATTGACTGCTTCAATATACATGCTTGATCATTTACCCAACTAAAAAGTTTATATATTAGTAATCATTATTTTTGTATTAACTACACTAAATAGCATAAATAAATAGTCATATAGGTTATTGCTCAAAAATTGAGATGAATTTCAAGCATTGGAAGAGACAGAGTTCAGCTACAAACCATGACTATAAGCTGAGTACTTGTTATGAGAAAAGTGTTTAAATTTAGTTTTTAACTGTATTACTTTAATATTTTTTTTTTTGTTCTTTGTTTAAGAGGAAAAGGAGAAAAGGTAACAATGCCTTAATATACTTGAATAATAATTTAATATTACTATTTAAAAGAGAGAGATTTTTCTCTTTTTTTTAAAAAATAGAAAAATTTAATATTATTAATTATAGGGAATCCATTATTTTAAATATAATGATTTTTTTTTTTTTAAGTTAGAATATATAGCTTAAATATATAAAGTTAGTATAAAAAGTGAATATTTTAAAAATATATTAGAATTAAAAAGTGAATTAAAAACCCGAAAAAATGTTTCTTCTTTTCTTTAAAAAATATAGTCCATAAAAACCAATATTATCCAATATAGATTCACAAACCAATTTCTTTAAAAAACTTGCTCTTTATTTAACTATATAAAAATTTACATTCAATAAGCAACGTTTCGACTATTTCTATCCTTATAGTCTTTTTCAAGCCACTAAGAAAAAATACAAACAATATTATCAATAAATAAATAAATGCACAAATAAAACAAAAATAAAAAATTAAAATTACAAATATAAACAAAATAGAATAAAAAATAAAATAGAATAAAAAATAAAATATATATAAAAATATAAAATATTACCTTCCCCAAAAAATAAAAAATCCAACAAAAAAAAAAATCTCTCAAAAAAATATAAAAAACCCTTTTTATTTATAACTAACAATTAAATTAT